>JAQHUG010000405.1:51493-70685 GCA_028555095.1 Dicrostonyx torquatus | reverse complement strand
GCCCGGCTCGTACCACGTTTTCTTTATCCATTCTTAGGTTGAGGATCATCTAGGTTGTTTCCAGATTCTGGCTATTATGAAAAATGCTGCTATGAACATAGCTGTACAAGTGTCCTTGTGGTATGATTGAACATCCTTTGGGTATATGCCCAAGATTGCTATATCTGGGTCTTAAAATAGATTGATTCCGAGCTTTCTAAGAAATTGTCATACTGATATTCAAAGTGGCTGTACAGCAGTGGAGGAGTGTTCTCATTAGTCCACATCCTCTCCAATGTAGGCTCTCAGTAGCATTTTTGATCTTAGTCATTCTGACAAGTGTAAGATGGTATCTCAGAGTCATTTTGATTTGCATTTCCCTGATAGCTGAGAACGTTGAACAATTGTTTAAGTGTTTCTCAGCCATTTGAGAGTTTTCTATTGGGTATTCTCTGGTTTAATCTGTACCCCATTTTTAATTGAATTATTTGGTATTTTGATGTCTAGTTTCTTGAAGTCTTTATATATTTTGGAGATCAACCCTCTATTAGATGTGGGGTTGGTAAAGATCTTTGCCTATTCTATAGGCTGCCATTCTGTATTATTGATCATGCCCTTTGCTTTACAGAAGCTTCTCAGTTTCAGGAGGTTCCATTTGCTAATTTTCCATCTCAGTGCTGTGCTACTGGGGTTATATTAAGGAAGCAGTCTCCTCTGCTAATACATTCAAGGCTACTTTCTACTTTCTCTTCTATCAGGTTCAGTATAACTGGATTCATGTTGAGTTCTTTGATCCACCTGGATTTGAGTTTTGTGCAAGGGGATAGGTACAGATGTATTTGCATTCTTCTACATGTGAACATCCAGTTATGACAGGACCATTTGTTGAAGATGCTTTCTTTCTTTTTTCATTACATAATTTTGTCTTCTTTGTCAAAAATTGGGTGTTCATAAGTGTGTGGATTTACCTCAGCATCTTCTATTTGATTTTATTGATCTGCCTTTCTGCTTTTATGCCAACACCATGCTGTTTTTATTACTGTAGCTCTATAATAGAACTTGAAGTCAGGGATGGTGATACTGCTGGAAGTTCCTTTATTACACAGAATTGTTTTACCTATCTTGGGTCTTTTTGTTTTTAAATATGAAGTGGCTCAAGGCATTTTTTAAGTGTAAATTCCTGCAAAATCAAAATCAAAGAACAGATCCCACATTTCCAAGATAAAATAGAACATAATATACATTACTATTTGAAAATAGAGGAAACAGGCCATAGTGAGAAAATAATGAACCAAAGAAAGACCTAAACCCAGCAGGGCAAAGTCCACATTGTACAACTTTGTTTCTAATATCAAATTGCACTTCAGATCTCTATCTCCTGTCAGCTTTGTTAATGACAGCACACTTCTCCTCATGGACTGCAGGTCTCCTTGGCAGGTATCCCTTGACTCTTATATCTTCAGTATCTTGGAGTCTTCAACACAATCCTGGCTTCACTTTCACAATTGCATGAAACAGCCTCTCTAGGCCTTCGTGAGGAGACACATCTGCTCTCAGCAATTTTCCTTAGCCACAGAGGGAGATTCCGCAAACCCTTTCTTGTATCCTTGACTCCAACGCTAGGAGTGGCTAAAGCTGCCAAGTTCTATTGCTTGATTGGCTGGAAATCTGCCCCCTTTCCAATTACATTCGTATCATCTTTATTTGGTTGATGGTTTCCTTTACTGCTTAATTTTTCTTTTACTTCCTTTTCACAAGTAGGAAACTTAGCTCGATGGGGTCTTGACCTAAGGTCACCACAACATTTATTCCCTTTAGTGTCAGGCTTTTCTTTCAACATTTTATTACCTGTAGCACTGGATTTAACTCCATTACACTTCCTGGTGCTGCTTTTCTCCTCAAACTGTCATTTTGTATTTCTCTGTCTCCAGATTTCTCCTTTCATTAAAGATCTGCATAAGCATAATTACTAAAAACCACATTAGATATTTAATACTAGACTGTCTTGAAATCTTTCCTGCCGTGGTTATTAATCTAATCTCAATTTAGCCTCAGGCAAATTTTTAGGACAAGGGCAAAAAGTAGACATATTCTTTGCTAAGATATCACAAAAATGGTCTGTAGACCACTTATTAATATTCTTCTACTCTGAAACTTTTGGGTCAGATCATCATAACTTTCATAACTTCCATTGCCCTCAACAATCCCTGCCTTCCAAGCTTCTATTAGAATGGCCCATTAAGTCCTGTTTAAAGTATCCATCCACTTTTCTAGTTCAAACTTTCAAAGTCTTTCATATTCCTCCACAAATCAGCATGGTCAGGCATGTGGGAACAAACCCTACTCCTGTTGCCAACTTCTGTTTTAGCTACTCTTCTATTTATGTGAAAAAGAAATTATGGCCAAGGCAACTTATAAAAGAGAAAAAATTTAATTAAGGGCTTGCTTACAGCTTCAGAGGTTTTCTCCATTATCATCAGTGGGAAGCATGGTAGCAGGTCAGCATGATGCTAGATGAGTAGATGAGAATTTTAAATCCTCATTCGCAGGCAGCAGAAAGAGAGACTGTATCTGGCATGAACTTTTGAAAACTCAAAGCCCAATTCCAGTGATATGCTTCTTCCAAAAATGCCACACCTCCTAATCCTTATAATCCTTTCAAACAGTTCTACTCCCTGAAGACTAAGCATTCAAATATATGAAACTATCGAGGTCATCCTTATTCAAACCACCACAGCAAAATAAAGCAATTGTGTTGGAACACACTTGTAGATTCAGTGCTCAGGAGATAAACACAAGAATGTTAGCAGTCCAAGGGATCATTCTCTACTACAGAGAGAACTTGAGTCAGCCTGGGATACATAAGTATTTGTCTTAAAAAATAATAATTCTTAATATATATATATATATATACATATATAGTCTTACCATTATTAAAGGGAAATGTAAATTTGCATAGCAATAAAATAGGTATTTATTTTCCCATAAAGAATTAAATATTGGGTAAATATCTAATAACATAGGATATAGAACATCCTCAGTGTTTTTCAGAGTAGATTGATAGTTAGATTTTTTTTTAAATTATCAGTGCTGAGAACCCTAATATGTAAATATGTAGTATAAGATGCCAGAAGCATGTTAAGGACCATTGCAGACATAGTTGGAAATTCTATCCTGTTTCCAAGCCAAAATTCATTTAACAATTTTTATGAAATTCAAGTCAGTAACCCAAAATGCAATTTTTAGAAATCAGAGACTTTAATACAACAAATAGAACATTATACTAAGTTCAGGTTGATTGCTAAAGAATAATGGTAAAAAATATTTATTTTTAATTGACAATAAGTTTTCATACAATATATTCTGATCCTGGTTTCCCCTCCCAGATCTTTCTCATCCCCCAGTCCATCCAACCCCATGTCTTCATTTTCTCTTGTTAGAAAAAACAAGTAGGCACAAAGGTAATAAAAATAAAATAAAACAAAAATAAAATATGAGAAACACATACACACCAAGAAACAAAAAAATATGAAAACAAAACCCATAAAAAACCTGAAAACAATAATGCACAAGAAAATGTTCAATAAAGCAAAAAATATTTGCAAAAATATCATTGACCTTTTCCATGTTGGCTGGGCATTGGACCTGGCCTCAACTATGTTTATATACCCAATGAGACTCCATTGAAGAAAATTAATTTTTGCTTTGTAAGTGATGGTCAATTAGAGATAGCGTCAAGGTTAGGGATGGGAGCTTGTGTCCAGCTCCACTCTCAGCACTGGGACATTACCTAACTTGACTCTGTGCAGGTTCTGTGCATGCTGCCAGCCTCTGTGAGTTTCGATGTATGCCATTCCTTTTGTTTCTGGAAGGCCTTACTTAGTAGAAAAAGACTTAAAACCTTTGCTTTCTGTAATAAAACAATTGTCATTCTTTAAAGTCAGAAATTCGCTTATACGTGGTGTAAAACACTGCAACTTGTAACATATAACAGTCTCATGTCTGCACCAAGGTGTTTTGGGCGGTGCTCACGGGTGTTGTGGGACATGATGGCACACACAGGGTAAAGTGCAAAGGTTGTGCCTTCAGAGCCAAGGGTTCAGAGGAGTCAAACAGGCCAGTGCTGCCAGACCATGACCATAGCTTAGGAAACCATGCACCAGACACCACTTCCCATTACACTATCTTGTGTCGTCCGGACATTTTCTGCTTCTACTCTTTTCCTTCCAACCTGGACCGAACGCTGCCCACTCGAAACACCTACACTGCTCTAAAATGCCTCAGACCATAGCTTCTCTCAACTCATTCTGTGGTATTCTCATCAAAATTCCTTTCCTTGAACCTTGCGGTTTTTGACCTCCAGGACAATCCATCTGCATGGACATCTCCCGAAACCTTTCGGCTGCTGCCTTTCTGTATTCTCTAGAGCCATCCCTTTGCATTCCATGTAAGCATGCCAATCTAACGGCATCCCCTGATTTGCTCACTTCCTTTTTAGCATACCTCCCTTGAGTAATCTGATCCAATGAAGGTTCCATCTGTATTTTGATAGTACTCTAGTATGCATCTCCAGTCTACCTTTTCCTGAGAGGTCAGCTCCCATAACCTAGGATTATGTAATATCTTGTAATATCTTGCACCTAGGATACCTGCAAGCATAAGCCCATGTAGAACAGTGCTGAGCAAACCACCATCCCTTCAAACTCCTCCCCAAATCATGACCATATCAATGAACCACTTGGTCCTCTTCCTAAGATACCACAAACCCACAGTTTAATCTTTCCTATCCTCCTGTAGTCTATAACATCTTTTCTGATCTAAATGACCATCTGTAGTCTCATCAACGATTATTCTCAAGTCTCTCAGCACTGCAGTCCAAAATTTACTAAATCCTTCACACTCTGGCATAATGCACCTTTTCATAGGACCACATCTTTCCCAAATGACACTTCTTTGCAACAGAAAAAAGCAAAATTTTCTAAGGGTCTCTTGGCAGGAAACATAGCCTATAAAACGGTCATAAGATGGATTTCTGCATCCACCTTTTATTTTGTGTTTCTGTACAGAGCACACTCTTTGAGTTCATGTGGCAGCCAAAACTGCACCACCAGTGGGCAGGACACATCTCCAAAACCTGCCACTTCTCTACATGCATTAGTGTGTTTATCCATGCTCCTGGTCTCCGCTCGCTTCTACCCTTCCTGATTTTCCTACATCCTCTTCACCTTCCATGTCCAATCCTACCTCTAGGCTTCCACTTTATTGTCACAAAAGCTTAGACTTTCACTAAGATAAGTAAGACAGCATCATACAACTGTTAGGCTGCATGTCACATTCTTACAAATAATTAATTATATGAGGGAATAGACTATGTTTGTCTTACCTCTGGTCAAAGAAGATGGGTGGGACCTGGGAGATGGACTTAAGTCACTGTGATCAATTTGGAAAAAGAGACTAAAGCCCAGATTTCTAAAAA
Source organism: Dicrostonyx torquatus (assembly GCA_028555095.1). Classification (NCBI taxonomy): domain Eukaryota; kingdom Metazoa; phylum Chordata; class Mammalia; order Rodentia; family Cricetidae; genus Dicrostonyx; species Dicrostonyx torquatus. The sequence continues at coordinate 65,230 of JAQHUG010000405.1, read as the reverse complement.
GGCTTCAATTGTGAGGAGAAAAAGAAAAAGCAGGACTAAATAAAGTTGACTCTGACAAATGCTGTTACCAAACACCCGAAGTTCTGACTGTCAAGACCCTTCTTCTCCTTCTTATTTTTCTCAAAATCTGAGAGTTTTTCCTTGAAATAAAATGTTTACTTTTTGTATAATTTGAAAGGTGATCATTGATCTTCTCAAACTAGGCTGTTTGCTACCCTCTCTAAAACATGCTTTTTAAAAAAAAATAGCTCAATGTCTATATGTCTTGTCTGCTTAGCAGACAAGCATGACAGCTCAACTTTTCAAATATTCCCTTAAGTTCCTCTTGGGCTTTTCATGTCCCTCTGGCCATAGCAGACTCATTTGCAATGGAGATTGGCCACAGACTCCAAAGCTTTGCTAATCCCCTGTAAGAAAGACAACCTTGGGGTATTCAGGCTGATATGTGGGAGTTTCTGCAAATTCCATCAATGTTTCCTAGAATTTGCTTAAGGATCCATGAATACAGAAGTACACTGCAAAATGTTTGAAGAATCTTTCCAGAAAAACTCACTGTGGAAGGATCAGCTTCCCTGAAGTTTAGGGTGTGAACACTTTAAATGCAGTAGAAGACAATGGGGAATCAGCAAGAAAGAAAAGGGAACTGAGATAAAATACTTGTCCTTAGCGTTCTCTCCAAGCTCAGGGAGTATCAGAAAAGAGCTGGAAAGAACGGCAAAGCTGAGAAATTGGAAGAAAGGCCATGAAAGGCTCTAGGAGAGCATGCCATGACCAAGGCGGTCGTACATTTACAAGACTGCTGTGACCTGCATAAGACTCACACGACTCTGGAAATAATAAACAGTCAAAAATGGGCTAGGCACTTGTGGGATAGTTGGGGACTGTGAAAGAAGAGGAAGTCATTGTCTTCAGTGATGTCGCCATTATGAGCTCCACATGCTTCCTGGGGGTAGTTTCATTCCTATGCCCATGCGAGTGACCCTGGTTATACCCACTGAGTCCAGAAAATAAAATGAGGACCTGTGATATGAAAAGGGGTGGGAGGAAGGTTGATGAGAGAATGGAGTGAAAATGTGAACAGAATGCACTAAATAAATGTATTAAATTTTCAAATAAATTAATTTTTAAAATGATGGCCCATTCATTGCTAATGTGCCTCCTAATTGTTTCTTACTATTTGTCTGGTGTGATGCTTAAAACTTGGGGAACAGAATGGATAGCAAAACAGGCAGACCTCTGCAGTGCTGATAAGTAAGCAATTTCTTCTATTGATGATGTGAAGTGTCTTATAATCAGATTGGTCATGGTTAGTGGGAGAAAGTTATAATTTCCCAACTGCTCCTCTCAAAGTCATGTTTCACTGACCCGCACTTGGACTGTATAATTTTGTCCTTTGATAGGCATTTTCTCGCGGTCCAATATGGTGTTGTAACTTCACCCATGGTAACACATGGCAGAGTAGTCTCTAGTTTAGTCACCCCAGCTGTCCTTCACCTCATGGAGCCAGTGGGTCCTGCATCTTACCTTCTGCCAGAACATTCTTCTTCTCAATGCTTTGTCACTGGTTGCCAACCAGAGGTTGAAATTCTGAACCAATTAGAAAGAGATGGGGGGGACAATACCAGCTTTCACCTCTCTGTTTCCTAATTGTAGCGTGTCACCAGTCTTCCTGCTATGAGTTCCTCACCATCCTGGACTGTGAGTCAAAACAAACCCTTCCTCCCACAAGTTTACTTGTTGATATTTTTATTGCAGCTACATAAAAAGTAACTATGTGAATCATGTGATCAAAGGCAATGGCTTCAGTGAAATGACCGGGTATTCTGTGTTGGAAATCACATTTCCCTCTGGTCCTACCACATAATGCTTTGTTACCACAATGCCTCTCTTATTAACATGATTAGAAAAATCTTATTTTAAACCGCAATCTGCTTTTACGGGTACATAGAGTAAATCCTCCTCTAGCAGTCTTAGAACACCAGAAGCCTCTAGGGCAGCGCTCTACAATTTGTTCTGAATGTCCCCTTCTAAGCAAAGCTACATTGCAACCCACCAAGAATACTATATCTTTACCCCGTGTGAGCTGCTCAAATGTTCCCCCTTCCTCTTCCTCAACTATCTAAAGCCTTCATCTTTGGGAAAAGTCATTCTGCAGATCTGAGAGTCTAGTATACATCCATCTGGATTTGACGCTTGTCCCATGAGACCTGGAGACATGACACAGGATACTTGTCCCTTTTTATCCTGTGCTATGAGATTTAAATTCTTGTCCTTGTTCATTTCCCCATCATCTCTAGTCAGCACCTATGGTGGAGTGGTAAGTTTACTACCCACAATCCTCTATGACGTTGGCATCCTTTCCTAAAAGGTTCCATCATGAAACCAAAATAGAAGTCTATATTAACCTCAAATATCCAAAGTATCAGACTCTTGTCTGTCACCTTGTGAAGGTCTCAACACTTCAGCTAAGAAGAAGCAGGGAAACTGAGGCTGCTTTCCACAGCTCCTGTTCTGAGCCTCAGTTCTGAGAACACAGGATATTTATTCCACTCTTGTGGCAGAATAGAACAGATGCAGGGAAAATAACTCTGAAAAACTGAACTCACAACTGGCTAAAATACAAACAGAGACCCAACTTGTTCATTTTCAGTGAAAAATAGAACCATTATGTGCATCTGAAATGTATCTGTCAGCCTGACAAAATATGCTCTCAACACAGGCAGATCTATTTGGAAAGCCAAATTATGGGCACAGAACTGCTTGGTGAGTATAGAATCAGAGCCAAGTGAAACTAGCTAAGCGAGGCCAGTATTTATGGACAGATACACACTACTAGATCCTTCTCAAATTACAGATTTATCCACTGCATGAGGGAATAAATCGAATTCCTGTTGTAGGACAACCTTCCCCAGAGAACACATTGCTATTGTTTCTAGTCCATCTCTGCCATCCATCTGTGTGTTCACAGACTCTTCTCCTTTACTGAAGCTTTGGCTATTAACCCCAGAACCTAAATGCATTAGAAGGATTGTCTTATATGTTAGATTTCAAGTTTCTTTTGCTCTCACTAATTCATCTCCATTTAATTCTTATCAGAGCCATAAGAGACTTGGAGAGTGTGACAGAATTGTACCACAACTCAAAAACAGTGCAGTTATTTTTAAAGATTGTATCTGATTTCCCCACTACCAAAATCTCAGCTGTGCCCTTCCTTCCTGATGATGTGTCCTACAGATGTGTCACCTCTGGATCCCAGGAGAAGACAAGGAGGAGAAAGAAATGACCCCAGAATGGACAGATGAAGGAGGTATTTAAGACCTCAGAGACCCAGACAGCTGCCCATAGAGTCTCCAGAGAAGGAGCCCACAAAGAACATTATTCTAATTTTGCAGGTCTCATGTTATCTAGTAACCAAAGTAGGAGAACAGAAAAACTGAATAAATGAAATAAAAGAAATGAAAATAAAAAGGAAATGCAAAAGTCACCATCGACAAAAACTAATCCCTCAAAGCATACATTATACATGGAGATACCTTGATGTCAGTAAGCAGCCAGGCATCCATGATGACCTTAACTTTCAAAAATAATCTTCTCAAGGCCTGGGACCAGTTACCGCTGATGTCTCTATCTCTCACCATATAGGGAAAGTCTTATCATTAGGCAAACCCAAGAAAATAGGCCCAACCTCCCAAAACATCCACCTTGACATCCTCCCTCTCCTCCATTCATTTTCTTTATGTTTATGCGTGTATGTTTCTGTATGCTCAGAAACACATGTATGTATGGGTGTTGTACATATGTGTGTGGGGGGGGAATTATGGTAAGCTTCAGGTGCTCTCTCTCAGGCGCTAGCTTAACTTGTGTTTTAGGCAGAGTCTGTCAGTGGCCTAGATCTCACCAAGTTAGGGAGGCTGACTGGTCAAGAAGCCCCAGCCCGTCTGTGCCCAGTGCTGGAGTCAAAGGCAGATGAGACCACATTCAGCTTTGGATTAAACTCAGGTCCTTTTCCTGGAACAGCCGACACTTTATCAAATGAGCTAATTCCACAACCCTTGCCCTATTCATTTTCTTCATAGCACACACTGCAACTTGGAAACAATATTATTTTTCTTGCCTACTTATAGTCTCTGTCTTCTGTACTAGTTTGAGAGCTTAAGAGTAATTATTCATAATTATCTAATACACAGGACAGTATGTGACAAAAATACAGACTCCATGGATCCTAGCAAACTGAAGGATGATGACAAGCTGATCTCACAGTAAAAAAATGTTAGAAGTTGACAATAGTTTCAGCCCTTAATTCAAAATAAGAGCTTATCTTCAAATACCAAGTGTATGGTTGGCAATTACACCCAGTGCAGCTTGGGGTATCGTCTGCTCCCCAGTGCTTGAATGATAATTGGGCTATGGAGGTAGTTAAAAGGACCGGGCAGGGATTGGCGATTAGAAACGAAATTAGAAAACCTTGACAGGGAAAGAGCTGCTGCAGTAATCCTCTTTCTTTCCATCTTTATCTCAGAGTGCTGAAGGTTTCCATGTGTATCACACTTTCAGTTGTTAGTTCTCAAATGCATAATTTATCCAGCTTCAAAAGAATAATTGGCAACCTATGAATATGCATGTCCGTGTTAAAGATGTTGCATCCACCAGTAAGATATTACCTTTCCCGTTGGACTTTGGGTGTACACCTTTGCACCTCAGAATAATGAGCTTGCATGGATGCATGTCAAACAAAAGGCTCTACCATTCTTTATTAGTTTTCCTTTCAGAGTCTTTTGTGCCAGGAACAAAGGCCATTTTCTTCAGAGGTTGTTTTTATAGAAGCTTTCTCTGGGTGATACAAAAGAGGCAGCATTTGTTTCTAAATAGAACTGCAGATATGCACTTCAATCTTCTGGGGCATCACTGTCAACAATAAACAGTGTCTAGAATGTGTTCCATTTTAGTTCTCCATTCTGTTTGTTCTTCAAATTGATCTGTCAAAGATTCTCACGTTTTCAGCCCTATAAAAGAAAACCAGCACTCCTTTATCGGCATATCTCATGAGACATCCCTGCAAAAAATCCTTTTACCAAAATCATTACCCCTGCTTATAAGAGTGCTTACAGATATTTACTGCTATCATTCCAACTCAATATACACAAGCTGTACCTCCTCTCAACTACTGTTTCATGTTTGCAGTGCTGGAGATCATATTCAAGGCATTGTGCATGCTCAGAAAGCATCCTACCACTAAAGCTATATCCTCAGCCTAGTTACAGTTAGTGTCAATTGAGCATTTACCTACTTTATGTACACGATTGTATTTATCTTTACAATAATCTTGTGGAAGCTATCCATGGTAAAACGCAGCAAAATGATATTTATTGAGAAGATGCTAGAGGGCTTAGTGTCTTATGGGGAGAGTAGAAACAAATAAGATCTGAAATGAAGCAGAAGCTAATATCTGGACAAAGAGGAATCAGACGCTACAGAGATAGTGTGCTGAGAGAAGTTCTATTGAGAAGTCACTGTTCATACAACCTTGCTTCCCTCTATGTGCTCAGGGACCTTTTAAGCATTTTACATGATGCATAAGTATACACCACAGGATACTGCAGTGTCCACTGTCTATGTCTATAGCTATTTCTCCCCAAACTTGAAGGCTTCCTCTAGGCAGACTATGTGCACTATTGGATACCTAAAGGCAAATTTAGCAACAGGCAGGAAAGATCGATGGGCACCACTGTGATTCTTGTTTCACAATGAGCAAACTGAGGGAAGAGTCACAGTTGGCAGGGTGAGAAATTAAAACTGTTGAGTCATCTTTAGAACTTCTGTTGCTAATGATTATACTACAGATTCAATCTACATTCAGAAGCGTTTTTCTGGTTGTTGAAATTTTGAATGATCCCATCTAATTTGTACTTACTCGGTCACTTGAAAGTCTACTGACTAAGGAACAATGGGCCCAGGATGACCCTACTACTGAACCCAATATATTGAGGAAGCCATGACACCTCCAAAGGGATTCAGGATATTGGGGGAAAAAGGCAAAATGAGAAGTCAAAGGTTCATAACCACCTTCTCACAATCACACTCACACTCAGTTCATAATTAGTAAACTTCTCCATTTCATAAATGATAAAACTGAATAAAAAAATACTTTGTGTGTATGTAAAAGATCTTTTATTTCTTTGATGAGGAAACCAAGTGTACTGGGTTAAATAGTGTTGCCTCCCCATGAAAAGATTTCCTATCTACCCAGAACCTAATAATGTCACCTTATTCCTACATGAGATCATTGAACGTTATGTTAAAATGAGGCTATTGTGATCAGAATGTAAAATGTCCTCTAAAGACTTGAGTATTTGAACACTTGGTCCTCAAATGGAGACATTCATTTACAAAGTTGTAGAACCTTCAAAAGGTAGAACTTTGTTGAAGGAAGTGGGTCACTGAGGGTGGGGCTTGAGGTTTTATAGACCAGCCGTACATTCTGACTGTTCTCTGCTTTCGGACAGCAACCCAATGTGACAACTTGCCTAGTCCTCCTGCCACCTCACCTTCTATGTCAAGGTAGACAGTATGTCAGCAAACTGTATGTTGAGATAAACTCTCCTTCACTTAAGTTGTTTCACTCTAGGATTTGTCACAGCAGTGAGGCCATGTTAGATCAGACCAGTCCTTCTGTAATGATGGTCTTCAGAGAGGGAAATGTAGATACATCACTGAAAGCAAGGGAGCTATTAGGATGATGTGTCTACTAAGAAAGTTCAAGAAACGGAGGACAGGTCAGGAAAGATCCACACCTTCAGCCTTCAGAAAGAGCCAAGCCTTGTCAAATCATGGACTCCTGACTTTGAAAACTGTGAGAGAAATCTGTACTATTTCACCAGCTTCTGGTCTTCTGGAATCCTGCTCTCTAATTTATACCCCTCTATCATGAGCCTAGGTCACATTTCATTGCCCAAGGCTTGCTCACCTTTCTGCTATTAAGATGAACTGGTGTAGCAAGCAATTCAGAAATAACCACAGTAATGTAACCATTTTTATTTGACAAGAACTTTATAAAGACTAATATCTGAAATAAAGGTCAAGGTCATAGAGGATAAAGGATGGAGAGGTGAGCAGCCAATGTACTTTATCCTTGTGCAACAACTCAACTGTGTTTCTATAAATACCGGCATGTGACCTCTCAGACTCTTTATAACACTGTTCAGTCTTTGAAAGATACAGCTTACTATGAGGGGTAAAAAACCAACTCTAGTCTTTTGAAACTAGCTACTTTGATTTACAGTGATAAAATTTGACCTTCTATCCTACTGCCTGTAATTTCCACTGCTAAGCCAAAATATCTGTCTCTATAACCTTTTATCAGTAGGGAACTCTTGATCTACAAGTACCAGAAAAGCAAACACACAAATAGAAGCCTGCTTAGTAATTAGTAAATAAGGAGGGATTGAGTGGGGTTGTCAAGAGAAATGCCAGTCATCATTGCTCCAGTTTTCTGCATATCATTTTAAAAAAGTCTTTGTAGTCATGAATGTCAAAGGATGTCAAGAAGTCAACTTTCCTGGAAAAGCGTAGCTACCACTCCACCAAACTGAGGCTATTATAGAAGACCACAACTGGACACAATGTAAAGATTAGCAGATCATGGGGACCCCAGCCTTAGTGGGTACATCTATATGACAGGTCCTGTGTCTATGACTCAGGGAACACCTCAGATGAGAGGGTCAAAACACTGTCAGATCCAGGAAGTCTCTCCTAGAAATTTCTGCATAAACAATGGCAATATCAATGAATGTATTAATGTAGGAGAATGAAATTTTGATGGTGCTACCCACTAGGCAAAGAACTACAGGCAACTAACAACTACTGGGAAGGGATCTGCATCAAGAAAATAAGAAGGAAGATGCCCAGTGTACATACAGTCATTTACACACACACACATACACACACTATACACACAGCAAAATAACAATAAGCTGGATGCGGAAGAACACATTTGCAATCCTGACACTCAGGAGGTGTGGGCAGGAGGATCAGAAGTCCAATATCATCTTTGCTTACAAATGCCAACTTGACCATGAAACTCTCATCTCAAACACCCAATTACCCAACGTGCAAAGACACAGGCAAACATGAGCTGAGAAGAAATCACAGAGAAGGTGACCTTAGAAGACAAAGACAATAGATCGATTACATAAAACTAAACAATGAATGCCTTCAAGATTTTCCAAAGGATACAAACCTAGTTAAACAGAAAATGAAATTTTAAAAATAGAATTTCTAAAGCTGAAAAATACCATATCTGCAATGAAAGATTCACTGAATGTGAGTAACAAAGTAGCCATCTGACAAAAATAACCACTGGATCTGAGGATCTAGAGCAGAAATCACTTAAGTGAAGCAGGGAAAGTTAACACTGAAGGGAACAGTGCTCAGCCAGTGATGAGAGACACATAACATTCTGGTGCAGACTGCACTGGATGAAGGCTCAGAAAAACAAAAATGAAGGAGCTAATGGCTGAAATTTTTCTAAATTTCCATTTACAGATCTAAGAAGCTGAACAAACCAAATCAGAATTATTAAGTAATCTTATAGTAGAATCAATGAAAACTAGTCACAAAGGAAAAAACATTCAAAGTTGCTAAGAAATGAAAGGAGTAGCTACAACGCCGGTGGATAGAGTTCTTACACCTGCAATCCCAGCAACAGTGAGTCTGAGGCCAGCCTTTGCCACACAGTCAGTTCTGGGTCATCCTGGGTTACACAGTACAGACCTTGTGTTTAAAAAGAAAGAAGGGGAAAAACTAACATAAAAGCACCGCTGATGTCCCAGAAACAAGACAAAAGAAGTCACCACTGTATTCCAAGAAAGTTTAGTCAACGTCCAGTGCTCAGTACTCTTTAAAGGGCACTTACACTTAACATAATATAGATAGGAATGTTCACGGATACAGTCAGCAGACAGCTTACCAAACCTACGGCCTGCTCTCAGGAGGCTCTCAAGCTGGTAGAGAAATAAATAAGAGACAAAACAAGCCATTATATCAAGGTAAAACAGATTGTTTAAGAATTTCAAATGAAGTGAACAGTATGTCTGCCGAAGAAACATCACTGAAGTTTCAAAGACAGACAGGTGTTAATGAGAAAAATAAAATGTAGAAAACACATCACAAAGAAGAACGTGTGTGCCAAAGCACTATGCAGACTGAGGTGATGGCTCAGGGGTTTGCACCAGTGCTAGCTTCCCGGCCTGACCTGGGATTGGCTCCTGTATCTCACTGTAGACTAAAAGAACTTGTCCACTGACTTCCACAAAGTAAGTTAGAGCATGCACATAGCACACACAGACACACACACACATATAAATAAATGAAAAAAATTTAAAATACTTCAAGACAAAAGAAAATCAACTGAATGTTAGCTAGCGGAGGCCAATGAAGCTAGCGGGGTTCTGGGTTCAGAGTAGGAAAACGTCTGACATGACACCACACACAGGGCGGTTTCTTGTCTTGCCAGCTCTGCAGATCACTGAAGACATTACATAAATAACACAGCCAGATTTTTATGTTACAAAGGCCATTCATGTTTTGAAGAATGGTTTGAGAGTAAATGGGTCAGTGATGAAACTGAACAATTCATGCTCAGTATAAAGACTAGCTGAATTGAAGAGAAAACTGTGGTGACAGACAAGTGCCAACAGAATAAAAAATGACTGTCTTCTGTCCTGGACTGTGGAATACAATTGACTAAGGTACTAAAGAAACCCATTCCCTTCACAAACACAACTTCCCAACTTAAAAACAGTTGAAAGAATTAAGTGATCCCCCATGATGGGGAGCACGTTTTCATATATTTTGGGCTACTATTGACCAAGAACTAGTAAAGAATTCTAAATCCTGACTCTCAAGTTTCAGTTTTGAAGAGAAAGAACACAAATAAATTTATAGGAAGAATTGTTTAAAACTTTGTATTTGAGCTAAATGTAAAATGGAGCACAGATGCCTCATCTGTGCTTCCAGTATTGGGTTTGATTCAGGATCTTCAAGCCCCAAGATAAGCTTCCAGCACACACGTCTAAAGACCAGCAGGCTAAGAACTTCTGTCCCACAGTAAGCCATGACTCCTCCGCTGTCCAGCTCCTGTAGAATTTTCCTTTTGGAAACTCATGCCTGCTAAAGTGCTAAGGAGACCACCCCTTCCCCGCACTTCCTCCATTTCTCCTTAATAGGCAATCCTCACAGCTATCAGATCCAGGAGATGCCCAGTAACCAGGGCCAGCACCTTCCGGGGTGGAGGAAAGTCGAGGGCAGGGCAGAGTGAGAAATGAGGGGATGGTTTAGGAATTGGTTTCAGTTATTCTATGGAAGAGATTTGTCTCTGAAGAACATAATCATGTCTCTAATCTATCCATTGTTATATCCTTGATCTGTAATAGCTTATGGACTTTTAATTTTTGTTTTATTTTAGCCATTTGATAAAAGTATTAGCCTTAAATCACCAGACTTCCCTTCCCGTACACTGAGAATTGATCCAGTAGATTTCACATACGAGTAGCACCTCACGGGACACTGGTTTAGAAGACAAAGAACCTGGTGAAGTCTGCTACCAAAACTGCAGGATGCCTTCTTGGCCGGGAACTGTGAACAATCAGCTGGGAGTGGGAATTTCAATTAGATATCCAGAAAAAGGCAGTTTATGCCCCACTGTTCTTGTTCCAAATAAGCACCCATATATTTCTGTTTGGACATAGAAAACTAAAGTTTCCAGAATGAGTTTGACCCATAATTATTTTACTTGTATGCATGGCTATGAATGCTGATGTTGGTGGTATAATCATAAATATTTAATAATTAATGCAATAAACATATATAATAAATCTGTATGGAAAATAGAAAAAGAACCAAAAACGTCTATAAATGATGGTGTTGATCTCTCAGATGTGCTTTGAGCATAGATTAAAAATATTTTGGATAAGCTTTTCAATCTCATTTTGACAGCATACAATTAATTGTGTGACTTGTGTTTGCCTTTTTTCTGTGTCCATCATAGAGCAAGGATAAGTCGAAGCCCCTGTGGACCACACATCCCATTTGCCTTTTCACACATCACACTTTGAACAAACCACATCTCCGCCTTTCAGCAGAGATTATGAAAGAGTATAGAGTGATGACCATTTGGAGAAATTACTGGAATGAAAATAATAGGCTTCCCTTTCCAGAAGAATGAAATGAGCTTTCTGAGACAGCTCATTTGTCGCCTTGTAAACGTTAGCAATAATGAAAGGTTGTCAGTCCAGGGAAATAGGAAGTGATAATTCACTTTTAACAAGTACACTTTGCCATGCTTCTATCACATTATCTGACATCCTGACTACCTCAGAGGTCTCTAAACCAATAATTATACATAAGTCAGGGACAGGCTAATGGGTTAAGGAAATGCCTGAGTTAACCTTTAGTAATAGAAGGGATCTATGAGAATAAAGTAGACTATTAAACATATTAAACATTTTTTTCAAGTAATATATTGACCTGATGACCAAATTCATTTTAAAAGACATTATAACTAGAATTGAAGTACCAACTTCACCTAGGTGGTGTAAGGGGAAAGCTAGTGTGTAAGGTTTTATTTTACTCAAACTTATCCCAGAAGAAGAATTTCATAACACAAAAAAGGAAAAAAATTTCTGTAGATGTCTATGGGACCAAAATAACCATTGTTAAAAACTGGGTATAATAAATTATTAATTGTGGAAGGGACTAAGTGATGTCACTGACTGGTGGGACTATCCTAAAACTGCATTGTGACAATGGACATAGCAAATTTCCTGGAAATTGTGGATTTTGTACAATTTTGTGCATGCAAATTATACCTCAGTAGAATTTAGGGGTGGGGTGGGTTTTTTGGTCCTCTGGGTTTTTTGTTTGTGTGTTTTGCTTTGGAAGTTCATGATCCCTGTTTCCACTTAATGGAAAAGAGAAGGGAGTTTCTTTTGCAGTAATATTTATGACTGCAGACTCACAGTTACGAAGGAGAGAAATAGAGAGTTTAGTTTCTGTGACAACCTCTTTTCCTTATACCACACCCCAAAGGCAAACAGTCCAGATATGAAGTCTTAGAAGATAACTCTTAAAGATTGTGATAGATGGTGCTCCTCCTCCTCCCATCCCAGTACCAGCACCACTGGAAGGCCCTGCCCCCAGCCCCAGTGGGTTTCCACTACTCTAGTGCAGTCCTCATCATCCAAGGAGCTGGCAAGTGATCTGCCTGTCACCTGGACTGCTGCCATCCTCCTGATTCTGTTCCACCAAGACCCCTTCCACTACCCAAGCCCTACCACCTCATCATCCTCCACAGCAATCCCTTCCCCACAACCCAGCAAACTTTATAGGCCCAGGTACAGCCCACACCAGTCAGAAAAACAGAACAGTTGAGTGGCAGGCCACCAGTTGAACTGCCCCAATCTCCAGACCCTAACTGCAGGGTACATCCCTTGCCCCCTCCTTCCCATCTCAGCACCAACACATCTGCTGGGCCAAACTATGGTGAAAATTCATTGTTCTGGTACAGTAATCATCAGTTCAAACAGTTGAGTGACCTGTCTGCAAACTGGATTGTTGTCCCCCCATTCTATTCCCCCAAGACACACCCTACCACCCAACCACCCTACCTCATTATTCTCCCCAAGGCCAGCCCTTTCCCACAACTCTGGCAGGCTCTATAAGTCCAGGTATAATCTATTCTAGCCAGAATAACAATATCCCTTCCCCTGGGCTCTATATTCTGGTATACAACTTCAAAAGACTTCCACTTCACTAAAGGCCAGGATGATTTAGGAACATAAGATACATAACTCCAGCAGAGACATACTACTGGACCTGAGGACTCTCTAGTCACTAAAACCCTTGGCCGCTTGGACAAGGAGAGACAGAAAACAAAGGAACAAAACAAACATCCAACAGAGATGAGGGCAGGAATGAACACCTTTACCTAAAATCATCCCAAATCCAAATGCCTAAATGCCAGTGTAAGAACAAAATAGAAAATACAATGGGCACTGTCAGAACCCAGTGATCTTATGACAGTAAGACGTGAACATTTCAGTGGAGCTGAAGCACAAGATACTGACCTTAAAAATAAGTTAATGAAGATGATAAAGGCCCTTAAAAATGAAATAAAAAATTCCTTTAAAGAAACTGAGGAAATGACAAACAAAAACTTGGAAGAAATCAATAACCCCCTTAAAGAATTCCAAGAAAGTTAAGAAAAAAATTATCAAACACATGAAAGAATGTACAAGACCTAAAAATGGAAATAAAAGTAATAAAAAAAATACAAACCAAATGAATTCTGGAAATTGAAAATCTAGGTAAGCTAACAGGTACTACAGATATAATTTATACCAACAGAATATAAGAGATGGAAGAGGGACTCTCGTGCATTGAGGATTCTATAGAGGAAATAGTTCAACAGTCAATGAAAATGTTAAGTCTAAAGTATTCCTTACATGAAACATCCAGGAAATCTGGAACACCATGAAAAGACCTAACTTAAGAACAACAGGAATAGAAGGAGAGTATTTCCAGTTCAAAAAACCAGAGAACATATTTAATAAAACATAGTTCCCACACACACAACTTAACAAAGGACATAGTTATAAAGGTACAAGAAGCTTAAAGAACACCAAATAGACTGGACCAAAAAAAATAATCACTTCACCAAATAATAATCAAAGCATTAAACAT
>JAQHUG010000404.1:1509148-1528774 GCA_028555095.1 Dicrostonyx torquatus | reverse complement strand
TTGAGGGAGCCATTATGGAGTTAGCAAGAACCTGGCTCTAGAAGAATGCCCAAGAACCCACAGGGATGATCCCAGCTAAGACCCTAAGCAATAGAGGAGAGTGTGTCTGAATGACCTTACCCTGTAGTCAGACTGATGATTATCTTAAATATCACCATAGAACCTTCACCCAACAACAGATGGGAACAGAGGCAATGACCCACATCAGAGCACTGGACTGAGATCCCAAGATCTAGTTGAAGAGTGGAAGGAGTGAGAGTATGAGCAAGGAATCCAAGACCATGAGGGGGTCATCCACTCAGACAGTTTGCTTGAACTAATGGGAGCTCACCAACTCCAACTGGACTGGGAGTGAACGAGCATGCGAACAACTAAGCCCCTCTGAAGGGGTTGACAGCTGGGGCAGACTGAGGGGCCACTGATAGTGACACTGGGATTTGTCTCTGCTGCATATACCAGCTTCATGGGATCCTATTCTCTGGATGTAAACCTTGCTCAACCTAGGTGTAGTAGGGAGGGCCTTGGACTTTCCACAGGGCGAGGTGCATGCCACTCTCCTAGGGTTGGAGGGGTGGTGGGGGAGAGTGTGCAGGGAGAGGGAGGGACTGGGAGGAGGGCAGGGAGTGGGAATTTGGATTGGTATTTTTTTTTAAGTAATAAAAGAAAGATAAAAAAACAAAACCAAATCTGGCCTTCCAAACAAAATTCCACAAACATAGTAGCCATTCCAAAAACATCGATCAACAACAACAACAGACATATTCCCAGCATACAGAGAGGAATCCCACATCAAATGGGCTTTTGTTTGGGCAGGGAGGATGAGGGTAGTGTGGGAAGTCTTAGAATATGCTTCATTAAGTAACAGTTTGAGTTACATAGTAGGTTTTCTTTTTTCATTAGAAAAGGTTACCACTTATGAAGCCAACGCATCAAAGAATGAAGTGTTTCAAGTGCTGCACTGTCTTCTCTGCGGAGTGTCAGATAGCAGATAATGTCTGTTCGGGCTGTGCCTGTGAGCTAGCAACAAAGACTGAGGAAAAGGAAAGAAGAAAAATGTGAAATAGATGGGAAAACCAACTGCAAAGCAGATGGGAGGGGGACCCTAGGGAGCAGTACCCTCCCACCCCCAGTTTTGGGAAGATCCGGACCTAGGTTTCATCCCGACTTGTTCTTTCTTTCATAGTTCATCTCTTGCTACTCTGGCAGCTGAAGTTAGAGGCTCTAGTTTGCAATTGTAGCCAGGATCCAGCCTCTTCTTTCTCCTTTTCCACCACGCCAAACTAGCATTTTCCTTTGCCTGACATTGCCGCTCTAGGCTGTTCACCTTGGTGCCCAAGCACCCAGATCTGCCGACTGTAGACTTTCAGCTCATTCTAGCTTCCTTGGTGCCCATTCTCTTCCTTCTTTTACCTTCTTGGTCACAGCTCTTCTTCCTCTGCCTAGACCAGCTTGTTGGGTTGGCAGGTGTAGAGACAGGAGACTGTGATCCATCTTCTTGACAAACCTCTCCTTGCTTTTTTGTATAGCACTTTCTTCATATTGCAGGTATTTTCTGTATTTGCTCACTGTGGGCCTCTCCCCTAGAGGATAGGGATGTTCCCTGTTTATGGTCCATGAGCAGTGCCTGACACATTGTAGGTGCTCAAGGTGGGAGGAGTGACAGCCTAGTGAAGACATACTTACTCTCTTGTATGAAATGAAGTGCTGCCTAGTTTCTGGAATGTAAAGTGAATCCCGTCAAGGTCTTTCATTGTCATTTTTTTCTCTTTACAAAGTATAGTGTTCAGAATTGGCAAATCTGTAAGACAAGAAGTGGGTTAGATGTTGCTGAGTGCTGCATGCTGAAGAGTAAGAGTTAGGGGTGGATGTTGTCACTGCTAAGGTTTCCTTTTGTGCTGACGAAAATGTCCCATGAGTGATTGTGGTGACGGTTGCACAACTTTGTCAGCATGGCAAATACACACGCACGCGCGCGCGCGTGCACACACACACACACACACACACACACACACACACACTCTCTCTCTCTCTCTCTCTCTCTCTTCCCTCCCCCTTCTCTCTCTTTGAAGATTTCTTTTTATGTGGTTGAATGTTTTGCCTGCATGTATGCTTGTGTACATACGTTCATGTATGTGCATGCCTGATGCCCGCAGAGGTCAGAAGGGGGTATTGGATTTCTTGAGTTACGAAGGTTGTGAGCCGCTGTTAGGTATTTGGAGTGGAAACTGGATCCTTTGCAAGAGCAACAAGTACTTTTAACTACTGAGGCATCGTCTCTTCAGTCTGGTAAATACTCCTGATTTGTGCGTTGTAACTGAGTTAGTTACACGATACATGAACAGCCCAGTAAAACTGTTAAATTGCAACACAAACGCAAACAAAATGGAACAGTAGCAAGCACCGCGCCATTACGTAGTAGCAGAAACCAGGTTTGCATAGCACGACCGAGTTTTCTAACCTAACGCTAGGTCTTGTTAGCTGAAGATGCCAGTGCTTCCCTCCAAACAGATCATCAGGGTAAGTATGTGGAGGCGGCACGGCCTGCTGTCCCTGGAAGAGGCTCCGTGTGTAATGGTTGCAGTGATGCTGTTGAGTCTTCAGAGAAGGAAAAAAACCAAACTGAGGGACATGGCCTGGAAGTCCAGTCCTCCCACCCATCTCCCATGGCCATATTCGTAAACTCACATAAAAGCTTAAAGAAGATAAGAGAAACCCGGAGCGTAAGATGTCACACAGGCCTAGAGGAGCTGATAGTTTCCAGTAAACCTTGTATGGGGACCAGGTATGCATGTCTGAGAGACAATCAGTAACTCTTCATACCCCATAGCCACTATTCAGAACAGCAGAGTGAGTCTCAGGCAACAGGGTTAGTCGTGTTCACTGTATTGTATGTATCCTGGGGGAGGTCGTGTTGAGTATCTATGAGAAACATGCTGAGTGTTAAACTTGAGCACGGTGATTCTCAACCTGTGGGTCAAGACCCTTTGGGGAGTTGAACCACCCTTTCATGTGCGTCTCCTAAGCCTTAGAAAACACAGATACTTACATTGTGATTCATAATACTAGCAAAATTAGCATTATGAAGTCGCAACAAAATAACTTTATGGTTGGGGTCACCACAAAGTGAGGAACTGTATTAAAGGGTCACATTAGAAGGAACTGACACCATGGGTTTCCCTTCATTTCCCTTGACATTTTCTCTATCAAATATACTGAGAGTTTATATCGGCTTGGCCACTGACCTGTGTAACAAGACGGAATGCTGTGGAGGACATTCCTGGGGTACAGTACACATAAAAATTAATTGATGAGCAGGGCCAGATTTAAATATAATACCACGTTGTTAAATGTCATCAGGTGAGTATGGTCCAGCAGCTCAAGGAAAGGACAGAAAGTCAGCTCATCCTAGAGAACCTGCCAAGAACGGAGCCCATTAAAACACCATTGCTTCTGCTGGGGCAGGCGTTTATCCGTCCCCTCTGTGTGCTTTACATCACAGACCCTTGTCTTATTGACAGTCAGATCAGACAGTTGCCGTATTGGTGGTGTCCTGTGGATCAAGGAAGTGCATGAGAAAAATAAGAGAACTACACGCCATGGTGCGTGTGCATGTGCTTTACTGGGGACGTGAACAGCGCGGCAGTGGAAGGGCTGCTGACAGTGCCAGGACTTCTGACTTGGGACGTACATTGTATCTATATCTATAACTTTTAATTTATTTTTAAATCTCTAACAAATTAATTTTTGGCGGGGGGATACGATCTGATGTAATGTAGCTCAGGGAAGCCTTGAACTCCTATTTTCCTGCCTCTACTTTTCAAGTTCTGGGATTACAGTCATGAGCCACCAGACCTACATGAGCATGCATTATATAGAAAGAACCATCCGCATCGACTTTTAAAAGATAGTGTAATGTAGTTTTAAAGTAGTGTTAATGTAACTCAGGCTGACCTTGAACTCCCAAGTCCTCCTGTCTCCACCTTTTCAAGTGCTGGAATTACAGTGTGACACCACACCTGGCTAGTAGATTGTTATTTAGAAGTGAATACAGTCACACACCACTTAGGGGTATGATCTGACATTGTACTATTGGGCAGTTTTATTTTCGAATGCCATAAATGTACTGGTACGCCGTTGCTGAGACCAGTGCTCACCATGAGGCAGCACAACCGTGGCACGGGCTCCTCACTGTGTTTGTGGTCAGTTGTTGACTGCACTAGTGTACGAGGTGTGTGACTTTATGCCGTCTGTATTTACAGAAGAGCCGTGTTGTCATGTTTCTCTGTGCCGTGACTATGTCAAACACAACACTGTAGCGAGGCACAATTGTAGTTCTTTCCAGGCCTCTTTGAAAAGCTTTGCACGATACTGCCTGCTTTTTCTTCACCCCTTTGCAGAGAATTTCCTGTGGCCCTTTTTAGTCAGTCCACCTTTCTGCTTGAGGAGCCTGAAAACCAGAGTAATGGAGTCTAATTGTGTTTGCATGCAGCAGATACTGAATCTAAAGAAGGACGCCCGAGTTGCACGCCACTTACTCCTAGGCTTTGTGCTTCTGACTATTAACAAAGCCAATTTATTACTCCTTGGGAGTGATGCAATTCTTAACCAAAAATATGATGTCATTCTGATGGTTCTGCTTTGTTTGTAGAGTACAGTGAAGCCCTAGTAAGGTTTAGTGAGAAATGCATTTATTATGATAATGAATCTGAGAAGTTAGTTGTCAGTGTGGACTGAGGTTAACTGGCAGGGGTTGCTTTATGACTAGCTCTTGGAGCACACTCTATAGTTCATATGTGGTTTTAAATCACTGTAAACTTGTAGGCAGGTGCATATTACAATTGTCTGTTTTTCTTTTTAGGGCTCATGTAATCAAAGAAGTTTCTTTGTTGTGTGTGTCTTTACAGAACACAACAGGAACTGAAAATGTATCAGGTGAGTTTAACAATAAAAATTTATACAAATTCATGACCTAGATGTTAGTTCAGTATTGATTTTAAAACACAGAAACACACACACCCTCATTCCCTCCCCTTGGATGTCTGTGCTTGTTTCTAACACCATTATCCGTCCGCTGCTTTCATGGTGTGTGTTTGTGTGTGTGGCATGGCCCGTGTTGTGCATTGCTTGGTGTGGGTTGGTGTTGCTTTGGTTCCTGAGGGAGACTAACTCTTAGGAACTTTAGCTCAGACTTTCTTTTTTAACCTCGCTTCTGCCACACTCGCTGTGAAGGTTCAGTATATCTTTGTTTGATATATATTAAGCTTCTTATTTTCTGAACTTTTTATTTTGTAGTTTTCCAAGATTGAAAATCATATTTAGAGACCACAACTGATCAAACAGAAACTTTCAAGTATTTGCCCTTGAAAGTCCATTGTATACAATACAGAAGGCAGATCCTGAAATGTAAGATGTCTTTCTCTTGCAGGAAGGTGTGTGATTGCTGGGAGATTAAACTAGTCTGCTCTGGATATCTCTAAGGGGTGTTCTATAAGTAGTGCTAGCTTTGTGATTTTTAATGCATTCTCGAGCAAGAGTCCTATTTTTTTGTCTCATTCTCACAGTTGCAGACATTTATGGATGCCAGAAATATTCTCCCAAAATTTTTTTGTAAGCATTCCTTTAATCCCAGCACTTGGGAGATAGAGGCAGGTGGATCTGTTGAGTTAGAAGCTAGGCTGGGCTGCAGAGCAAGTTCCAGGACAGCCAGAACTATAAAATAGAGAGACCCCCATCTCAAAAAGAAAGAGAGAAATAAATAAATTTATGGTTGTCAGAAACATTCTCTTAACATTTTTCATAAGCAAGTTTTAAAGAGATAAAAAGCAAAGATGTAAATATTTTTACCTCACAGCTTAAAACTCTCAAGACTTGAAACCAGTTTGCGTCTTATCAATTGGAGCTTTAGACACCTGTTTGCCATTTTCAGGTGCTTCTAATTAGAAACCACAAGTGTCATTTTGTGAGGTGATGAGGTTTAATACAGTCTGTCCTGTGTTGCATTGAGAGAGGTGAAATTGTTGGAGTGGATCTTTGATTTCTTTTTATTGCTTTCATTATCAGAAATAAGTTTATTTGAATACAGAGGACTGTACCTCATAAACACAAGTCTGGTGAGCACATGGGCACATGGTCTCTATTACAGTAATAGTTGAAGATTTACTGACATGCTTTTGAAGGCAGATTATATTTGAAATGGTGAGGGGGTAGGGAATATATACCTCATGCATCGGAGGTATATTTATGTATGCATTTCATTTATTTTCTTATTTAAAGATTGATTCTTAATGTGAACCTGGTCACTCAAAGGCAGTGGTTTTTCTGCGGTCTGGGACTTGTTAGAGGAGTCAGTCGTGGGCTAGAGTGCTGGTGACTTTCCAGGGTGGACTTTGTTCTCGCAGTGTTCTGTGTTCATTTATCTGAGGAGCTGACGGTTCTGCGTAGGCTGAATCATGCATTGATTTTCATTCCCTGCTGAGTTAGTAAGGTATCAAGTGTGCTTGGGCCTTATTATTACTATTTTGCTTTAATGTCCCAATTGTGTAAAAACAAAGAGTGTGCATACTATGCCAGAAGAGTTGTAGCAATAACCATTTTGGTTTTTGGCCCTTTAAAAAATCTCATTTTACATTTGACAAGTTTTAATATTAGATCTATACAGGGCTTCCTTTGATGCCAAGTGCCAGGTATCAGGAGGAAAGGACTCATGTGTGTTCTAATTACACGCAGATCTGTGTGTAATTTAAATGGACTGGCAGTGAGAAAGGTTTTATTTGGATTATAAAACCTTTCTACTTTTCCTGACTAAAACTTTTAGCATTCTAAAGAAATTAAATTTCTTTATTATGCTGAAATAGTAAGCTCATTAGTATTTTCCACTATTGTTAGCATAATAAAGATTACAATTATTCAGATAGTTTATGACTTTTGTTCTCGCATTTTATCACTATCATCGTCAACCAGATTGTACTAAATTTTTCCAAATAACTGCACAATACCATTCAGGAAGAGAAAAGTTTGAACTTGAACAAGACTGACTTATAATTAAAATCCTAAAGCTATTTTATGATTGGTTGGAATTTTCCCTCTAGGAAATGATTAGCATCTCTCTGCTGTGTTTCAGCAGTCAAAGCTTCTCATAATGGCTGTGACCCCAGAGACATTAATTAGCACCGTGTCATTTTTCTCCCATGAATAAGCTGTTTGAGACACAGGGATGACCTGGCTAGGGTCGTGTTGTTTTTGAGAATCCTTTAGGAGGAGCAGCAGAGTTCAAAGCCTGCCCATCCTGTACACACCCCTGTCACACTGTCGTGTTGTTGTGTCCCAAGTCCCTCCGAGAGAGGTAGTTTGCTAGGCTCTCCCTCTGAAGCCATCTCTGGGGCTCCACATGCCCCAGAACATGAGTTCTTTATTTTTCTTCCTTGTCCCTGTTTCTCGTTTAGTATTTACTCTCTTGCCATCTCTTGCCGTGCAGGTGAGTCCCTGCTCCTCCTCACAGTTGTGCCTGGCTGGCAGTCAGGGTCACGTTTACCCTCATTTTTTTATTTTCTTCGTTTTGGATCCTAGCCATCCTTTTCCCCCTCGCTGACATTCTACACAAGCCCTCCACAGTTGCTCCTGGGCTTTCAGTGTGGTAACATCCTGCTAAACTCACTGTAAAGCCCAAGAAATCACAACTTTTTCTTCTGTATTTCAAACCGTTGTAAACAGGAGATCATCTCTGTGATGTTCTCCTGGTTCCTAGGTTGTTTACAGATATGCTGTAGAGTTTAATTCCATTTTGCGCCTATTGAATTCTTAGCACACTTTCCAAGTACTCTGTTAAGAATGTTTCTGCTGGGCATGGTGGCACACGCCTTTAATCCAAGCTCTCGAGAGGCAGAGGCAGGCGAATCTTTGTGAGTTTGTGGCCAGCCTGGTCACAAAGAGAGTTCCAGGACAGCCAGGGCTGAGACAAAGAGAAACCATGTCTCAAAAAACAAGACAAAATAAACAAACAAAAACCCAAAACAAAAGCAAACAAACAAACAAAAAATGCACACAGATTCTCTTGTTAATACAGTATCTGTAAAACACCCCATGCAGGCATTAGAATTCCCATTTTATTTCTAAAGACATTAAGGGCCAGAGAGATGGCCATTCCAGGGAGAAAAGGCGCTTCCAGTCAGCAGCCCTTCAGGTGTAGCAGCCAGAATACCCCTGGCTGTGCAGAGGTAGCAAAGAGAGCTCCCAGCTCAGTGGCTTAGCACAGCGCCGACTTACTTCCTTGTCTCTTCTACATACCTTGTGGGTTAGTGCGGTGCTATGCTGCTATAGTTACACAAGTGGAGGCTTGGTCTTAATGTGTGACATTAATTGGCCACACTCACATTGGCATATATCATTTAAAATTTGTGTGGTTGGGGGGTGTATCTGGTAGCAGAGAGAAAAATAGTATTTAAGGGCAGCTAGGAGGATTTACTGTGACTACCTTTATTACTAATTTACTGAGTTACAAGCTCCCCCCCCGAGTTTTTGCATAGCTCAAATTATTAATATTTGCAATATAGTGACTCTATTGGCAATATAATGACTATAGTCACAGCGTCTCCCTGTTCTAAGCAGTGACCTACGTATGCTACTGCTGTTAACCAGGACAATTTAGCGCTCTGCGCTAGTTTTAAAAACCAGTAAAACAACAAAGAAGCTGTGCCCACTCGGCATCACACATTCAGCTCTGGGCGCTGTTCTAAGCCATCTGCAGTTCCCTTATCTTCTTGGCTGTCCTGGGTGTTTGCTTGTTCCCATGCACAGACTACTTCCCAGCATGCTGTGGGCACCGCAGTGAACCGAGTAGATGAGGTTCTGTAGTTGGTTTATATGCTCGGAGCGGCAGGCAAGGCAGTTTCCAGAGGATAGGGAAAGAACTGTGACAGCAATTGCTGCAGCAAGTGCCGGGGAGGAAGCATGGCAGGCAGAGTTAGAGGAAGCTCTCTGGGTTGCAAAGAAGTCTGTTCTGTGAGGTCAGTATCTTAGAACCAAGATGGGCCATAGTCAGAATTCAGGTGCACGATGACCTAGGAAAAGAAAGTACTAGGCAGACTGACACACATTGAATCCTTAGGATAGGGATGAGTGTAATGGCATTTCAACTGTATTTTAATAAATAAATCTTGCCTGGGATTGGGAGAGTAAAACAGCCCCCAGCCAAGCAGTGATAACATGCACCTTTAATCCCAGTAGGCACAGAAACCGGGCGGTGCATGCCTTTAATCCCAGTGGTACACACCTTTAATCCCAGCCCTAGAGAGGATTGTAAAATGGGAGGAAACAGCTCTCAGACAGTTTTATTCTGAGATTCTTGGAGGCAGAATTGCCATTTTTGACTGAGGTCGAGGTTAAGACCCAGTGGTCGGCTGCTTTGCTTTTGGATCTTCAGGTTGAACCCCAATTTCTCCGAGTTCTTCTTCACTGTGCTTCAGATGAGCTTGTTTTAAGAGGCTCTAGTACAGGCTGACACTGGTGTGAGGGAGTCTGCCAAGGAAGGCATTTGTGTTTTATTGCAAGTGCCATCTGATTTCCTCTAGAGCCACGGGCAGGTGGCAGGGATGCGCTAACAACCCTGTCCATTACTGAGACCTGCACCACATTGGGGCACGGACATTTAAGGGACCTGCCAGCTTTTGGGAAGTGGCTACTTTTTTTTTTTTTTGTACTGTAGATTTAATTTGACTGCTGTTTTTTTTTTTTTCCCAAGATGGCATATAAGAATATCTGTTATTTGTGTTTGTCTGTGAACTGTTACTACAATCAGTTGTTCCCTAATTAAATGCAATTAAATGCTGCTTTGGTATCTTGAAACTTTGTTTCTTTTCCCCTATTGATTGTCCTAGTATTAGCTTAGAGTATCCCCTTCTCCAGCCCCATTTTAAGGAGACAGAGTATGGCTATGTAGATTGGTCTGGCCTCAAAGCTCAGTCTTGTTTTTAAGTGTAAACAGGCAAGAATCGTCTGGGTGTTGGATGCCCGAAGGTCTTTGGGTGTGTCTCACTTGTGGCGATGTCTGTGATGATAATTATTACCCATTGCAACAGTGATGTGTAGCTTTGTGTGAAGGATTCGTCTTTCAGATTTTATTTTATGTGTATGAGTGTTTGTATGCGTGCATGTGCATTACGTTTGCCTGGTGACCATGGAAACCAGAAGAAGGCGTCAGCTCATCTAGAGCGGCGTTGTCGGTCCTCTGCAAGAGCAGCAGGTACTTTCAACCACTGAGCTGCCTCTCCGTCTCCAGAATACTCTTTCTTGTGGGTTTTTTGTTTATTTTGTTTTTATTTTTGTTTTTTGAGACAGTGTTTTTTTGTGTAGTCCCTGGCTGTCCTGGAACTCACTCTGTAGACCAGGCTGTCCTCAGACTCACAGAGATCCACCTGCCTCTGCCTCCTGGGTGCTGAGATTAAAGGTGTGTGCTACAACCACTGGGCTCCAAAGTATCCTTTATGTTAAACCCTGCTGAGTAGAATGCCCTGTAACCCACTGTTCTCCTTCAGTGTCTAGATCAGATTCTTTAAGTGTTTCAGTGGGTTAAAACTGCTACAGTAATTTGTGCTTACTTTCTGGGTAAAGTATCTCAGTGAGATTACTTATTTGTATACATTCTTGGGAAAGGCTAATACCATTTGCTTATTCATATGTATGTGTGCTGTTGTGTGTGTGTGTATGTATATATGTGTGTGTGTGTATATGTGTATGGATACACACACACACACACACATACATATATATGAGACAGACTTTTTGTGTTTTAAAACAAAAAAGTCTCTCTACATAGCCCTTGTCCTGGAATTCACTGTTTAGATGAGGACAGCCTTGAACTCACAGAGATCCCCCTGCCTCTGCCTCTCAAGTGCTGGGATAAAGGTGTATACCACCATGTTCAATCCTTATTCTTTTATTTTTAAAAGTCAGAGCCATTGGTTCATACTGCTCATGTGCAATGGTGGATGGAGCCTCCTGTCGTGGCCACCATTTCAGCAGTTACTTTACCAATGGCAGCTGTCAGCTGGCCGAAAGTGGGAGCGAGGCTGGTTCTGAGGCCATGTGGAACCATAGCAAAGAGGTGTGAGGTCCCTTCCCTTAATTAATGTATTTTATATTCTATTATATTGGTATTCCTGTCCTTTAAGTATGATATCTTAACAGGTAGTTTTGGTTTGATGATGATTTAAAGATTAATATGTATTTAATTTATTATTAATAATATGTATTTAATTTCTTATTAATAATTTAGTTTATTATTAATATATGTCAATTATTTAATATTTTAGTTTATAAATTATGAAGTCAGTTAGATTTTTATGTCTTTGCCTGTATATTGACTTTTCTATTTGTAAATATGCAATATTTAAAAACTTTATCTTAGTCTCATACATTTAAAGAATACTTATTCTATTTATGTATGTGTGCATGTGTCTGTATGAAGGTGCCCATGGAGGCATTGCATTCTGTGGAGCTACAGGCCTCCCCGTGGGGATGCTGGGATCCAGACTCTAATCCTTGAGTCTGAGCAGCCAGCATTGCTCACCAAGCCCTGGTCACTGTGTTCTTGCAAGGAGGCATTAATACGCATGCTTGGATCTCCTCTTTCAGGTTTTCTTTACTATAGCCATGGTGTTTATTCCATTTGTTCAGGTTTTAAAGTCTGCTACTATTTTGTGCTTTAAAATATTTTCCTATCATTTTCATTCTTTTTAAAATTTAGGGCTGCTGAAGTTTGTCCCCTGTATTACTGTTTCCTGCAGTGTTTGCCCTGGGTTCCGCTGCAGTTTCGTGCGGTTACTGCTCTCCTGTTCTCTCGGTATCTCTTTAACGTTTTACCTCAAGTATTATCTCTGAGCTTAAATTTTAAATTGTTTGATATTAAATGAGACTCCTGGGCCATGTTTTTTTCCTCTGGATTTTCTCCCCAGGTGTGACTTGTGTATAGCATGGTGTACCCGCATCTGCACTCACGGATTTATGGCCATTTCCTGGCTCCAGGACATTCTGTTTCTCCAGGCTTCTCTTGCCAACTAGTCCTTCACCCTAGCAGCAACTGATCAGCTTTGTGTCTCCACGGAGTGGTTAGTTCTGTTCTCGAGTGTCACAGACATGTAGTGTTCTGTGCTTATGTCCTGATGGTTTTGCAGTCTGTCTAGGTTGTTGCCTGTATTGCGGCTTCGTTTCCTTTGCAGTTTTTTTTGAGACCATCTGAGTATTTAGCCAAGTCTGCGCATAGGTCTGAGTTTACCAGGGGCTTAGCTCTGTGGTGGTTTCTTGCTTTCGTTTTCATTATCTTCTTCCCTCTTTGTTATAACACTAAAAATCGTCTCTTAGCATATGAGACAAATGTCAATAATTATAAATACAAATTTAAATCTTCAGCCTTAAAAAGACTTCCATAAGCCAGGCAGTGGTGGCGCACGCTTTTAATCCCAGCATTCGGGAGGCAGAGGCAGGCGGATCTCTGTGAGTTCGAGACCAGCCTGGTCTACAAGAGCTAGTTCCAGGACAGGCTCCAAAGTCACAGAGAAACCCTGTCTCGACAAACCAAAAAAAAAAAAAAAAAAAAGACTTTCATAAGGGAAACCTAAATAAATGTGTAGTTTCAGAAATTTATATTTTAATGATGGCACTTAAATCTCATTTTAAATCCTGTGTTCTGCTAGATAGCAGTTTCTATAAAACGTGGGTGTGGTTTTTGAATGAAACTGTTAGATTATCTGAAAATCAGGGGGAAAAAAACCCCAACAGTTTGGATTGTGTTTCTTTAAGTAATTGGAAAACTTTGCTCTTTTGTGTCATTTGGACGTGGATGGTGTGGTAGACACGGGCAGCGCAGTTTCACTGTACTTCATCCTTGTGGTCTCTAGTCACTACCCACGCTCAACTCTGAACGCCCCTCCCTCTGTGACCTGGGTAAGGGTGGACCTGTGGTTGCAGTCAGTGGTAGTGGATTAGTGTGAGGCTGCTGCCTGGGACGTGGGAACGCTGGGTAAATGACTACTGCTCCTTCAGCCAGCAGCTACACTGTGCTTCTGCCTTCTAGTGCCTCTGTTGCTGTTAGTTTAAGTCTTCCTTTATCATTACTTGTGTAAGAGTGTGTAATGTGTTCCAGGCCGACAGAGGACTTTGGGGAGTCTGTTCTCTCTCTCCACTGTGGTTTCTGGGATTTGAACTCAGGTCGTCATGCTTGCATATGGCAAGTGCTTTTCCCTGCTGAACTGTCTTGCTGGCCCTCTAATCCCTCCTCATCCCTCTCATTGCCAACTTGAGCTCAGACTTTTGCTTGTTCCATTACAGCAGCCTCATGGGCTGTAATTCTGACAGCTTTTCCACCGACCTTGTGTACACGACATAAACGGGTAGGAACTCAGAAGGAGTGCTCAGAGCGGGCTGTTTAGCTGGGCTTCAGGAGACTCTGCTTGGTTGGAAGAATGGAGGCCTAGGAGGAGCAGCAGTATGAAGGCCTGCCTTAAGACAGATCCCCTGATTCAGAGAAGGAAGAACGCAGAGGCTATGCCTGTTGTTTGTCAGGGGCGAGGGCAAGATGGACCTCTCCCGCCCCCTAGAATTACGAGATTTTTGTTTGTTTTTTTTTGCCTTTAAAGCATTTAGTAGACCAGATAAATGCCATCTAACAGTCCATCTGTAGCCTGTTTGCTAGCCTTGATGAAAATAGTTTAAAAAGTGGCAATTTAAATCTTGGCTCCAGGCGGGGCAGGACCTTAAATTTGTATGAGGTGTGTGTGTGTGTGTGTGTGTGTGTGTGTGTGTGTGTGTGTGTGTGTGTGTGTGTGTGTGTAACGTAGGGGGGAGTGGATATGTAATCAGTGGTCAATCCTAGGACCCTACCCATGCTATACATGAGCTTTACCAATGAACCACATCCCCAACTCGGTTTATGACTCCTGCTGCTGTTAATATTGATGGAGGTACCTGCATGTCGCACATAAGCCTGCGGGCTGCAGACAGGTCAGACCTGCCCTCCTTCATTGACCCACTGAGCATGTGTGGGCCATTTCAGGCTTCAGGGCAGCAGAGGCTGTGCCATGGATAAGAGCCTCAGTCATCCTGTCTGTAGCCCACATTCCTTACTGGAACTCCTTCCCGCTCCGCTGACATTAGCCTGTGCTGTGACTTCTGACACAAGCATCCACTTCTCCCTTACATCTGCTTCACTCTGGGATAATGGCATCCTGAGTTCTCTGCTTCCCATGAAGCCTCAGGGATCCATGTACTCTTCATCTATCCCTTTGTGTCTCAGACCTTGTCTTACTTAGGGTTTCTATTGCTGTGAAGAGACACCTTGACCATGGTAACTCTTATAAAGGAAAGCATTTAATTGAAGTGGTAGCTTACAATTCAGAGTTTCAGTCCATTATCCTCATGGTGGGACCCGGCAGTGTACAGGCAGGCACGGTGCTGGAGGAGTAACTGAGAGACCTACATCTTGTAGGCAGTAGGAAGAGGACTGTGGCACTGAGTGAAGTTTAAACAAAAGAGACCTCAAAGCCTGCCCCCACAGTGACGCGCTTCATTTAACAAGGCCACACCTACTTCAACAAGGCCCTGCTTCTCAATAGTGCCACTCCTACGAGTTTATGGGGGCCAAGTGCATTCAGACAATCACAGATCTCTTGGGCGTTGAAGCTGGACCTTTGCCTGTTTGTTCATAGCCCTGACTTCTTTGTGTTTCCTATCCCGGGCCAGACACCAGGGACCTGCTCTGGGTTAATGTACCAGCCAGCCAGGACTCACTAAGTGCCAGCCGCGGGAAGTCCTGCAGGGGAGGAAAGTGGAGGCAGGCTTGAGAAGCCTGGCTGATCCCGGTGAAGCGCACAGGCCCACAGAACAAATGCAGATTGGGACCTGTAGGTAGTAGTCCTGCTGCGGTGTGCGGTGTGCGGTGTGCGGGTTCTTCCCGGGCTGACAGTGGGGAGGGAAACTGTTCTACGGCTTTCTTGTCCCTCCTGGGTCTGACTGCAACACTGACGGCAGACCACTGTGTTTAGGACTGTGAAGCACTGCCCTGCATCCCAGATTGCACCTTGGAATGCTGCATCATCCCATGTCGTCTTCCTCAGCTTCTCCAGGGGTAGCATGCACACAGCTCTAGTGGAATATTAAGACTTTGATTGGTTTGGAATAATTTTAGACTACAGGGTCTAGTAACAGATCAGAAAACCTTGAGAGATTAAGCATTCCCACATTTGTTAGAATGATGATTCCATCACAGTCGCAGCCTACAGAAAATTTCACTCTCCACACCTTAGGGTAAAAATGACAGATGGTTTTTTTTGGTGTCATTATAATAGTAGGTCTGACCTTGTGAACCCCAGAAAGGTCGGAGCAATAGGGACCATCTGGGTTTTGTCTGATTGCAGTATCATACTGTGTAGCGTGGAAGGGGTTCTTCATGACTGCCCTGTGGCCTACCCTAGCCTGACTGTCTGGCTTGGATCACTTAGTTCTGCCACACACTGGCTGTGACTATGGGCAGTTTTCACTGTAAAATATGGGTCATAAAAGTTTCTTTTTTTTTTTTTTTCAGGTTGTAGCACAGTGAGTGAGTGAGACATTTTGTGCTTGGATTGTCCTGGAGTAGTGTGTGTTGACTTTGCCTGTGGTTGTTACAGTGACGAAATGAAGGGACATTCATACAGCACCGAGCACACATTTGTCCAGAGGGAACAGGAATCTTGTCCTCCCTCAGGTCACCCATCCATCTAGCATGAGAAAGACATTTGGGTCAAGGGACAGATGGCAGGAGAAGGCATGTGGTTCTTCACAGTTCCCAGTAAGGTCAGACACGGACCATGACATCTCCAAGGTTTCTTATAGGCAGTGTGAACAGAGAGGTCTTGGTTGGTGCTATTAATCATTGTTTCCTTGTCACCCAGCACAGTGCCAGCATGAAATTGGCCCTCTTTGATTTGAGGTAGTAGAAAGTTGAGGGCGTCAGATCAACAAAAATCAATGAATTAGTTACAGTAACTCACTAACTCACCACCTCTCGACTACACAAAGTTCAGGTTGAAAACATGTGAAAGGCGAACTTGCCTCTGAATTTAACAAGTACAGGCTTTTTTCTTTCCCGTGTTCTCTAAATAACAAGGTTCAACATCTCTTTACATCGTGCTTGACCCATACTGGGTGGGTTTAAAGTGTATGAAGATGTGTGGGGGTCATACACACACAGTCTGTGCTATTTAGATGAGGAACGCGAGCATTTGGGGATTTTGTTACTAGAGAGGTGTGGGTGTGAGCGGGATCAGCCCCTAAGAGTATCCATCACAATCAAGACATTCCAACATACATGGAGAGATGACTCTGCTAGGTCAGTTCTGCCCTCCGAAGAGAGGCAGGTGGTGGTGGTGGAGAAGTGGCTTAGCTCTTGGGGAGGATCTGGTTTGGGTTCCAGCATCCACATGGCAACTTACAACTTTTTGTAACTCTAGTTCTAAAGGATCTGGCATCTTTTTTGGCCTCTGGGCACAAAGCACACATGAGGTACATGTGCATACGTGCAGGCAAACATACACATAAATATTTTTTAAAGATGTTACATTAGTTATCTTACAGAGAATCAGACACTTATCCAACAGACGCAAACAAGAATTTCCCATCTTCCATTGGAAACGAGAGACACCCCCTGTATCTCCAGTCAGCACAAAGCCAGTGCTGTGATGCACAGTCAACACAGTAGACAAGTAGTTAGGAAAAATTGCCTGAGGACTTTAAAGGAAAAAACAAGGCAAGTGGGGGTGGTGGAGCCTCTTAAGCCATTGCTTGAGAATCTAAGAATGTGCTCTAAGAATGAGCAATTTGCAGCCATGAAAATGTTCCAGCAGTTAGGCAGATGGAAGGGGGAAGCCATGATTGACAGGCTCGGGAGTGTTTTGTTTTTAATTTAGTTGAATCTTATTTTCATTGAAGAAAACTACAGTGGACAGCAAAGAGAGCTTTTCCTTGAAAATGAGCCCACATTAAGAATCATAGGTTCTCTGGTTGTGGCCCCTCATCCTTGTAATCCCAGTACTTCCGGGGCTGAGGCAGGAAGATCTTGAGTTTGAGTTCAGGCAGTTTGAGTTTTGCTGTTTAGCGAAACCAAAACCAAACCAAAACATTCGACACACCCCAGGTAACGGGTTGACCCAAAACAGACTTAACCTCTGGCAGCTCTGCTGAGACCCTTTCTGTTCTCAGGTAGTTCAGGAGTTTTGGTACGCACATCTCCATTGAAGTGACACATTTCCTATGGAGACCATCCCTGCCTTGGGCAATACCTCCTGGGGCTGTTCCCGTGGGTCTGCAAATTGTGGGGCAGAGGATCGTAGATGGTTCCCATGAGTCTTAATGGAAACCCACAGCGACTATGAATTTGGGTTTCAAAGTTGGTCCAGGGTTCAGAGTCAACTGTGAGCAACTTAGGCCACTTTCCTAAGCCTCAGTTTCCTTGGTGTGTGCGTGTGAGTGTGCATATGGATATGTGCTGTATGTGTGTGAATGGGTTATCCTTGGGGAGGAGAGGTGGACCACAGCTAGAAAGGGAAGAAGGCTCTCATTGGTTATTCTAAGTGGCCAGCCACACCCACTCATGATTCTGGCTGGTATTTATTGGTGTTATTTAGTTTATTGGAGCCTTAGAAAAAAGATCACACTATAGGATACTGTCAGGTCAACATTTTTCTCCCTTTAGCAGAAAGCTTATTAATTTTTCCAAATGCCCACCTTATAGATTAAAACATTTTTATGTGGAAATACCATATGTAGAAGTGAAAAATGTCTGCTAAGTTTATTCATATTTTTACCTCATTAGAGGTACAGGAGGCTGTTTTCTGGGGCAGTTTGAAACTTCCATTTTTAGAAAGTGTGTTGGGTGATTTGTTGAAAAGGATCTAAGTCGGAGCAGAACAAAGTATTTGTGCTTCTGAAGCAAGCACACTGGTAGTTTGGCCTGGCCCCATCCGTGCCCCATCCGTGGACACCCTCTTGGGCTTTCGGGCTCCAAGCAGGCCAGAGAGCAGTCCATGAGGACTGAAATTGACTTTTGTTAAAATAGCCCATTCTTTTTAAATTGAAACTCCAGGGGTTTTGAGTTTGGATAGGGGGCTTGGTATCTAACGTTTGTTGTTGTTTTTGAGAAAGGGTGTCTCTGTTATATTATTATGTAGTTCTGGCTGTTCTGGCACTCACAGAGATACTCTTGTTTCTGCTTTCCAGTGCTGGGATTGAAGGCGTGCACTACCAAGCCTGGCCCACACTTAACAGTTTTAACATTAAAAGTGCTTCAGGTCTTGCGGTGGTGGCGCTTTAACCCCAGCACTTGGAAATGAGAGAGGTGGATCTCTGAGTTTGGAGCCAGCTTGGTCTACATACTGAGTTCTGGGACAGCCTGGGCTACACTGAGAGCCCCTGTCTCAAAAAACAAACAAACAAAGAAGAATTACAAATGTTTCTTTGTTGTGGGAAATTAATCCTTTTAGTTTTCTATGATTTGATTGAATTGCAAGTTATTCTAAAAGCTACGCCCTTGTTTTTCTCATTGACACCAGTCCCTTATTCTTTACATAAACATCTAATACTAATCTTATTTCTTATGATTCTGATGAATTCCAGTCTAAATTTTGGGAGGTGATTGTATAACATTCTTTATTTCCTGTCAATTCTGAGATGTTATGCCTTTGGTGTCTAGTGACCTAGGGCGTCAGCTATTGCTTCTTCTTGGAAGGCCCGAGCCCCACGTGAAGTGAGGGTTAACAGTAAACCACCACTCTGTGGAATGAATGTCCAAGCGGCTGGAGGGATTCAGGAAGGGACAGCAACTCATTGGCCAAGTGGCCTTCATGGAGTGTGCCAAAATTGTTCTTTTAAGGTTGTGGTGTGCTGCAGGTAGCCTTTGATTTAGGAACAGCTGTAAGCTGTACTTTGCTGCCTGATTCTGTTAGAAGTTAAGGAGCAGTGGATTGCTAAGGATTTACATATTTTGAAACTGGATATAGGTGGCTGGAGCAAGATAGATTCTGGTTTGCAGGTTGCTGGAGTTTTATTGTGAGACTCAGTATGTGGCCGAGTAGCTCCAGAGCTGCTTGCCGGCCTGTGCCGTCCGCCTTACACAGTTTCAGTTAGCGCTCATCGCTTGCTTACTGGACGAGAAACTAAAAAGCAATGCAGAACAAAACAAAAAACACTACTGTTTCTTTTTCCTTTTCCTATGATCCTTCCTTCTCCCGTTTGACTTACAGAATACGGAGTCTGTGGCCGCCACTGAGACTCTGGCCGAGGTCCCTGAGCACGTACTGCGAGGACTTCCCGAGGAAGTGAGGCTTCTCCCGTCTGCTGTTGACAGGACCCGAATTGGTGAGCACACTCATCATAGGAGTCAGGCTGCCTCCTTTGGGAGCAGGGATCGCGTTAGATAAGCATTATACCAGAAAAGGAAAGGTTGACCCTTCCCTAAACTGTGATGTATGGGTACTTCCCACATCAGATTCCGGGATGGACTTGGGTTATAAAAGGAAATTAGCAGGGTTGTGGTGGTGCACGCAGAGGGCAGAGGCTGGCGGAGCTCTGTGAGTTCCAGGCTGGCCTGGTCTACAGAGTGAG
>JAQHUG010000404.1:1439211-1482694 GCA_028555095.1 Dicrostonyx torquatus | reverse complement strand
GGTCAGCCTTACAGACCATGTTATGGGAACACACACCTTTAATCCCAGTAGCCACCCTAGTGGACATAGAAATCAGGTGGTGCACACCTTTAATCCCAGCTGTAGAGAGGAATATAAGACTGTCAGATGCAGTCCTATTCTGAGATTCTGGGAGGCAGGATTGCCATTTTAGACTGAGATTGAGGTAAGAGATAGTGGCTGGCTGTTTTGCTTTTTGGGTATTCAGATTGAACCCCAATTTCTGACCCTGAGTTTTTATTATTTTTGCTTCATCAGCCAGTCAAGTTGACAGCCAAGAACAGCTACCACACCTGACTGTGTTTGATGACATTTCAGTGCTGTGGAGACTCAACTTGGGCTTCTGGTTAGGTCCCACGTATGCCTCCTGGGCATCTGAGAAGTGACCCGTTCTCTGTGCACGCTCTCAGGAGGCAGGTGCTGTCCATCTGACTCACTGGAGAGACATTTCCTCCCTTTGTGACTGGTAGCTGTTTGGGGAGAGAGGATTTTGACAGGAGGCAAATGTTATGGACTTCTCAGACTTTCACCTATTACCCTTAGGTCCACTGGGGAGTCTAGTCTGGGTCAATCCGTGTGATGATTGCGATATAGATTACTAGAATCCCTCGTTTCCACCGGTTCTGCTTTTGTCAGAACATTCCCTTCCAGTTGTCTTCCTTTGATCATCTGTATCAGCATGTTGGTTGGAAATGGGCTTTTGTTTGAGCTTTCTGAGCAGATAGGGTCCCCCAGGAGTGAATGAAAACTCTAAGCCACCTCCCTAATTCTGCTTAGTACTCCCCTCCCCCTTTATTTTCTCGTGACACAGGGTTTCTCTGTAGCTTTGGAGCCTGACCTGGAGCTGGCTCTGTAGACCAGGCTGACCTCGAACGCAGAGATCCGCCTGCTGGAATTAAAGCCATGCACCACCACTGCCCTGCTCAGGACTCTCTTCTCTAAATATTCCATGGGTATATTTTAGATGGTGTCAGGAGGCACTGTGAAAAGTTTAATGTTTAGGAACATAATGCCTAGAAGGTATTCTTAGGCATTTCTGTAAGTAGAAATGTTTCCACAGGCCTGAGCTAGTAGGTGACTGCTTTGAGGGTGCTAGGCTGGGCTCTGCCTGAGCTCGGCGCTTCTGTTATTATAAACAGCGGTTCCGTGCATGATTAAGGTGCAGAGCGTTCCTGCTTAACTTGTGCTTGGAATTAGAACCTACGGTGCTAACTCCTTTCTATGCTATTTGCTTCTTAATGACTCTTTCAATTTCTCATCCACTCGAATTTCATGGGCAAAATGGTTCCGTGTTTTATTTTTTCTCTTGTGTGGGTGGCATGAGGCTTGGAGCTAGCTGTAAGAATCTAGTGATGGAGGCTGAGCACCAGTCCCAGATCAGCCGGTACACGCACTCCTGCGAGCCTCCGTGACAAGCTGCCAGGTCCTCCTGTTTGCCCTGAGTGTCTTGCCTTGGCCCTGCCAGCCAAGGAGTTTTCTGCTAGCCCGGGCCGCGGCTCCGCCTCCTGCCCGAGCGCGCGCCCGAGGACCCGCCTCCTCCCTGCGCGCTCCCTGACCCCGCCTCCTCTCCGTGCGCGCCCGCGGCGGCGGCGCCCTCCCGACAGCTGTTTGCGGTCGCCGCGCCGCCCCCGCCAACAACCGCCTCTCTGATTGGTTCGCACTTTGTGTCGTCTCTCTTGCAGCCAATCGCGCCTGGCGAGGAGCTCCTGGTCTGGTACAATGGGGAAGACAACCCTGAGATAGCAGCTGCGATTGAGGAAGAGCGAGCCAGCGCCCGGAGCAAGCGGAGCTCTCCCAAGAGCCGCAGAGGTAGGAATCGCCGCCGCCGCTGGGCCCGGGCCGCACCCGCGCGGGCACAGGGGCTGAAGGCCGGGCGTCGCCCGTGGCGTCGCGGTGACCTTTTCCGGGCTCGGCCCGCCGTCCCCGCCCGGCCCGCTGCTGAATCACGGCGATCTCGACACACTCGGGCTGTTTGCGAACTTGTGCCCGAGCGCCCGCGCGGCGGGAAGTGCGCGTGCGGCCGCCGAGTGCGGGCCCGGCCCTGCTCCCGGAATCGGGCCCGCCGCGCTGCGAGGGAGGGCCGCCCGCGCCTTCCGGCTCCGCTGACAGCGCAGGACGCGGCAGAGGAGAGAGACGGGAAGGGAGAGCCGGACCTGGGAGAGACAAAGATGGGGTGCACCGGGGGCCGAGGGCGGTGAGCTGCCGCACAGGATGCGTTGTGCTTTGTGGAAGTTATGGAGGCTTGCTGTGCCCTCCGTTTTTACAGTTCGGTGATTGAACGATGTTTTGAACAGAAGGTAGAATGTAGTCACACTTATAAAAGGGAGGGGATAATTTGTGGGTAGGAAAATAGTTTGGATGGCTATATCATATTTCCAGCTGGCATGCAGATACGTCGCTGGAATATTTTTATGAAAAACTTCAACGCGAATTTGGGACTCTTACTGAGCCTAGTTTGAAAACAGGCCAAGGCACGGTACAGTCGTTTTTACTAAAACAAGAACTTTGGGTTTCTTTTTTTTTTTTTTAAATCGTTGTTTGTTTAATTGTGTGTGTGTGTTTTGCTCTTCCTTTAGATCTTAGTAAATTTTTTTTTAATCCGAATAAGCTTGTTCTTTTCCCAGAACATTGCGAAGTATGTGTGGGAGTGAGGCTATAAATAAAAGCATAAACGTGGTTTTGGAAAACTCTCAAGCAATATTTGATGAGCTCATTGTGACTTCAATTTCATATTCTTCGTGTTTCACAGCAAAGTGAAATAGGCTCACCCGAGGATGGCTGGTAGGCCACTTGCTGACTACATTTTTCTATTGACGGTGATTTACTTGCTGCTTTAGGTCATTAAATACTTTGATTCTGGGTCAGATGATAAGAGTCTAGAAAATTCCAGCCCTCTGCCAAGTGTTTAAGTGTGTGTTGAGATTTCGTTGAGCCAAGGCTTAACATTCTGTTTTTTCTCCATTATTTAACTTGTTTCTCTACTTAGTGTACATTTTGTTGGTAAACAGCAGTCATGTTACCAGCCTTCCTAGGTAAACTATGACTTGTGTGTTCAAAAATTAGGGGAAACTTAATTCCGACATTTAATCAGGTCTGTAATTTGATGGCATTTCTCCCTTTGCTTTGTGGTAAACTTTGGTGTGTGTTCAGGCCTCGTTTCATTATTCGTTTCCTTACTGTTCTGTTCAGTTAGTTCAATGTGGAGGAAAAACCTGAAAGTCATCCTCTATTACTAATACACAGACTTACACATTTCACGGCTAGATTGCTGGTTTTTATATCGTTTAGTAATCCGTATTTCTTACTGCCCAGTTATCGTTTTGGTGAGGAGTCTGGACTGCAGACAGCGCCCTGGGTCCTTCTTGAGCTTCAGTTACAAGATGTGCGTGAGGCTCACGCGCGGCACACACCCCCGTGCTCCTGTGGGTGGCAGTGTGACCTGGGAGTAGTGAATCCGACCTTTCCGACTCCACAGCTTGGAAGACCTGAAGGCAGAACTTTTTATTGTTTACTCAGCATGACTTTAGACATTTAAATCATAGCTTCCTTGGCAGTGGGTATCAGAGAGAATCATAGTACATTGATTCAGGGGCAGTGTTGTTATTTGTTGGGGACACACAGCTGACTGGTAGAGTGGCGTTGGGCATAACCTTGTACCGTTGAAACAAAGGACTAGATTCTTCACAGTCCCGGACCCCAGCTCCTTTGTATGACAGCTGCTGTGCCCACATCTGTGCGTTGCATGAGGAACCTTTCAGAACTCCTCAGATTGTCGGTGGATCATAGGACTGTTGGGTGTACTGGGTAAGGAAAGCCCTGGTTCCCGTGTCCATCACAGACTGGCAACCCTGCCCATGCTTTCCCTCTTTCTGACACTAATGTGTGCTAAGCTTTGCTGTGTGCTGTTCCTTGGTGAACATAAAGGCAGCAGTCATTCTTTAGCTGCTTGCAACCTAGACTTGGGAGAAGAGGGTGCATCAGTAAGGTGGCCATCAATGCTTGGCTGGCTGGCAGGTGGTTGGCCCCCAGTAAATACTCAGTGTATAAAGAAAGAACAGTACACAATGCTTTGAGAAGATAGTACATATTGTTCCTGACCAAGGAGCTTGCAATTTCCCCCATGGTCACATTTTTTTTTTTTTTTTACTGGAATGTTTTTAAGTTCTCAGCTCTGTGTTTCTGCTCAATTGCATACATGCCTGAGCGGCCTCTGTAAGGCTGAATGTCAGAAATGCCTTGGTTGGGATAGATTGAAGCTTTCAGGTAGAAAGTGGGAGGGACAGTGTTGCCTGTCTCTGGCTGTTTTACTATGAAAGGTATAATCTATAATGTAGCAGAACAAAAGCCATGTTTAGAATTTTACCACTTTGGTGGTTTCTGTCCCCTATTCCTGACTGAGAAATGCTAGCCGTAAGTAATGGCTGTCGTTTATTTAGTGCTGGCTTATTGACGCTACAAGACCCTGAGCTTCCTCTCCAGTGCTCCTAAAAAAGTTCTGGTGAGTGCTTTCCCGAGACTGGACTGCAGCCGCGGTGTGTGTCAAGCCCTACCTGAAGGAGCAGCAGTAGCGTTACACAGATGGCTTGGTGGAAGGAGTGGGAAAGATGAGACACCTAAGTCTCTACCAGGTGCGGGGCTGTAGCCAGTCCTGACCCTGTTCGGAGGTTCACCTTTCCAGCTTGAGAAACAGGGAATTGGGAAGTCACTTGGGCTTTAGCGCCCTAACCTCTGGGTTGCTGAGATGAACAAGTGGGTTAACGAGAGGGGGAATGTTCTCTGAAGCCTGAAGACACTTGGAGACTGCAAGTGCCACATCCTGGTGTGGGTTTCTTGGTTTGTGACTTCTTCAGCCAGTGGATGTGTGACCACCTAAGAGAAACTAGCCATAAGTACTGGACTCTTCCCCGTTATCCTCACTAGGCCCTGCCGCCCCCCCCCAGCCCCTAGTAAAGTCCTCTGTAACCCACTGACCTCACTGTCCCAACAAGTTAGCACAGAAGAGTTATTCATAGCAGCAAGAAGTCCCTTGGATAGGTCCTCAGAGATGGATGGCGAAGAGGGCTACATCTGCAGTCATAGCAGGCTGCTCTAGATGTGTTCCTTAGTGTCAGGAGATTCGGTCCTCCTATTGATAACATCATCTAGTTATCTAGGTGACTTTCAGCTACCACATTTAAGTTATAGCCGGTGTTAAGGAAATGGCTTCACCTGTCTGCATATAGAATTGTTCAAATGAAAACTCTTGGTGTAATGAAGAATACTCAAGTGTTTTGAAATCAAACATATCTGACATTCTTTCTCCAGAGATGCTGACCAGCTCAGGTTAGGTTAGGTCAGGATAGTTAGATAGGGGTGTGATGAGAGATGAGAGAGGTTCTTGTTCTCGTAGAGTGGTGGACCATCAGCTATTGATGAGCACGGCCTAGTAACATCAGTGTGGATAAGAAGTGGGTGGGGTGTGACACAACTGTTGTCAGGGCCTTCCTGCACCTGTGTCCTAAGTGACGTGAAGGTCTGGGCACTGCGGGCTCCATAGCAGAGGAGTAGCATATGGTCTAGGGAAGCTTGTGCCTACATAGAGGCCCATGGGAGAATTTCTTGAATTGAGGAACATAGCTCTGTACATGGCTGTATTGGCCTATTTCTTGCCAGGCACTGTGTGGGTTGGTTGGGGGAATTCAGGAGATGGCTAGATGTCAGCTCTGTGAGGTTCCTAGTCCCCATGATTGCAACCAAGTGCAAGCTAACCCTGGTGTGTGGACTGATGCGGGTCAGCAGAGGCTGCCCTTTGGGGCTTCCTGCTCTCCACAGGAAGGGTCTGGAGAAAGAGCAAGGCATGAGTTTTCCCTGTGAGAGACATTGTGAGGCATGTAGGAAATGTGCAAAAGGAAGGGTGTGATGCTGGTACCCAGCCTCCTGACCAGACTTGCAGACTCCTGAGTACCCTACCAGAGATGCCTCTAACGCTGCATTTGTGGGGTGGTTTGTCCTAGCTCCGGGTGAAGAATGGGCATTCTCAGGCAAGAGCTATGGACTTGTTTGAGATTACTTTGCTGATGGATGTCAGCTTGAGCAGGGGTTGGGGTGTGGGGTGGGGAGGTGTCCATGGTATTGTAAATGACATGGGCAGCAGTAAAAGGATATGAAGGTAGTGTTCACGAGTACTTGTTATAAAAGCAGAGAACACATGGGCTTCTACAGAGTGATCTCTTGGTCCCTGCTAGCAATTGGCAGCTCTGTTTCAGATTCCTTTGGAGCTGAGTGACAGGTCTGGCTGTGGTGCCTTATGGTGGTTAAATCCTGAACCTCCTAGCGCCTTAAAGGCAGTTTTTATTATTTCATAGACTTAACTGGGCCCTCACCTGTTTACAGGTGTGGAGCCAGAGGCAGTGTTCCTTTGTGTGCTTATGGCTTCAGGCTTGTCATGTTGGGCTCAGTGGGCTGTCTCGTGTATGGTGTCTCCTGAAGCCCTGGCTGCTGTCCATCTATCTGAGATACCTTTGCTGAGCGGTGTATGTCTTACCCACCTTTGCTGCTGTTGGCTGTGTCTGTGTCTGAACGCTCAGTCTGGTTTCAATTGAGCTTTCCACCAGGAGGCAGAAAACTTCTGTTACCTTTTCTAATTCTACTTGTGCCATTACTGAGATACTCCAGATTTAGTCTAAATGTTGAAAAATGTTTGTTTCTGTGCCTTTGATTCTTAGTTATATATAACCTTGTTTGCAATTGTGTGGAATAACCAGACTTTTCTGAACTGTTCTTCACAAGTATATTTTCTTTGTGTGTGTGTGTGTGTGTGTGTGTGTGTGTGTGTGTGTGTGTGTGTCTGTGCACATCCCAGCAGGTGAAATAGGGGTGGAGGTTAGAACACTTTGTAGAGGAGTCAGGGAATTGAAACCAGTTGTCAGACTTGGTAGCAAATGCCTTTACCTGCTGAGCCATCTTGCTCTCCAACCCAGAATCATAATATATGAAAAAATATTTGAGACATCTGATTGAATATACTAGGAGCTGTGCTGTGTGCTGTGATTTGTCTATAGGTAAATTATAAGGTCTGACTTGTCTAATACAGAGAGGGGGTTGATTATAATTGCATTTTCTAGAAGGTAAAATAAGAAAGACCTTATAACGAGTTTAAATTAGTTAAGTTTTTAAAAATCTGATTGTAACCCGAATGTTAAAACCTCCGGTATGAACACTAGGTGCTTTCTTAAATAACTGGTTTAAATTGGTTTTAAAACTAGTTGTGCTTTTTTTCCTGGGCAGTTTCTTATCCCAGTACACAGATGGTGTTTAGATATGTGAACTCAATGTTTCTAAGCATGGCAGATAGGAGGGTGTGGTTTTATATTTGAAGTTGCTTCTAAGGAGAGCAGTAGCGAGCTGTAGTAGTGTATGCCCTTAATCCAGCACTCTGAAGGCAGAGACTGATGATAGATTTCTGAGTTAGAGGCCAGCCTGGTCTACAAAGAGACTGCCAGGACTACATAGAGACTCTGTCTCAATAAACATACATACAAATAAAAATAAAGAAGGCGGGAATTGGCTGAGTGGGAAGAGAGCACACTTAGGGTGTTAGCCACCAATAGGCACGTCTTTAAGTGAAGACTGTGCAGAGCTGTGTTTTAGGTTTCCTGGCCTGGTACTGGATTCCCTATGTGTAGCCCATGCTGCCAGAAACCGGTTCAGAGTTTGATTTTTATTAACATTAATAATTTAGGGGAGTTTGTAGCACAGAAGCAAGAGCCATGTGAAAATACGTTTGTGCTTACTCTAAGTGAAAAGGATAATACTGAAAGCAGCTGTTTTTGTTGTTCTGACCAAACAGATTTGATCCTTTGCAATCATTCTCTGCTGAATTAACTTATTAGGTGAGTTTTGATACAGACATATGTCAGGATTTGACATTCATTTCCATACCATGCCATGTGATGCTTTCCTTGTACTGCCGCCGATGGTGACAGCAGTTACTGTTGTTTTCTAGCTCTGTGCTTGGTGCTGCGTATGCGTTATTACTGGTGACCCTGGAAAAAGGGGATCTGTACTCTTAATGAAGAAACTGATGTTTCTGTGCCCACATTAGTGCTGTTTGTAGCTCTGTTTTGCCTAAGCCCAATTTTCACCCTCAGCATTTCTGACTAGGAATGGTGAACAGTTGACTTTGCTGATTAGCCAGGGTGAGTTGGGCTACTTATCTGTACAAATCCAGATGAGAAGACAGTGCTTGACTTAACGTCTTTGGTATAGAAAGCAAGGTTAGAATGAGAGCTGATGGCAAAGTTATCTCAGCTCTGAGAGGTTATGAGTCGAACTAGCTTCATTCTTTTGAGTGTCCTAAATTAAACTGTAAAGACTATTTCCAGATTGCCTCTATTTCCGTACTTGCCAGCATGGGATTTTTGAATATTTTGTATTATCTTAGCATCAGTCATGAAGTCACAAGAGCAGAGTGACCCTGCTGTCCTTCCCACTTCCTTGCCTCTTGGATAGAGTTGGCAGAGGGGACCAGACTGAACTCTCATTTTGTCCTCCTGTTACCGATCAGTTCAAGGAAGAACAGTGTTTAGTTTCCTTCTGCAACACTCTGGAGGTCTTGTCCCCGTTCCACTGATGATATGTACTTTAAGTTTCCTTAGATTGAAGATTAAGGATCGTGAGCCTGCTTTAATAGACAGTCTGAAAACTAAATCTAGAAACTGACTTAGTGCAGCTCTGATGTTGTGTGGCTGAAGTAGAAGGAAGCGAGCGATGCTTGCTAGTTTCCCTGTCCTAGGATGTAGGTAAGGGTTCTGGTTTTCTCTTTGTTTTGTTTGAATGTTTATTTGTGAAGGGTATTCTCTCGTGTTTTGCTTTGGCTTTTTGGAACAAGTGTGAGCTATTTGAGTGGCATCTCGAGGTCTGGTTTGCTGATGTAGCCGCTCCTGTCCTAGCTGGTTGACTCGTTCTGTAGGAAAGGCGGAAAGGGGACTTAGTAGGAAGAGTTGCCCCGACCTCTGCTGGACATGACCCCCTTTCCACTCTTTCTTTTCTCTCTTTGCCTTCCCTCTTCTGGACTGGATTTTAAACTTCTGATCCGCCTCCACCTCCTAAGTGCTGGGATTATAGGCGTGTGCTATTAGGCCTGGATAAACTGCAGTGGTAACTGAATTTTCTTAAGGTGTGCTGAAGTTCATTTCTTTATTGTGTTTATTACACAGTAGATTCAATTTGTTTTTGAAGATGATCTTTCTATTGATTCATGCTGGCCTTGAACTCCAGTTCCTTCTACCCCTGTCTCCCAATATTGTAATGACAGTGCACACCATTGTCCAGTAAATAAAAAAATTAATTCATTTTGTACGTGTGTCTGTATGCGTAGTGTTTTGTTTGGTGCACTGGAGTGTGGACTCAGATCAGGCCTAGACACACTGAAATCTACCATTCTGCTGGGCTACTGCTTTCTTACATCGTGGCCTGCCACACAAGAGAGTTGATTTTTTTCCCCCCATCTTTAATTTGTAATCCAATGTGATAAGTGTGAGTTTGGGAACTTTGGCTGAGAATATTGAGTTGTCCCAATAGATTGGGTAGCTAACGTCTGATGCAGTGACAGACTGCCTGATGGGCAGAGTGGAGCTCTAGCTTAATATCTGCATTCAGGTCCCAAACATCATAAACATTTCCTTTCTCTACTTCTCCAGAAAATCTGAGGGAGTGATTTTAGTACAATGCCAAGAGACAGTGCTTATGTTAAGCCCTAGGAGAACATGGAGAACTCTGGGGGCTCTGATTGTAGCTGTTTATTATTTCTGAATCTGGCTATGACTTGGAAATTTCAGAAGATCTTTTGGCTCACTGTGTAGCCCATACCGGCCTTGAACTTGAAATCCTCTTCATCCCCCACAGTGCTGGGGTTAAAGGTGTGTGCTGCCGCTCTGGCCTTACTTGATGAAAATTTTATTCACCAGCTGATGAAAAGGGTAGTTGTCGCTCATGTCTCAGCATACTACAACATTTGTTTTGAATGTACAGGAATATAATTTCAGAGGTAAGAAATTTTATGATAAAACAATATTGTTTAAGTTGGATATATAAAAATTCTCTGGTTTCTGAAATGAGATGGAGTCTTTGCTTACATGATTCTTTGGACATTTTCAAGTTGGTGCTACTGGTTCTACGGTGTTGGCTTGACCAAGACCAGTTTCACGTTTAATGAATGAGCTCCAGGTTAAGCAGAGGATTGTCTCTGCTTTGGTTAAAAGGAAAAAATCTTTCCTCCCGTGTTTATAATCCCACCTCTTGGGCTGCAGTCTTTTGTGGGTTTCCTGACATCACATGCCACAAAAAATGAAGGCAAACTGGTTTGTTTGCTTGCATTTAGATCTAAGGACGAACAGTACTATAGGCGTTGTTGGAAGTTGTTGGTGAGCAGTTGAGGATGTACGATTCAGTTTCTGGGCCTTTTGTTTTTACTGTTTGGCTTCTCAGGTTTGGTTTTCATTTTCTTGCCAGTTTGAGGTGTAGAATACTCCTTTCTGGGCCTGCTGGCTGTTTATATTTTTAATTCTTGGGATTTACTAGAGCCTCTTTGTCTGGGATAGAGTGACTGATTGCTAAAAGTCCAAAGTCTAGTAGTATACAACCTTACTCATATACATACTGTGTGTATATAATAGTTGTGGTGGTAGTGTGTGTGTGTGTGTGTGTGTGTGTGTGTGTGTGTGTGTGTGTTAGGTGGAGGGGGAAGGGAAAATTGCAAGCTTCTGTACCTCAGGTGTTAAATGTATGAAGCTTGGACTGTTTTGCAATAAGAATAGTGTACATAGCCTTGGAATTAGAAGGCCTTGCTTTAAAAACAGTGTTGCTTTACAAGTTTTTTGCCTTTAGTTTACCTCTCTGTTAAAATGGGGTAAGATGAACTGGCTGTGGTAGCGCGCGCACGTGTGTACACACACACACACACACACACACACACACACACACACACACACACACACCTACCTACCTGAGCCAGCCTCGGCTACAAAGTGAGAGACCTCTTGTCTCAACAGCAGCCACTATAGATAGATATGGACGACTCTTAATCTTCCTTTGCTGGTTGCTGTGCACCTTTGGTTTTTCCATAGTAATGGAGGTAACAGCACAGTTCATTGTGTGGGACTGTTTAGTCCTTGGGCTTACCAGCAAAAATCTCAAAAGTCAAGTTGCAGCATTTTCGAACATGTACTTTAAAAATCTTTGGTTTTGCTT
The DNA here is from genome assembly GCA_028555095.1 of Dicrostonyx torquatus. Taxonomy (NCBI): domain Eukaryota; kingdom Metazoa; phylum Chordata; class Mammalia; order Rodentia; family Cricetidae; genus Dicrostonyx; species Dicrostonyx torquatus. The sequence continues at coordinate 1,471,447 of JAQHUG010000404.1, read as the reverse complement.
TGGAGATGTGGAGTTAGTGAGCGAGGTCAGAGGACCTGTGGCATTTGACGTGTCACACATACCTGACATTGACTTGTCTTCTTTCTTTGTTTTACCTTGCTCATACCATTCCTAACTGCTGTGCATTTTTAACCAGATTTTAGTGCATTAGACATTTCGGATGAAGTGTAGGTGCATTTTCCCAGAAATCATTAGACAGCCATGAAAGCAACTGTGGAAACATTTCAGTTTCTTTGTTCTCTTTCTGGGTGTGAAGTTAGGAAAATGCAAGAATGTAAAGAACCACTCTCTTGGAAGTTTCTGATAAAGTTGGGTTTAAGGGAAGCAAATGGATCTGACAGTTCTGAGAAGTTAGAGAACATATACATGTTTTTCTGTGGATACTCAGTGCTTGCATGCACTTACAACCTGACTCCGATAAGAGGAGGCCCAGACCTTAGTGTGGATACAAAATGAGATTATGCCCAGTGTGACTAACTTGGGAGAGGGGCCTTTGGTTTTACCTGGTTTTCAAAGGGGTCCAAGATATCCTTCCCTAAGGATTAAAAGCCTGAAAGTGAAACTCAATATGTTTAATAAAAACAACAAGACAGCTTAGGTTGAGGGCCAGAGAGGCGGCTCAGCAGAAAAAAAGCTGACTTTAGTTCCATCTCTGGAACCACATGGTGAAAAGAAAGCACCAGCTCGCAAAAGTTGTCCTCTGACTTCCATACGCATCGTGTACACACATGCATGCGCACACTAAAATAAATGTAAAACAGATGTTCACGTTAGAAAAAAGATCAAAAGAAGAGTAATAAGTGTAAGTAAGAAAGAAGTCCATAAGTGTAGACTGTGCTTGTATCTTATACTTGTAAAGATAGAGTGTACTTATATCTTATATTGGTAGAGCCTTGGCATGCATTGATGGAGCATTAATGAGTATAGGATTCTTTTTCTCTCCTGCATTAGATTTGTACATGTCATAATTATATCAGGCTGGGTTCCTATTCAGTGTAAAACTAATGAACAAAACAAATGGCTGATGGAGAAATTTGCTAGAGGATGCATAAAAAGGAACATTAGGCTGGCAGCTTAGACTCCTAAGTGTGGGAACTCCATGTTTTGTTGAGTGGGATCTATTGTGGGTCCCCTTTACAGGTGATCTGCTCTCAGGGTCTCTGTATGCTCCATCTTGCTCGCCCCTTGGTGTCAGACCACCAGCATGCACCCAGGTGATTCCCACTTGCTTGCAACAGTGCTGTTATTTCTCAGGTCATGGGCTGTGGTGCAGTACTTTCATGTAGGTTTCGGGTTTCTTTTGCTAAAGACCTAGGAACAGGCGACATTTGGAACTGGGTTGAGAATGAGACACACCCTTTTCCTCAGTCATTAGCACTGACCTTGGAGAGGCCCCCCCCTACTCTAAACCTAGCTCTGGCAAGCCTTAATCTTAGCTGTTCTCCCATTCTTGGTACTAGTACTCTTTTACCCTCCTGATTTGGCAGAATAAGAAATAATCTATTGACGGTGATGTGGGATAATCCCTGAGACCAGTGCTGGAACCTGTTAAGAGCTACTGTCACTTCTGGAGCTGCTTACCTTGGCTTGCCTGGTCTCCTGAGTCTTCTCAACAGCCCCTACTCCCTTCCCTTCCCTCCTTTGTCCTCCTTCCTCCACCACCCCTTCCCTGTTCAGTGAACTGTAGATACTCTTGGACGACTTCTCCACACATTTGTTACCAGTCGGTTCTTTTGCGGAGGGCTCTAACTTCCTTCATGGAAGACCTCTCAGTAGTAATATGTCTGTATTTTTTGTGGCTTCTAATAGTGTCCTGTAGCTAATAGCACCCAAGAAAATCATCAGACCGTCTCTCTGCCGTTGCATTAGAACCTTTATGAAGTAAGGAAAAAGCAGAGAAAAGACCTTTTAAACTTACAAAGAACAAGCTTGCATTGATTTCCTAGGGCATCTGAGAATATGTGTTATTAAATTAATCAGACATACTCTGATTTTAGGTGGAGAACTATAGGAAAAGTTTGGAACTGAGTTTCAATATATTCTATAATCTGAAAATAATTGTGACACACATTCTTATGTGTCCCAGTGCTTTGTCTTGCTGGGGTGAACATGGCCAAGATTCCTGTTGAAGCAATGATGTGCTGTGCTCTAGTTGTGATAGGGTTACAGACAGGCATGAAGGTGGCTTGATGACTGCTAACGTGCCAGAGATAGGATCGGGTTGAGCAATAATGGTGTTTTATTATTGCAGTTAGAACAAAGTGCCTTACTCCATAATAGGGCCATGAGATGAAATGATTTTGTTTCTGTAAGGGATCCTGTGTTTGTAGCCCTCTGTCTAAATGTAGTGGAGCCAGTAGCCTGCTTGGGGAGTTTTAGAAAATGCAAATAAATGCTAGTTAACATGACTCTCATCCTAGCTGATGACTAAGTCCAGGACCCTCTCTGCTATCAGTAGGCACTCGGCATGATCGTTTTAGTGTGGATATTTCATCTAGATAATGATAGATGTAATAACTAAAGAGCAGTGCAAGAAGAGCAGAATGGAAAGTGGAGATGTTTGCCAAAGGATTAAAAATGGTGTGTTAGTCTTACCCACAGAAATATTAATTCTATCTCATTAATTTTGCTTTTGCGTGTATTTCATTTTGGAAGGCACCTACTCAGGAATGTTTTCTTTTGCATAATCACGACTGACAGGACCTCTTCCCTGGTGACTGCATGTCATGGCCACTGTTGACTTTGGTACCAGGGCTTCGTGCTTCGTGACTTGCAGAATCCCTTCTGGGCAGGCACAGTGCCTCAGACACTGGTCTTCATCAGTCCTGCCATTGCGATTTCTTGATTCTTCCTTGAGTCACTTTTGGTGGCCTACAGGTACACAGATACTGCAGCGGGCTGGGATCCTTTGTGGAGAACTTGGTTTCATATGTGTTTCTAGTGTTTCTGTCTCCATACCCACTGTAGACCATTAAACCACCTCCAGGGTAAGACAGGGTTGATACTTTGTCGCTTCCTGCCCACTGCTGTCTTAAATAACTGTGGCTGTTTGAGGTGTCTATTTCTTCTACCTTATTAACACAACCAAAGGGGGTCTTACCGGAGCACGTACTTGGTGCTTTCTTCCAGGTAAACCTTTTTTCTGGTTTTTGGGACCTAAGCTTGTATCTCAGCCATGTCCTGAGTGCTCCTCAGTCAGTGCACAGCCAGCTTTTCCTTACAGAAATGTAAAAAATAAAAAAAAAGTTTAATAAACTTAAGTGCTTTAATTTGCTTGAGATACAGAGAAGTCTTATGTTTTATTTTTAAGAGTGAAATTAGAACCCAGAAAATGTCATTAGCAGGCTTCCTGGAACACAGAGGATGAAGGGGAAAATTGCATAGGACTTGAAGTTCCAGATTGGGTACTGACTTGGTGTGTTGTGTCTTGAGACAGTTCATATGATAATGTAAAGTTTAGAGCTGCGTTTGAGGTTAGGGAAGCTGGACCGTTTTCAGAGTCCTGCTCCATGGTGCTATGGTGGTTCTTGCCTTTACGACAGCAGCTCAGTTTCTCCCACGCCATCTCCTGTGATATACTCACTGAGCCTCTGTGTCCCTCATCCTAGCTCTTGATGTGTGTCGGAGTCTTTCTGTAACTTACTATGACAGCATAGTTCCAGTCTTTCAGATTTCCTAGGGACAGAAGACAGACAGACAGACAGAACCGGGGGGTGAAGAGTCTGAATGGTAGTGCTGTGCGACTGGGAAGAGGAATCCTGACGGGGGGAAGATCACATTATCCCCCTATCTTCAGGAGAAGACAAATTGAAGAAACGCTGAACTTGAAAGTATGATGTCAGTGAGATCCATGAGAAATGGATTTTGTTGGAGTGGTAGGAACAGAAGTTGCTGGGAGGTAGGGCTGGCTGAATGGTGAGGACTAGAGGCAGCAGACAGTCCAGTTTGATGGCCTCTGACCTTCACTGACCTTTCATGGCAAAGTGCAGAGTCTCACAGGCAGTCCTGACTGTCCAGAGTCTGAGGATGGCCTCTGTGCTATCTTAATTCTGTTGCTACTCGAGATGGCTGGCTCCCCAGTAAGGAGACAGCACACAGGGTGAGTAAATCACTGTGTGCATGAGCTTCCCTGTTGTGCTGATTAAACGTCTTTAGGTGAAACATTCTGTGAGTTTCCTGTTGTTTGTCTCGTTTATCCGAACAGTTAGAACATAGACCAGAATTGGGTTAAATTGTTCATGTGCTGCCTTAAGCAGTTTTGATTTTGTAACTCCCGCCCTGGGTACTAGCAATGTAAGACTGTCTGTTGTCTAAGAAAGCAGCCATTACAACTGTTGAGTGTCTTTATATGGAGCTGTTTGACTAGAAGCGCCTGTTTCCTTGGTGAATCATGTTTGTTCCGAGTAGGGTTCTGTGGTTGACTGGTCTTTGTGACATAAGGTAGAATGACGATGGCGGAGTGCTTCTCTCCAGCTGCTGTCCTCAGCTTCGTTTATCAGGCTAGGCATGGATGTGCTGACTGAGCCGTCCCTGAGCTTCTGAGATGGCAACAAGAGATGGAAAGAGCACTTTGAATGGTATTTTCGTCACTAATTGTGGCTTCTGAGTGTGTAGTTGAAAGGCCTGGGTAGACACCTCCCAATTCTCATCTGTGGGTGTCTCTGTGATATTAGAGGCATGAGTTGGTACTTTGAGTTCTAGAAGAATGGCCCCTAGATGGTGTGGGCATGGTGTCATATAACATAGGCATGATACAGGCCCGACAACCCATTGATCCTAACTTCAGCAACTAACTTTTTTTTTTTTGTATATGATAGACGTGATGTAGTAGACAATTGCTCTTTGCCTTCTTTTTCTTCGTCTTTATGTGCACATTCCCTCCCCTCAGCACATCAGATATTGACCCTCATGCTATTCTTTGGGCCATTTCCATTTCACTTTCCTCATGTTTCATTCCTGTATCTTTCTTGTCTAGACCAAGTGGAGCAGCCAGCTGGCAGTAGCGCCATGTAGGACCCTGCAGGACCCTGGTAAGTGCACTCGTGTACTTGCCAGCCACCCAGTGCTACCTCTTGCTTCAGAGATCGAAGCTACAGTCCTCTGTCCCCTTGAAGTTCTGATGAGTTATTGTGTTTTCTCTTGTAATCTCTTTAATGTAGCAGACAGAAACCCAGTAGCTGGAGAGAACTTTTCTGATTAAGGAAGTATGGCAGGTCCCATCTGTTCACCAGTGCTGGTGTATGATAACAGTTTCTCACAATAAGTGGGAGCAGAATTAGTTTGTCACAAATGTATTTCTTCCTCTGGGTTCAAGTTTCTCTCATAACAGCACTCTAATGGGACAGGCGTATGATTTTCTGGTAGCCCCTTCATCTTTTGTCAAAGGACCTCAGGAGAAGTATCTTGATAAATGGTTTTGATTGAGAAACTTTAGATGTTAGTCCTAGCTTCCCGAACAAATGGTAGACTTACTAGATTTCCTGTTGTCACATAATCCGTTGTTCACTAAGTTACCTTGGTGGTATCAGTTTTCATCTATAGAATTGCATAATTTTTAATAAATCTATAGATCACAGATTCCTGTATGTGTGTTGTGACCTCAAATCTAATACAGTGGTATAGTCCAGTACTCTGACATTTGAGAGAGCTCCCCCAGAGAACAGGGGAGGTTTTGCTGTTCTCACAGTGGGAGAGGGGGCATTGTTGCTTAATCTTGTTGGTAGAGGCCCCCCCCCCCAAGATGCTGTGAACCGAACTCTGGTCAGTCAGCATTCTTCACCACAGAGAGTGTCGTTGTGCTATGCTTGAGAAGTCAGGCTAATTGCTCTGTGTGTGACTATGGTGTGCTCTTGTTCATCCTCTTAAGAGCGTTCTGGAGGTGCTGTCTCATGTGGTCTGTCCTCACAGTGGATTGCATGTCCTGCTGTGGCTTTACGGTGAATACCTGGGGAGTAGAAAACAAAGTAACTTGTTGATAAGGAGCCCAGAAATGGACATGTGGTATGAACTAGCTGTTTTAGTGGTGTTTTGTTTTGTTTTTTTTTAAGGCAGGGAATACAATGTAAATAGCATTTGTCTTTCACATACTTAAACAGCTACATTTTGAGTGTGTCGCGCTGCAGGTTTTATTATAATGTTTTCCATACGCCTGGTTTGCTTCATGTTTCTAGTTGTGCTACTTGGACAAGGGACAGCACTTGGGTTGTCAAATCTTTGAATTGCCTTGGCAAGGTATTCTGGTCAGCAGACTGACTCTTGCTTTTGTAGTAAATTTTACAGTATGCCTTTATTTCTAATGTCTCTGAAGCTTATTGCAGAGGCCATGTTGAGATTACAGTTCTCCGTTTAAAAACTTGTAGACAGTTATAGTAAAGGGTCGTACCTATTTCTTAGCCTGCTTGAGGACATGGGATAGTACTGACTACTAAGTACTAGTAGTACTTTTTAGGAAAACACCTCTGTACCTAAATTTTGAGTGCACTTTCTGAAGGTTCCTCTGCTGGCCTGGTGACAGTGGAGCAGTTCTCCTGCATCATCGTCAGATTGTCATTTGTGCTTGTGTGTGTGGTTGGCATGTGTTTTTGTTTGGAGTTACTAATCTCACTCATTCAAACTGAACATCACACACAGGAAGGGCATAGACATTGAGGATAAGGAACTGTTGAAAGGGGAAGAGTGCAGATTCTGTTAAGCACAGATCCTTCAAGAGCCTTTGTCAGAAGTTAACAGTGTAAGGTCAATCCACTGGGGAGTCCGAAGAGCCTCCCTCCCTCTGTGGAAGGTGCCCGTGTGTCTGCTATAGCACTGTAAGGTAGAGACGGGAGTCTGCCTCATGTGGTGCCGATTAGTATGATTCTTCACCTGGAGATGGGGTCACCATTGCCACGATCCTCTGTCCTTTGACTTCCGTTCATACCAGAGTGGTGGTGCTTCTGGTCGTGTGTGCTTGTGCTCCAAGCCATGTCAGCTGCAGGTGGAAAAGAACATGTGGGCATACTGTAAGGAACTTCTAATCATACAATTACAAGAACAACCCGACTCCCCCAAGCCTGCTTTCTTACTGGCTAAAGATTTAGGCACTTAAAATGATTATTTTAGGAGTTTCCTCTTGAAGATGAACAAATGACTTGTTTTGTGTAGTTTGTTTTCTTGTTATATCTATTAAACTTTTATCAAAATCTTTTTAGCTAGTACTTTATATTAGAGCTGATTTCTGTACTTTTATGCCATTTTGAGTTCATTTTAGCTGACCATTCCTCTTGTGATCATCTGCTGTTGAGACTGTCGAATGTGATTTCTCTGTGTTGCAAATGGTGGGTGGTTTCTTGTCTGTCTTCAGCTGAGGTGGATATAAAGGTGGTAGAAGGCTTGTTTGTGAAAAGCAAGAAAACATTCTTTTTTTGTTTTTTGTTTTTTCCCGGGGTTTGGTGCTGGGCGGTGAGAACAGTGCTGGAAAAGAGGAGAGTGTTGGGGAAGGGGCTTGACCCTCACCTGGACTGACTACCAGTTTGGGGGTCAGTCCTACGGTGGTCTCACCTGTGTTCCTTTGGGGAGTCAGTTCCTTGTAACTTTTCAGTAGATGCCGTGTTTTAATTTGGCCTTCTGTGGTTTGGGGTCATTTAGAATGCAGTTAGCATTTCCTGAGTGTGTGTGCCTCATGTCAGTGAAGTAAGGGCTGTGAAGTTGTCCCTGATTGCTCTGCATCTGATGTTGGAGCCATGTTTATCCTTCATAATGCAGTGCAAATGTTTGCTTCTGAAGTGGAAGCTGCAGTTAGGGCTTACCCTGCCTTAACTAGTAATACTCTCCAATATGCCTTTCTTTGCTCATATTATGTATATGATTTCAAACTTCTTTGATTCTAAAGTTTTTTTAATATCATCACTATTAATTTGGCGGGGGTGGGGAGGTGAGACACGGTTTCTCTGTGTAGCTCTGGCTATTCTGGAGCTTGCTGACCTTGAAATCAGATCTGCCTGCCTCTGCCTCCCAACTGCTGGAAGTAAAGGCGTATGCTGCCGCCACAACCTGGCCTGTTAGGAACCTTTGAGAATATATTGTTCACTGATTTGATAGCTGTGATAGCTGGGAACTGAGGACCAAGTGCCTAGAAATGTAGGACTTAGGGATTGTGTTCCTCTGACAGGATCATCCATTCCTTTCTTTAGAATTGCCTATAAATACAGTTGACTTTGCTTCGGTTAATAATGGTTCAAGGATCAGAGTGATGGTGAGGGAATGAGTAAATAGATATGTGCTGTGTTTCAGGGAAGAAGAAATCCCAAGAGAACAAAAACAAAGGCATCAAAACCCAGGCCGCACAGCTGAAGGCAAGTGAGCCAGACTCCACCTTTGCAAACATGAGAGGGTCTGCAGAAGGTAAGTGATCTAGAGCTTGGTGGTCTCAATATGTTACTCATCTAACTTTTTGTCTTCTGGCTAGCCCACCTGAGTAGTAGTTAAGAACTATAGAGGGCCCAAGGAGCAAGAAAACTATCTGAGTTTAAGTACAGTAAACTGAACTTTCTATACCCCACCTCTTCATCAAAATAAAATTATTATCCCCTTAAAATGAAGTGAAGCATGCTGCATAGTTAGTTGCATTCATAAAGAATGTAGTAGTTCAAACCTTTAACCCCAGCACTAGAGAGGCGGAGGCAGCAGGTGGTCTTAAGGCCAGCCATGTGAGACTAGTCTATCTAGTGAGAGTGACTAAAAACTTATTTTTTCAAAACAAATTGTGTGTGTGTTGAATTATTTGAAAACAAATCTGTAATAACAAGCTAGGCTGGCAAGCCATGAAGATGCTCTAGGTTACTAGCAGTGTGACACTCTGATCTGCTCAGTGGTTACACAGACGCTTTTTTTTTTTTTTAAGGAAATTGTCCTAATGATATACCTTATCTACATGTGTGTGTGTTTTATTAAATAGTTACTTATAAATATCAGATACCTTAGATATTGTATAGCAGAGTGAAAACTAGTTGGGTCATGATTTATTTCTTTTATGTTTCTCTTCACAGAATCATGTTCCCCCTCCCCAATAGACGTCTCTGAACATTACTATTCTAATCTTTCATGATAGCTGTCAGCTTTTCCCTGCTCAGTGCAGTCGTGTTGCATGGAGAGGGCCCGCTTGTTCTTCCTGATCACACCGCTAGCTTAGCCCCGAAATAACCACACAGAAATTGTATTAATTAAATCACTGCTTGGCCCATTAGTTCAGCCTCTTATTGGCTAACTCTCACATCTTGATTTAACCCATTTTTATTAATCTGTGTATCGCCACGTGGCAGTGGCTTACCAGGAAAGATTGAGCGTGTCTGTCTCTGGAGGTTCCATGGCAGTCCTGCAACACAGAGACAAAAGGACTTCCTACACCACAGTTGAGCTTCTGTATTTAGATATCTTACGTATCTCAGTTACAGGTGAATTCACACAGAGACAGGAGCTTGCCCAAGATTGTTTGGGACACAGATTTCAGAATGTATACTTATGACTTTTGCAAGAAATATTTGTGTGTGTGGGGTTTCAATATTTTGAATACTTTTTATGGCCACTTAATTTGCCCCGTTGATGATGTTGACTCTCAAAAAAATCAGTTTTTGTGCCCTCCTTGTTACTCAGAAATGTTTGGGTTTGTTGTGTACATGGCCTTTAGGGCGGCCAAGTGAGTCAGGTCGAAGGTCAGTGTGATTTTATACGGAAGGAGCTACTTAGAGAGGCAGACCTCCTCCACCCCACACTCCCTTTATGCACTACACAGCGGGGCAGGCGAGAGGAGCTCATTTTCCAGTCTGAAATGTAACTTTTGCCTCCTGAGAGCAAATTTGCTAAGACGTTTGTTTGAAAATTACAAACAATACTAAACAATTTTTATTTAAAGTAGAGTTTGAAAATGTAAGAGTTACTGATTCTTGTTGTACCATTAGACCATGAAAAACATTTGATGCTCACGCCCATTTTTTGGTACTGCTGGTCAGTGTGTGGATCTCTTTGCCTAGTGCAGCTGCTGACCCAAGGTCTCCCAGCCCTTACGTTTGACAGACACTGCTTTATGGGCGGGCCTACTGTGTGAGATTGTGCACATTGAGCACCTGTGCTTCTCAGCCTGTGGGACCCCAGATGTCTACATACTAGATATTTACAATCCATAGTAGTAGCAATTTCACAGTTATGAAGTAGCAAAGAAATAATTTATGGTTAGGGGTTCCACAAAGTGAGGAGCTGTATTCTAGAGTCAAAGCTTTAGGAAGACAGAGAAGATAGAGATAGACAGTGTCAGACCAGACTAATCACCAATTGTAGACAACTTCTAAAACTAAGGAAACCGCAGATCACCGTGATGACAACTCTCCTGGCTTGTTGAGAGCACACGGAAAACATGAAATGCATCTAAGGGAGAGAAGGCTGGATTCTGTTTAGAAACAGGGGCCTATTGCTAATGAGGTAGCAGCAGACGGTAGAATAGGAAATACCAAGGGGGCGAGGCCCAGGTGATTAAGTGAGCTTGTGCTCTCACCTTCGCATTTGCTGTGTCTGCAGAGCTTTAGTGCTTGTCCACTCTTGAGTGTTTCCTCGCTCCAGTGGTTCCTGCCTCTGTCTCAGCCTATTGTCCAACAGCACCTTTCCCACCTTAGTTTCAGCATCCAGAAAAGCCTTTTTCTGCATCTCTTCATCCATCCCATAGTTGAGTTTCCCAAATGACTCTTTCCTACATTCAAGTGCTGTGCTGGTTTGCTTTTTGTCCTTCCTTCTGATGATCCCATTGCTTTTCCCTCCCCATCCTCGATGGCTTTAGCCTGCGTAGCACACTTCATTCCACAGTCTGGGGTGACCCATGCTGTCTACTGTGCATGCTCCATGGGGATCTGTCAGGAAGGCTGAGTTGGCCAGTTTACTTGGTGTAGAAAAAATTATATCTCTGCCTCTTAGCAGTCTTCTGAATTCTGAGCGTGACTGTGGGAGAACAGGCTGAATTCAATAGCATAGCAGTTGGTCCTCCTTACTGGGCAGGTGACATTGTGGACTATCCTACCAGCAATCACCCTGGTGGCGGAAGATCTGATCCGGAAGAGTCTTCTGTTCCCCTCCTCTACAAGCCCATTCTCTTCCTTTATAGAAACCTCGACAGAGCTGCTAATGGTCCTTCCTTCCCTTTGAGGATTTCTCCTCACTGTTCTGCTGTGGCTGTTGACTTGGTCCCCAGACCTCCCTGTTGGCAAATGAGGCGTAACCCAGCATCCTGCAGCTCTGGACTGAGTGGACCATTCCTTATTGTGACTTGTATTTTCGCCTAAAGACAATCACCACTCAATCCTACTTCGTATTCTGTTGCTGTGATAAAACACCCAAAAGTGCCTGGCGGTGGTGGCGCACGCCTTTAATCCCAGCACTCGGGAGGCAGAGGCAGGTGGATCTCTGTGAGTTCGAGACCAGCCTGGTCTACAAGAGCTAGTTCCGGGACAGGCTCCAAAGCCACAGAGAAACCCCCTGTCTCGAAAAAACAAAAAGGCAACTTGGTGGCCGAAGCAGTTTGTTTGGCTTATGTGCTATGGCACGTTAATGAGGGACGCTGAGGCAGGAGGAACTCTGCTTATTGAATTGCCTCAAGTCTCAAATTCAGCTACATTTTTTTTTTTTTTATTCAGCCTGGGACCACATGCCCAGGAGTTGTACTGCTCACAGTGGGCTGGACCCTCCAACATCAACCATCAAGCAAGAAAATACCCCACAGATATATCTAATGTAATGGAGGCACTTCCCCAGTTGATGTTCCTTCTTCCCTGATAGGTCAATCTGACGAAGACAGTCGCCGTCACATCCTCTCAGTGTCTGGGGTATAGTCCTTCCCTGTCTGTTCACTTTCTAGTTAGTCTGAAGTTCATTGCTCGTTAACCATTTTCCCCTGAGTAGTTGGGTATAGGCAGGTGCCCTTGACCTCAAGATTCTCATATGAAATTCTACTTAATATATTACCATACCCTAAACTTCAGCTCCTCCGAAGTAAACTCATGATTTCTCTCTGCCACATGTAAGCAGGATTATTGCAGTTTCCTGCCGTCTTCTGGCTTCTCACCACAGCCAGTCAGTAAGCACATTTTGTCAGCTTGATTTTTACAATCCATGTACCCTGGGTCTGATTAATTCCACCACCTTCCTCACCCTACTACCTGCGTGTCACCATCCTGCTCCTCTCCTAGAGCAGAGAGCTCTTCGTGCCTATCCCCCTTCCTTGCCCACCTAGGTTTTCTGTTTCCTTCTAGTGAGCAATATGATTCTCTTTAAAGTAGAGCCATACGGACTTCTCCGTTAGAACCACCTCTCTGTTGACTTGGTGTAATGGCCAGCTTCTCATGATCTCTAGGTCCTAGGTTACCTCTAGTCTCATCTCCTGGCACCTGTTCCCAGCCTCGAAGCTGCTTAACACCATCATGACTTAGAGCTCATGTATTTGCTGCTGCTTCTACCCAGTGCATTCTGTCCGCCAGATGATTGCATGGCTTTGTTTGCTTTCTCTCCTCAACTGTAGCTTCATTAGCAAGCCCTCCTCTGGACTGTCTTCTTTAGGTGGAAATGAGCACACAGACTCAGTGATTGGAGATTGCTGTTTTCTTCAGTGAAGTCCTCCTGATTCATAACAATTGGATTAGGCTTCTAAGAGATAGGAAGTTTCCTTGAACTGATTATATCATTCTAGAATGAGTTCTAGTTCCATCCTTCAGGTACAGTGTCAAGAATCGAATCTGATAGGTTTAGCAGATTCTTTGAATCATGAGAAATTAATTTATAACTAGTTTCCTTACAGTTAATGCTGACTGTTCCAACACTGTTGTAGGCACTATAGTTTTTATAAACAAAAAAGCTCAGTGCCCTGTGTGGATTGCTTGTCCTGAAGTGTTGAGTGTTTCCTCACCCTAAGCAGGTTAAGTCAGTGGAAGGGATTTGCAGCCAGCTCACCTCTGTAAACGGAATGTTCTTGCTTACATATCTTAGTGCCTTCCAGCAATAAAGTCATAGGAGTTGATCACACAACAGCCAGTGTGGTCTTATATTTGTGCTTCTGCTCCTCTGTGTTCCCTAGGTCCTAAGGAAGAGGATGAGAGGCTTTTGGCTTCTGCACCTGAGCAGCCAGCCCTTCTTCCCGAGGTGATCAACCAGGATGCAGTTCCACAGGTGGCCACCCCTCTCCCCGCCTGTGAACCACAGCCAGAGCCAGATGGGAAACAAGAAGTCACAGATTGTGAGATCAATGATCTGGAGGAAGAGGAAGAAGAGGAGGATGATGAGGAGGAGGAATTGGAAGAGGAAGAAGAGGAGGAGTTGGAAGAAGATGGGGAGGAAGAAGCTAGCATACCCAATGAAAGCTCTGTGAAAGAGCCAGAAATACGGTGTGAAGAAAAGCCAGAGGATTTATTGGAAGAACCACAGAGCATTTCAAATGAAACTTCTGAAGACTCTCCAGACATGGCCCCTCTTCTTCACATCCCCAGAACTAGAGAGGAGGCCAATGGTGATGTGTTTGAAACGTTTATGTTTCCATGTCAACATTGTGAACGAAAATTTGCAACCAAGCAGGGGCTTGAACGACACATGCACATCCACATGTCTACAATCAATCATGCTTTCAAGTGCAAGTACTGTGGGAAAGCGTTTGGCACACAGATTAACAGGAGGCGGCATGAACGTCGCCATGAAGCGGGGTTAAAGAGGAGACCCAGCATGACACTACAGCCGTCAGAGGACCTAGATGATGGCAAGGGAGATAATGTCACTTCTAAAGATGAGTCAAGTCCACCTCAACTTGGACAAGACTGTCTGATACTGAACTCAGAAAAAGCCTCCCAGGAAATAGTAAATTCTTGTAGTGTGGAAGAGACCAGCGAAGTTAAAGAACTTCATCCATGCAAATACTGCAAGAAGGTATTTGGAACTCACACCAATATGAGACGACACCAGCGCAGAGTTCATGAGCGCCACATGATTCCCAAAGGCGTCCGTCGAAAAGGAGGACTCCTGGAGGAGCCTCGCCCACCAGCAGAGCAGGCACCACCTTCCCAGAATGTGTATGTACCGAGCACAGAGCCGGAGGAGGAAGGAGATGCTGATGATGTCTATATCATGGACATTTCAAGCAACATCTCTGAAAACCTAAACTACTATATTGATGGTAAGATTCAGAGCAACAACAGCACTAGTAATTGTGATGTGATTGAGATGGAGTCGAATTCTGCACACTTGTACGGCATAGATTGTCTGCTCGCTCCAGTAACAGTAGAAATTACTCAAAATATAAAGAGCACCCAGGTCTCTGTAAACGAAGAACTTCCTAAAGAGTCTCCCAGTAGCACAAATTGTGAATCCAAGAAACGGAGGACTGCCAGTCCACCTGTACTCCCCAAAATTAAAGCTGAGGCAGATTCTGACTCCACAGCGCCCTCATGTTCCTTAAGTTTGCCTCTGAGTATATCAACAACAGAGGTGGTGTCTTTCCATAAAGAGAAGGGTGTCTATTTGTCTTCAAAGCTCAAACAGCTTCTTCAGACCCAGGACAAACTGGCTCCTCCTGCAGGGATTTCAGCAGCCGAGATCCCTAAGTTGGGTCCCGTGTGTGTATCTGCTCCTGCATCCATGTTACCTGTGACCTCTAGTCGGTTTAAAAGGCGCACCAGCTCTCCACCCAGTTCTCCACAGCACAGTCCTGCCCTTCGAGACTTTGGTGGGAAACCTAGTGATGGGAAAGCAGCATGGACAGACACAAGTCTGACTTCCAAGAAACCCAAATTAGAAAGTCGTAGTGACTCACCAGCATGGAGCTTGTCTGGGAGAGATGAGAGAGACACTGGAAGCCCTCCTTGCTTTGATGAATACAAACTAACAAAAGAATGGGCAGCCAGTTCTCCTTTCAGCAGTGTGTGCAACCAACAGCCATTGGACTTATCCAGCGGAGTCAAACAGAAGTCAGAGGGTACAGGCAAGACTCCAGTCCCGTGGGAATCTGTATTGGATCTCAGTGTGCATAAAAAGCCTTGTGATGCTGAAGGCAAGGAATTCAAAGAGAACCATTCAGCACAGCCAGTGTGTGGTATGGCAAAGAAGAAGAAACCAACCACCTGCATGCTACAAAAAGTTCTTCTCAATGAATATAATGGTGTTAGCTTACCTACAGAAACCACACCAGAGGTGACCAGGAGCCCAAGTCCTTGTAAATCCCTAGACACACAACCAGATCCTGAACTTGGTCCTGACTTGAGTTGCTCAGCTCCTACTGTTGAGTCCCCACCTGAAGTTGATAGCCCTTCATCACCCACTCTACAGACAGCCTCCATATCTTCGAGTCAGCTGCCTCCTCTCTTGATCCCCACAGAGCCTTCTTCCCCGCCCCCCTGCCCCCCTGTGTTAACAGTTGCCACTCCACCGCCTCCCCTCCTTCCAAATGTTCCCCTCCCCACTCCCTCTTCTGATGCATCTCCTCAGCAGTGCCCCTCTCCACTCTCCAACGCCACTGCCCAGTCCCCTCTTCCAATTCTCTCCCCAACAGTGTCCCCTTCACCCTCTCCCATTCCTCCTGTAGAGCCACTCATGTCTGCTGCTTCCCCTGGTCCTCCAACACTTTCTTCCTCCTCTTCCTCCTCATCCTCTTCCTCTTCCTTCTCTTCCTCTTCATGCTCCTCCACATCCCCCTCACCACCCCCTCTCTCGGCAGTGTCATCTGTGGTTTCCTCTGGGGACAACCTGGAAGCACTTCTCCCTGCAATAACTTTTAAACAGGAGGAGTCAGAGAGTGAAGGTCTAAAACCCAAGGAGGAGGCCCCGCCCGCGGGTGGGCCGAGTGTTGTCCACGAAACATTCAGCAAAAGCTTTGTTTGCAATGTCTGTGAATCACCTTTTCTTTCCATTAAAGATCTAACCAAGCATCTATCTGTTCATGCTGAAGAATGGCCCTTCAAATGTGAGTTTTGTGTGCAGCTTTTTAAGGGGAAGACTGACCTGTCAGAGCATCGGCTTCTGCTTCACGGAGTCGAGAATATCTTCGTGTGTTCCGTATGCAAGAAAGAATTTGCCTTCTTATGCAATTTACAGCAGCACCAACGAGATCTCCACCCAGATGAGGTGTGCACACATCACGAGTTTGAAAGTGGGACCCTGAGACCCCAGAACTTCACAGACCCCAGCAAGGCCCTTGTGGAGCACATGCAGAATTTTCCAGAGGAGCCTTTGGAAACTTCTAGAGAGGAGGAGTTAAATGATTCCTCTGAAGAGCTTTACACGACCATCAAAATAATGGCTTCTGGAATAAAGACGAAAGATCCAGACATTCGACTTGGTCTCAATCAGCACTACCCGAGCTTTAAGCCACCTCCATTTCAGTACCACCATCGAAACCCCATGGGGATTGGCGTAACAGCCACAAACTTCACCACCCACAATATTCCCCAGACCTTCACCACTGCCATTCGCTGCACAAAGTGTGGGAAAGGGGTTGACAATATGCCTGAGCTGCACAAACACATCCTGGCCTGTGCATCTGCAAGTGACAAGAAGAGGTACACGCCTAAGAAAAACCCAGTGCCCCTCAAACAGACCGTGCAGCCCAAAAATGGAGTGGTGGTTTTAGACAACTCTGGGAAAAACGCCTTCAGACGGATGGGGCAGCCCAAGAGACTGAGCTTCAATGTTGAGCTCAGCAAAATGTCTCCAAATAAGCTGAAGCTGAGTGCACTGAAGAAGAAAAATCAGCTGGTCCAGAAAGCGATCCTCCAGAAGAACAGGTCTGCAAAGCAGAGGACAGACCTGAAGGACACCTCCGAGGTATCCTCGCACATCTGCCCGTACTGTGACAGGGAGTTCACGTACATCGGCAGCCTGAATAAGCACGCCGCTTTCAGCTGTCCTAAGAAACCCCTCTCTCCTTCCAAAAGAAAAGTTTCCCATTCATCTAAGAAAGGCAGCCACGCGTCACCTGCCAGCAGTGACAGAAGCAGCAGCAGCAATCCCCGGAGACGGACTGCAGACACGGAGATTAAGATGCAGAGCACGCAGGCACCCTTGGGCAAGACCAGAGCTCGGAGCTCAGGCCCTGCCCAGGCCTCACTGCCCTCCTCATCCTTCAGATCCAGACAGAATGTCAAGTTTGCAGCTTCAGTCAAATCCAAAAAAGCAAGCGCTTCATCCTTGAGGAACTCCAGTCCTATAAGAATGGCCAAAGTTACTAACGTTGAGGGCAAAAAATCCAAAGCTGTGGCCAAGAGTCATTCTGCTCAGCTCTCAAGCAAACCCTCCCGGAACCTGCACGTGAGGGTGCAGAAGAGCAAGGCTGCTCTACAGAGCAAGGCCGCTCTGGCCAGCAAGAAGAGAGCAGACCGGTTCATAGTGAAGTCTAGAGAGCGGAGTGGGGGCCCAGTCACCAGGAGCCTTCAGCTGGCAGCTGCTGCAGACCTGAGTGACAGCAGGAGAGAGGACAGCAGTGCCAGGCACGAGCTGAAGGACTTGAGGTAAGCCCAGACTCGGGGAGGTGAGGACGCCAGGAGAGCTGTGGCCGGCCTGGAGGATGTCTTGTTGACACGAGCCTTTAGCAAAGTGGCAGTTGCATAATTTGTAGTACACCCTTGCTGCTTTGACCGCTGTACAGATGAATAAATACGTTTTGTTTCAGACTTAGTACTCACAAAGTGGTACCTTTCTTTAATTTGTGGATGGAACTTGAACCCATTTCCCCAAGTGAAAAGATAAGTTTCTCTGAATTCACATCTTGGGCAGTGTTTTAGTGTCACTCATGTTGGTTCCTGGTCCTACATTCCTTAGGGTGAAGTGGGTCACAAGTCCATTAGCAGCCACAGTGCACTCTTTTATAATAGTTTGTGACTTCAGCATAGTTGCTGATGTCTAAGACGGTTTATTATTAATGCTTCCATTTGCTAGTGTTTAAATTTTAAATTTGTTCCACATTGCTTAAAATAAAATACCATATATCTTTAAAAATGCCTTATGTTCCCCCTCCAGCCCTCTGCTTTGAGCTTTAGTGTGACCAGCAGTCAAGGTTCTAATGGGCAAGAAGAGTGGACTTGGCACTGGGATTGCAGGGAGGCAGGGCCCTGTGGCCCTGAGGCTCAGTGCCTTCCCCAGTAACATTAGGTTTCATTTCATCTCACTTGACCTTAACTGCCTTATTCCACGTTCTCCCCGTATTAGAAATGGTTCTCAGGGACAGACAGGATGATGTGGCCCTCGTTTGAACTGTTACATTGACTTCTCAGGCTGAGTTGACATACACTTGAAATTCCCAAATAATGTCCCAATGTCTCCAGTCAGTGGCCATCAGAAGGCATATACTTGTATGTGGCCTGCCTTCATTCTGGGCTGTCATGGCTATAATTCTGGGTGTTGGAAGCAGACAAAATTAGGGACAGCTGTGGAGTGACTTGTTAAGCACACAGTTCCATTGTCACTGTATGACTGATCATATAGTTCTGGGTCCTCGTGTGCCTTGGAACATAACAAAACAAAGCTCTAGACAGTGGGCACCAGCAAAGGCTGATTTCAGCGATTCACTGTAGGACTGAATGATCGGGATTTTTTTTGAAGGTACTTCAAAACATGCTGAGTGTTAGTTGCTATAGATCTGGTGATCTTTGACTGTACCAGTGCATAGGTGGCATTGTGGAGCTGGCTATGGGGATAGAAAGCACTGTTTTCAGTTGTCTGCACGCCCTTCTTGTTATCGGACTCTGTTCTAGGGAATTCTGCACAAACGGATCATAACTGAACCATCATTTTTGTGGGTTACCATTAAGAACACCTCAAGGTGGTTGATGCTTTAGAATGTCCTGTTATAGTATTTTTTTCTAAAAGCTTTTCCTCTTTCATACTGGATCCTGTTGAGACTTTTCAGGAGTAAATATATGAAGAGGTAAGAGCTGAGTATAAAGTTCACTCACTTCCCTCTTACTGGTATTGTAAAGACTCCTTAAGGCTCAAGTGCCCCCAAATGTATCTTCTTTATTCCAGGAAAGTTTAAACTATTCTGATAGTTAACAGAGTTACATTGCTGGAGTTAAAGTTGATCTAAAAGTATCACTTAAAGCAACAGATAAGGAAAACATGAGTAGTGATAGACGACGCAATAAATGTCCCTGGTGGCCAATCTGTTTCCTTTGTGAGTCACTGCCCTGTGTTGTGATCTGCAGAATGGGGGCGTCATCCAAGGCACTTACCATGGGGCTACAGTTCGTGAATTGTTTTGGACAGTTAAAAACGGAGTGTCCAATGGGACATGATGTGTGACTGTCTAGACATAAGACTGGGCGTTTCTGCAGAGTGTGTTTAGTTATTAGTATCCCATAGCCAATGTAGACAACAGTAGGATTCTTGGCTGCTGGCATGTGTACACCAGGTGTCTTCTAACTCAGGGCTGGTACTGAGTTCATTCTCAGAAGCTGGTGTGTTGTATGCTGACAGTGGTTCTCTGTTCCAGTGTTTCTCTCAGTTGGCTTAGAGGAGGCTCCATGATGCAAGCAGCTGTTGTTCATGGAGCTCCCATGGGCAGTGATTTGCTGTCCTCAGCTCTGCAGAACTTGCAGCTCACTCCTGCCTGCTTGTTAATTGCAGCAAACCATAATCATCTGAAAGCCAATGTAGGGTTCTGTAGTTTTTTCATGGCCATGGCTGCCACCAGCCACATGCATAACCAGAACACAGCACTGAGCACAGGAACCCACATATTATTAGTTGACCACTTCCTGAAACACCAGCTGGTAGGGGGTGAAAAAGCCATGCGCTCCTAATGCTTTTCTCAGAACAAAACCACATGTGCACATATGTAACAACAACAACAACAAAAACCAAAACAAAACAGGTGAGCCTTGCCCTGGGTGTGTAGCACAGTCCGCCTGTGGGTATGTTTTGAGGACTCCTTTCCAGAAAGGAAGTCAGACTCTTCCCTGTAATCCAGAGGGCTGCTCTAAGCAAGGTCTCATTTTCCACAGCACCCCATCCTCCACCGCCAGTGCCCAGAAGTTAGAAAAGAAGCCACTTGGAGACAGATTCTCCGCCACCACCAAGTGCTGAGTTAACAAAGTACCCTCTCCCCTGACAGCCTCACCCACTGTGGGTAGGAAACAACCCTGCATCTTGGGAGCCAGCGTGGCGCTTCTAAAACTATTAGAGTCATTTATGTCTTTCTGTCTTAGAGTCACTTCACCTTTTTCTTTGACATGGTCAGTTCGTATAAGGTTGTGTTATGTTGTCATTTATCTTCTAGGAACTTCCTGTAGAAAAAAACCCCACCCCCACAAAACAAACCTTAACTGACTAAAAGATATTACATGCTAAGCTTAGGATAAGCACCACGGCAAAGGCTACGAACTCTGCCCAGTTGAAGCTGACTCAAAAGCTGCACATACAGCTGCTTGCCAGCAGGCTTCTTTCCCTGGTTAGGGTTGGGCATCCATCTCTTTGGTGTGCTCACTTGTGTACAGGGCTCTCGGGGGATTGAGATCCAAAGAGAAGGGTGCCGTAAGACGGGCTAGACGGACCGGCTCCTTCCTCATCGCCGGACTGGCAGCACAGCTCTGAGTCTGGCAGAGAGCAGATAAGGGAGTGGTCGAACTCAGCCTTGAAAGCAAGTGCTCTTGTTACGTCAGTGGTCCTCATAGTTTCAGGGATGACAGATCGGGTGCACTCACCTCAAAATGCTTGCTTACACACCAGCCCTTGATGCCTTTCGCGTGTAGTCCACAGAGGGGCATTGAGCCGATCTCTACCCTTGCCCTTTTTAAAAAACTCCCAAGCAGATTGCCAGCACAATGCAGAGGAAATCAAATTGGATATGGACTCCTTTCTATGCCTCTATTAGTGTCATGTGTATCTATCCTCTCACTGCCCGGCATCAGTTCAGAGCTGTTACATTACGGGATGCTATGTAGCAGTGTGTCAGTACGGCAAGCATCCAGGTCTGTGTAGCTGTCTGTGTCAGCACACCAGGCCTTACACTTCAGTCCCACTTCTCCATGAGTCCTGATGCTTCCCCCAGATTCATGACTGAGTTGGTGGAAAATGGCTACGTTTTATTCATGCTGTGTTTTGTACTTAACCTTAAAAGTAATCTACCTCTTAAAATTTGTAGTTTAATACTTGTTTGATGAATTTGTGCCACTTTAACCTTTCACTATCATTCCCATTTTGTTACATTTCTGTTAAGGAGACTTTATGTTGAAATACTGTATAAAGCATTTGTAGCCGTTTAAAAATAAAATATTTAAAATTATTTAAATTGTTTTGGGTGCTTCAATTGTATTAATGTAATTTACATCTTATATTTTTGTTCACATTGTTAATCTGGACAGTGTCTGCTGTACTGAAGTTTGCTGTTAGTTATTTTATTGCTTCTTGTTGCAAAGTGCTATAAAGACTATTTTAATGGAAACATTAAATTTACTATTGGACCTACGAAAGGGATTATTCATTGATTTTTAACCAATGTAGCCTTGACAGAGTTTATTACAGACATACAAGAGTGATGTTTGCTATTTTGCCCTCTTAGAATGGATACATCCTCTGCTTGTTAGATGGCAAGAAAGATTTTTTTTTCCCATGTTGTTTAAAACACCTGATAACTAGGGGAAAATTGGATGATACATTCTATATCATTGTAACCAATAAACACGTTGTAAACACTTGTGAAAGCACTGTATTTTGTCCATAACGGGGAGCAGGCTACTTGGACCTTGTTCGGTGTGTAGTCTGTATAGTCAGCCATTGCCTGGGACCTCTCTCCACCCGTGTCTTTGCGGCATCAACTGAGTTCTGCTTCCTTTCAGAGGGTAGACGCGTAGCTGGATCAAGATTGTGGATTGTGAGAGCAGTTCAAAGGACCGAGGGCATTACCTGAGATCTCAACTGCATCTGTCCTGTCTGCATTTAATTTGCAGATTGGCTTTAATAGTTCTCCCAGGCATGAATGAGAGAAGCTTGTGTTTCTTCCAGGGGCTTTAACATGTGTATAGGGAGCATTTCCAGTAGCCGGACACTCTGTCATTTTGTATCCTAGAGCCCACTATCTGCCCTTCCTCTAGGGAGAGGACCGCAGGCCCAACAACCTGTCCAGGCGTTCACAAGCCTACCTAGCAGGCTCCAAGAAGCCCAGGGAGAAGGGGGGGGGAGCGTGATGAAAGTTGGCAATGCCTTCAGCAGTTGTTCCCATAAATGTTGTACAGAAGTGCACACAGATGTACCACAGTGCCCTGCCAGGAAGCCAGATCCCTCCCTCCCTGCCCATTTAGCTTACATTCATTGGACCCTTGTCCTTTCCTGGGGTTTGGTGACTTAGCCTTGGGTGAGTGTTGTTTCCAGTGTGCAGAAAGCAAGGAGTGCACTGTTGCTGGACCTGCATGCTGCCCACCCACACTGGTAGAGAACAGCAGGCTGTGTGCTTCTCCTGATCGACAGGTGCTGGAACCAGGTACATTTGCCAGATGGAAGCGTTCCCAAGAAGCCACGGCATCCATGTCCATCTGGTAAAACAGGAGCTGTTCGGTTCCAGTTCCTTTTACCCTTTATGCAGTCTGCATAAAGACTGAAATAGCATTTAAACATTAAAAAGCTATGACTAGAGCTTTCTGTCCCTTTGACCATCTAGAGGCACCTCACGTCCCTTCTGGTGGCGAGTCTAGTGCTGGCTGTCGCGAGCTGGAGTGTAGCAAGTTCTTCCTGGCAAGAGTTTCTAGAGTCAGCTTGGTTTTGCGTCTTTTGCATGTGCCAGGCCCTGGTCTAGGTGCATCCCTGTATGTTAGCAACCAGAATGAACAGAAATTGTGGCACTGGGAAGGTGTGGCGCTGTGGCATCGTTGATCCCAGCATTCGGGAGGCAGAGGCGGCAGACCTCGGAGTTTGAGACTAGAGAGGGCTACACGGCCAGCCAAGACTACGTAGCGAGACCCTGTCCCAAAAAGCAGAGCAAACATTTGCGACCTCTGTGAGTCTTTTCCTGGCGATCTTTCCTGTCGTGTCACACTTCGTATTTGGAGTGTTGTTCTCATGTCCTCGTCCCCCAAAGCTGATTGATGAGAAAGGAGCAACCAACTTGCTGCTTGAGTGCTGGCGACTGGGGAATGGAGATGCTCACACCTAGATCTGAACGCCAATGACATCCAAGCTCACTTTAGACGTGTTGCGTGCGTTTGGGTAGTGAGGTTCGCTCACGTTGACTAGACTGACGTCCATAGGAAACTTTATGCAGGGTAGTTTACTCTGAAAATGCATTAGAACACAGAAGATTTTGGAGAAGACATTGCAGGTGCCGTAAGGACTGGACTGATGACTAAGGAGGATAGTCTTCCTGTTGGCTTTCCAGTTCTGGCAGCACTCTCCCCCCCCCGCCCCCCGCCCCCCAGCTTTTCTTTCCTGATGCTAGACTGTGACTGTCACTTGCCGATCTAGTCCCAGTTTCCTGTTAAAGTGCTATTGTGTATTTGGAAGTGTGGGCAGGCCATTAAGAGAGAACCACATCCCTTCTGGCCCAGGGTTTCAGTAGTTCACTGGAAGAGCCCTCATCAGTGTAGACCATGAAATCCGGGAGTGCTGGACAGTTTCTGTCTTAAACGTTCCGGCTGATCTCAGCCCACAAACAAGCGGTCTGTGGGTTTTAAGCCACATGCGGGATATGACCATCCTGTAGGGTACAGTCCAGAAGACACTGAACCCTGAGCCCTGGTGGCACAGGACTGGGGCATGTGGAGCCTCCTCAGACTGAGGACCCTCTCAAGCCACTTCCTCTCTGTGCCTTGAGCCTTCCTGCCGCAGACCTTGTTACACACCAGGACGACCTGTAGAGTCTTGGCGTTGGCCCTAACCACGCCCACTTAGCAGGGGCAGGTGAGCACAGCGCACAGAGGGGAATCCCACGCCAACCATCAGTGCACAATTACGAAATACCAAATAATAGAAAGGTCCATGTTGAGGGTAAAGATGGCATCTGCGTTGCATAAAATTATAAATAAAAAGCATCATCCACTATCAAATAGGACAGAACTTGGGTTTTGTGACTGGATGTGGTTAGGAAGGCATGAACTGCAAACTGTAGCTTTGAGGTTGCGCCTGTGGCCACTACCTCACACCTGATGCTGTCACTTACCTTTTCTCCCTCACAATGGCCTCTTCCTCTTCAGGATCTCAGGAGCCATCCCGGTACCTTCTCGATAGGGCTGAAGGCCTGCCCTGGCTGGCAGTTGTAGTTCTGCCCCTTCTCCCGCATCCTGTTCCTCCTCTCAGAGGAGGCAGGCAGAGAGGGACCCTCTGCTGAAGGAGGAACCGAGTTCGTGCATGTCAAAACAAGTCTGTTAACACCACGCCTTTTTGTGTTGGACAGCTAATCTGTCTGTCTGTCTGTTTTGGTTTTTCGGAACGGTTATTCTTAAGTCAGGCACAGACCTGCCAGCAGACCATGGCCAGCTGTGTATTAACCCCCCAAAGAAGGCTGGTCTAGACTCGTCCCTCCTCGGCAAACTGTCTTACATGCACAGTCAGATCTTCCCGTGATCTTGTTTTAAAGATTATTTCAAGATTGTCTGTGTGTGAGAGTTTTGCCTGTGTTGATATATATACAGTGGTGCGTGTGTGGGGGGTGCTCCTCGAGCAGTGGTTAGCTGTCATGTGGTAACCGAGCCAGTGCCCCTCCACTCCATTTTAACAGTGTTAGGGCCTTAAGGGTCTCTATGAGCTTCATTCACTTCTGATTAAACCTGAGGACTAGAGATGGGGGGTGGGGTTAAGCTCACATGACTGCATTAATTTACTTAATGCAATTGCAAAAATCAGATTTAATTTTGAGCCGTGAGGGTCTTGGAAATACATCTGTAATTGGATTTGTGCGCACTGCGGTTTCTGCCTCACTTGTGCTGGCTGGATGTCGTTTCCAAGCCTCTGATGTAGAGTGATAGGAAATCCAGGCAGATGTTAACAAGAAGCACAGACATCTTATGGAAGACTTTAGTGTTCAGCTACCAAACCAAAGCAGAAAGCCAGCCAAAGAAGCAGCTTCTCCAGGGGTCCTGTGATAGGTTCTCCGTGAGATGTTGGATGGAACAAGACCGATGTCGTTTGGGGAACCACTGAGTCTGTGACTGTGAAATGCACGTTTATATTCTGAGCGGGAATCTTATCAGTGTGTAGACAGACATCTACTGTGCATTTTGGAGTTGTACTTTAATAATCTATTGAGTCTTAGCATCGATGTAAGTGTACATTTTAAATAGGACTCACTTCATGGCATCCTAGACTTCGAGGCACACGTGGTTAGCAACAAGAACGTATGTTGACTTCCATAGGTCGCCACAGCAGTGCTTAGGGACAGTTTCCATGGAAAGCAGATTAACTAGGTTGCGGGGGTGCATTTCAGTCTTCTTTACTGGGATGACGTCCTCTAAGCCTCGGCGCTTTAGTTTTTTATCGTAGCATCCTCTTCTCGCTCTGTCATCCGGCCCAGCCCTCGCCAGCCCAGCTGGGCTGCAGGAACATTTTTCAGAGGGCCTCTGTTTCCATGTGATGACTGGATGCCCTCCCCCTAGCTCCTGCTAATGAGAAAACATCAGTGTAGGCCATCAGACGCCTGTGTTCCGTATCTTGCTGCGGGGCCAGAGAGCTTTCCTGTGCCCCAGGGCTTTGAGATGACTGCTGGGCTACACCAGTCCTGCTGAGCGGGAGTAACCACTTCCTTGCATGACAAGTCTTCTGAGCACACTGTGGGACCTGAGGGAAGCAGAGTTCTCATCACAGGTAACCCAGAAGGAAAGATGACAGTATTTGAATCCTGTCCCACATTGGTGTAAGGGACTTCTCACCTTGCAGTTTGATCTCCAAGCTGTTGTGCTGGGCTGCAGTGCGGAGCCACCTGGTTGTTTTGTATTAAATTGACTTCACTTACACAGCTGTGCCTGATGAGGCTTGATACCCACGGCACCGTCCAGAACTTGTTTTTGTTTCCGGTGGGGTAGGAGGAGTCAGCTGAATTACTATGCTTCCCTTGGGTCTGTCAGTAATGAGCGCTTGCTGGCCAAGCCTGGACTGCCTGCTCCATAGAGTGGGGCCTCCACCCATGGACTGTGAATGTTAATGAAGGTGACACAGACTTCCAGGAAGGCAGCTTAGTGACTGTTAACACCCACCAAGGTAGCGTAACCTTGGGAGGTGTGTTGTGGAGTGACTACCAGGCAAGGTTCAGGAACTGGCTCCCTGTGAAATGGGTGGGATGCCCTTGAGCAGTGTTCACGGTGATGGTCACTGAGGCACTCTGTGAGAGCGGAAGCTACTGCAGAAGGTCCTTAATGTGTGATTTGTCCTCAGTGGCATTAGGTTTGAGCCCAGGCGTGGTAATTGAAGTAACTGTCGCACAGAATGACATCTGGAGCTGTGGCTGACACCTGCTTAGGCGAGGGTAGTATTTTACTGAGTGTGACCAGTCTCGTTAATTTCTGCTAAAAAAATTTCGTGACTGTGTGCCAGGACTCCGAGAAGTTCATGTAAAGTTCTAAGTATAGGGGGCTGGAGAGATGGCTCAGTGGTTAAAAGCATTGCCTGCTCTTCCAAAGGTCCTGAGTTCAATTCCCAGCAACCACATGGTGGCTCACAACCATCTGTAATGAGGTCTGGTGCCCTCTTCTGGCCTGCAGACATACACACTGACAGAATATTGTGTACATAATAAATATTTTTTTTTAAAAAAAAAAGTTCTAAGTATACTGAACCGTCACCCTGGGACTTTGAAATTAGCTTCCCAAGTGAGTCCCTTCTGTCGTAAAAGGATATATACGACTCTTTGTGTAATTTCATCCCGGCTTTTACTCTGCGTTCTGCTTTGATTTTACTCTGCGTTCTGCTTTGATCGTCTCTCTTTGGGATAGAGAATTGTTCAGGCTCTCTTACACATATTTCCTCATCGTCTTTGTAGCCCACTGGTGACTGGTAAGTCAGGGGCAGCTTCCAAGTCCAGGACTCTGCTAAAAGTCAGAGCTGTAGTAGAACTGAGAACTCCCTGGCTCTTTGAGTTTTCTGTCCTTTGAGTTTTCCTGAGGAGGAAATAGGAACTTGAATCATTGCGTGGGCTGGCTTGTACAGCAATCCTCCCTCGCCACGCCTCCCCAGCACCTGCCACAGCCCAAGCTCCTATACAGACTCAGTACTTGTAGGATAATGGGAGAAAAAGAAATGGTTAGGGCCGGTTGTAGCATGAACTACTCCCCTCAAAGATCTCCTGATGAAACTGCCGAAGTTTTGGGATAAAACATGACTCTCAGAGCTGTTGAAATGATGCGTGAGAGGCAGTGGCTACTCCCCAGAGCGATGCGGTGACAAACCTGCCTGAATGGTTAGTGCCTCAGAGTACATTCTCCGAGGGTGAGGGTTCATGGTGTGAGCTGGGAGGAAGGCTCAGTGGGCGAAGCACAAAGACCTGAGCTCAATTCATAGACCCCACGGGGAGGCAGACACAGCAGGACTCGGTGGCCCTTCAGTCTAACCTAACTGACAAGCTCCAAACCAACGAGAATTAGCCAAGGATGACACTCAACTCCGTCCTCTGGCTTTTCACACGCACCCGTGTGTGCTACTTAGGCATGTACACGCATACAAACCGTAACAGCTGATGAGACCGTGCTGGCGGAACGGCGCAACACCATTTGTTAATCCAGAGGCACCAGTGAGTTTGGCTTCTCCCTTCACAGTCCATCCACACTGGTGCCTAGCACAGAACCTGAGTTGTTTTTTTTTTAATTTTTAAAACAATATTTTACATACCAATCCCAGTTCCCTCTCCCTCCTGTCTTCCTGCTCTCCCCATCTTCTTCCCACCCCACCCCCATGCACTCCATGGGGAGTCAAAGAAATGCCACATCACTTGAGGCGGGGGCCAAGGCGCCCCCCTCCCCCCGTATCTGGGCTGAACAAGGTACTGACCCCAGGACTGGCAGCTGGGGACTCTGCATAAGATTGAACTAGGCACCCCTGAATGGGGGTGACAGTTGTGTGGCTTAGGCAGTCTGTGGGACCACTAGCAGCGGAACCATTATTCCTAGTGCATGAACTTGATCTTTCCAGACCTGGATTCTCAAAAGCAAGTTTTGACCTCAGCCAAGCCTCGGGAGTTGAGGTACCCACGTGGGCATGCAGCTTTCTGCTCTGCCCTCCCAACATTGGGATCATCTCCTACCCTAGTCCTGACACTTGGCATCCATGGGCTCCCTTTCCAGTGCAGCCACCCAGAATGCATTCCTGGGGATCCCACCCCCTCCTGTGTCTTCCGATTTTCACCCAGAATTAAGGAAGGACCTTCTGGCCGACTTCCACATTGGCTGATTTCACAGTGCTGGGCTGTGTTTGGGCATGTTTTCAAAGCCTCAATCCACAGTCTTAGTGTCACCCACCTTGGTGATGTCCCCATCACACCTGTGAGTCAGAGCTGCTGTAATAAGACAGCTAACAGGATCAAAGGGTGATGCCGCCGATGAAGGAAACAGGTCTCCTCAGCCACTGGATGTCACGTGTCCCCTGTTGCCTAAGGAGTTGAAGCGTAGGTGCTGGGACAGTAGGAATGCCCCAGAGTATATGACACAGTTGAGACTCATTTGCCTCTGGTGTCACCCCAGCGCTCTGTAATCAACGGTTATAGCTGGATGCTTCTGTAAACCCTGAGCCCGTGTTTGCTTCCCAGGAGTCATGAATGGAAGTAGCATTGTTCATGAGAAAACAGGTGCAAGGCGACTGCTTATGTTCCAGCACTCGGGAGGCAGAGGGGTTCCCTGGCCAGCTAGCCAAGGCTCCTTAGTGACTTAAGGCCAAGGAGAGATCCTGTTTTAAAAAATCAAGGTGGAGGGCTGGGCGGTGGCGGTGCACGCCTTTAATCCCAGCACTCGGGAGGCAGAGGCAGGCAGATCTCTGTGAGTTCGAGACCAGCCTGGTCTACAAGAGCTAGTTCCAGCGCAGGCTCCAAAGCTACAGAGAAACCCTGTCTCAAAAAAGAAAAAAAAAATCAAGGTGGATAGCACCGGAGAAATGGCACCTAAGGCTGCACGCTCTCAGGTGCAAATGAGCACACATACAGTTAAACCCTGTGTTCTTCCTCTTGAGGCCCCGAGTAGGTTCATCTCCAGAGAACTTCCCATGTATGCAGTGTTTGGTCTTTGCTCACGGCTACATCCCATAGTGCCTGTGAGTGAGCTGGCAGATAAACGGGGAAGACAGGTCAGTAATGAGCTGCCTGCTATCCTGCTTCAGTCCTTGTTCTTTGGGCCAGGTGCTTCCCCCCTCCCCCCGAAATGCTGGCATACCCATCTCACAGTTCTTGGTGAATGTTATATTCCAGGGAACAAGTCTCCCAGCATGCCTTTAGCAAGGGCAGATAAGGAGGAGGACGCACACGGCGGGAAGGGGTTATGTCATCCTATACCCGCTTCCACCTAGCTGCAAACTGTTGGCTCTCCCAAGTTGAGTAGCATCCTACTGGGCCAGGTTGTCCGTCCCCAGCCGGAAGGAGATTTTCTGGAAGGTCTCCACCCAGTGAGCTGGTGGAGCAGCCCAGGGTGGGACCGATGACCTGAGGCCACATCTCCAGTGTGAGGAGCAGGTTAAAAACTGTTGGGGTTGGCGCCAGACAGGGTGAGGGCTTTGGGGGAAGGCGCAGAAGCTGAAGGCGGGACCTGGCCCCCGTCCTATAATTTCCTTGCTCTTTGGCAGCTCCTTTCCCATTGACTGATGCCCATGCAATCACATGGTAAGCGTGCCTTTGCAATGACGGTGCCAGCCCTGTGGCTGGGACACTTGCCAGCCAGGGACATGGGGCTTCTCCATGGAGGCGGGACTATAAAGTCCTGCACGAGCTACCCAGCTCTGTAAGATCAGCCTTGGGATGAACCGTCTTCCGCACTAACATCTGACACCAAGTAATGGAGTCCCGGAGGCAGCGCCGATGCCACACAAAGCTTACGAGAACCTTTGTACCAACAACAAATCCTGTGCAGGGTTGAGCCTTGCTTTGTCCCTGGTGCTGACCGCATCTTAAACATCTTTGACTAAGCTCTTTTTTTTTTTTTTTGGTTTTTCGAGACAGGGTTTCTCTGTGGCTTTGGAGCCTGTCCTGGAACTAGCTCTTGTAGACCAGGCTGGCCTCGAACTCATAGAGATCCACCTGCCTCTGCCTCCCGAGTGCTGGGATTAAAGGCGTGCGCCACCACCGCCCTGGCTAAGCTCATTCTTTAAAAGACAGGCGCTGGTGATATCTCGTACGTCCAAAGGGCTGTCACTGCAACGTGTTTACGTGTGATGTCTAGGGAAGAGGGCCACCACACTGAAGACCGCTTCACCGCCACCACCGTGAGGCCTGCGTCAGGGGTACAGGCTTAGGAGCTCATGGTTCTGGATTCAAATCTTGATCGTTTCCCTCTAAACTTTGACAGCTGGTGCCTTCACTAGGCGGAACCTCTTATACCCCCCACCCCATAAAACAAGATCATGGCAGCCCGAACTTGCAGGACAGGGGATTGAAAGAACTCCTGCAAGGGACCTAAAATAGCACCCTTCCCCGCCCCCAGTGTTTAGGTCTTGGATGTTGTTGCACCACCTCCCCTGCTTGTAATACTCATTTTGCAGGTGAGTGTCTTGTGGCTCAGAGAGGGGGGGGGGTTATTGTTCGGACGCCCTCAGGGCAGAGCTAGGCCTGAGTGTGGGCAATAGTTCCTGCAGTTCCCGATCTCGGGATTCCCAGCCCGAGATGCTTTATGTGAATGGGAGGGGCCTACGATGCCAACATTCCTGGAAGTGACTGATGGCTCCTTTGTCCAGTCTGCAGGAAATGTCCGCTTAGTCTTGGGCCTCTCTTCCCTTGCCTTCCTGAGACTATCCAGTACTGACTCCCAGTGAACTGTGCCACCCAGGTATAGAGTTGGGTAAGACCTCCAATGTGAGGCCCAACGTAGTCTGTGCATAAGAGGTGTGAGCCAGGGGGAAGCCAGGCAGAAACCCAGCAGACTCCCTCATGCCATGGTGAACACCTGTCCCAATCAAGTCAGCTGCTCCCTCCCAGGTCCCCACCCTGCTCCCATGACCTAGTCTGTGCCCACATGTGCTTCCCCTAGTCCTCTCTTGAAGTCACTAACAGCATTTATCTCTGCCAGCTGTGGAATCGGTTCCCAAGGTTAACACCAGCCTCTGAGGTAGCACGTGGTGGGTCTGGGGCTTGGTGTTGTGACACCGTAACGGTGGTCATCGTTAACTGCCTGTCCCCAAGACAGTTTATTCCTTGACCCAGCTCACTCCTCTGTTCGTACATCCCACTGCACCCTCAGCCCCTGGACCCTTCCTCCTCCATCTCTGGGTGCTGACAAGTTCTAGATGCATGTTCTCATCTGGGTCCTGGGTCAGCCACATACCTGACAGGCTTGGGTGCCTGGTCAGCATTTCCAGTTGAATATGCTCCCAGCTGTCCCGGCTGTCCCTGGAGTCCCCGCCCATGTCAGCAGGATGGACGCTAAGCTAGACATCATGCCTCTTCATACCCGTGTCCAACGCTGGCATTGCCAGAAGTCGTGTCTCCCTCTGCCATGACCTCAGTGCGCCCAAATCTGCCACTTCTCATATCTCCGCCTCCAGCAGTCCGAAAAAGCCATACTTCCATCACTTCTTCCTGGATGGCATCAGGTCCCTCGAAACTGGTCTCCCCAGTTCTGTCCCTGGTAAACCTACAGTTGTCAAGTCAGGGACAAGTAAGTTCTCATTTCCCTCGGGGCCTACAAGATCCTCCCCTCTGTGCCCCTTTACCTGTCTGTGTTTTAGACATGCCTCACGTCAGGGCCTCTGGCCAGGCCGTTCCCCCTGGAAGGACCAAGTGTCTCCGAGATCCCTGTGTGGCTGGCCGCTCACACACAGCTACATCTGAAGCCTTCCTCTTTCACCTTGCAGCCCTCTCCTGCCCTCTGCACACCCTGGGACTCCCCCCTTGGCTTCTTTTCTGTCCTCAGTGATCACTCGATCATTAGGGTCCGAGGACTCACGTGTGTTTGTTTGCTTTGCGCATTAATGTACAGCCCATGTGAGCCCAGGGAGCCAGGCCTGGGCACCCTATGCTTTTCCAGGCCTCCTGCTGGGCTGGACAGTGGTCTTGGTGTGCAGCAGGCCTGGACAGTGAAGGTAACTGAAGGTGCCATCTTTCTGCCATGCCACTTAGCAGTGTTTATAGTTGAAAATCGCTCAGTGA
>JAQHUG010000404.1:1306975-1317807 GCA_028555095.1 Dicrostonyx torquatus | reverse complement strand
TGAATGAATGAATGAATGAAGCAGGTGAGCATGGGTGTATGCATATCAAACCCAGCCCTTGATAGGAGTTTTGAGAAAAGGTAACACCGAGTTCTTGGGAAGCACCCTTTGGTGCTAAGCCATCTCCCCTTTAATTTTGGGGGGGTGTCCAGGACAACTGACTTCCCTCAGCGCATCAACGCTTGCCTTGAGTTCAGACACCTAGTGATTTCCCTAAGCCATCGGCTATTTATCACACGAGGCTGATTCCCTCACAACGCTGCTCACCCCTCCCGTCCAGTCTGCTCTCTAAATTCTGTGCTCGGGAGACTCCTTCCAGTTGCCCTCTAGAATCCAGCCCTCCGGATGGTTTCCACATCTGTGATAATGACCCACTCTGTCTAATTTTACCCTTCCTATCTCCAGACGCGCCTGTGCTTTTGATCTTTCCAGAGAGCAAATGCGAATGGACTAATAAAAAAAATCTGTAATATAAAATGATTTTTAATAAGTCAATCTGTCCTCGGCTGTCACGGAACCAAGCTTCCATTTCACCGCTGAAGAACTCATCCGGCGGAATGACCTCCCTGTCACGAAAAATTACTCCGTATGGTAATGTAGCCACAGAAGGGAAACATCGTTTTCCTATATATTAATCCCTGCAGAAACTGCGGCGAGGAAGCCATCACGTTAAAAAATACTGAGGATGCTGCCGCTCCCGTTTGCCAGCCTGATGGGGTTCATTTTCTTTATAGGGGAAGCAAACTCGGTCCTCATTGGCGGCGTTTTATTTTAAGGGTTCATTAGGCAATTGTACATTGTGCGGAACACCTGTGGAAGTGAGGATTCTATCTACGTGAATAGCAATGCGTTTGTTCCGGCTCAAGCCATTACAGTCAATAACGGCTGCCTCTGTAAAGGACAGGTACTTAAGAAGAAGTGCGCACGTGGCGGCATCCACCGATCTTGCGGGATGTGTTAGAGGCGAGCGTTGTGTGTGTTTTAGACGTAGAAAGTCAGTGTGGGCAGAGAGTAAAGCGTCACGCCTCTATTAGGCATCGCCCTCCGCTCTGACAGCGGTGCCAGGCAGAGGAATGGCTGTGTGTAAACAGCATCTTACCAAATGAATCCTCCCTCCGAACCGCAGCTACTGCACAAGGAAAATATTTTTCTTCATCTCCGCAGGGCCGTGGAGACAATTGAGCCAAGGTTGAGTTGAGCTGAGAGCCCTCCTGTCTTATGAATTATTCAGCAGTTTCCGACTTCAGAAAGGCACGCTGGTCCGACTCTGTTGTTGGTGAGGATCAGAGAAGAAGTGAAACGATCCAAATGCCTTGGGCCTCAGTTTCTCACATGTGAAATGGAGTTCAGAACCCAGCACCTATGCTGATAGACTCTAAATGCCTGTGACCCAGCTCCAAGGATCGGATGCCCCCTTCTGGACTCTACCTACAGATACATACACATATGCATACAATTATACAAGGACCCCCCCCCCCATGTAGCTTAAGGCTACATTGTCTTGAGGCTTTTAGGAAGTATTATAGAGCTCCTATTTCTGTTGGAAGCAGCTTGGGTAGACTAGCTCTTCTTGTCTTCTGAAGAAAGTTGTAAAATAAATACATCCGATGAGAAAGAAAAGAAGAAGGAACCAGTGTGAAGACATGGGAGGCCCAGCGAAGGCAATCAGGACTTGAACAACCAAGCCATGGAGGAAATAAAATGTCCTTCATACGAGTCCTGGCTTCACCTCTGCTTTTTTTCCCATCTGGGCATTTGTTGCGGGCACAGCAAAGGGAAAAGAAGTTGAGCAAATATCGGGAACCTTTATGTCAGCCTCACACACATGCGAGACCCGTCGGAGAGGAGGGACCCTCATGCAAGACAATGGCTCCATCAGATCCAGATGAGAGGCATTTGCTTAGTGATTGATGCGGGTGGTACCATCCTTGGTCTGCTGGTTCTGGGTTCAATAAGAAAGAAATTAGGAAGCAGCATCCTCCGTGGCCTCTGCATGAGCTCCTGCCTCCAGGTTCCTGCCCTGCATGGATTCCTGCCCTCACTGCTCCAGAAGTTGCATTTGATCATGGTGTTTCATCATAGTAATGGTAACCCTGAGATACCGGGTTTATAATGGTCCCGTGGGCACTGGAAACCTGAGGTTAGAATTTGTAGATAAAGGAAGCTGAAGCTTCAGGGGACAATGCCCTAAAAGGGAGGAAACTACAGACAAAGCAACATGAAAGCCATATACAATTTCACACCAAATTGTTGTGATAGGTTGTGTTGTCATAGGTTGCACACACGGGGAACAGTATTTCAGAAAGTGGTACCGAGCACATATACAGGACCTAGGACAACCAGAGTGTCAGTCCTCAAGCACCCTTCACTTAGTTTCTGAGATGGGCCTTCCACTGGCCTGACACTTGCCCAGGAGGCTAGGCTGGTTACCCAGGCTGCCCCAAGAATCTGCTAGTCTCTGCCTTCCCAGTATTGAGATTCTAAGTTTGCAGCTCCATGCCTGGTGAAAGGGCTGGGCGAACGTTTCAACAGTTAGCTAGAACCTGGACGATTTCTTAGAGTCACAACGTCTGGTATTCAGCAACTTGCCACACCTGGTAGGAAAGGACCAAAATGTCTGAGAACTACAAGAAAAACATATCCGTGAGTTATCTCAATGTCGGGGTTGTTGAAGGCAGACTTTAACATCACAGCGTCTATCCGTCCAAGAAAACAGCGCAAAAGTGAGGATGCCACTGAGCAAGACGACTTGGTGGGAACAAAAGCAGCCTGCTACATTAAGAGGACAACGTGAGGAGGTTCGACAGGGAAGTGAGGATGATGCCTCCGCCTGCCAAATTCCTTCCTTCAACCTGTCGGGTCCTTAATTCAATCTCGAGAACTCTCATAAAAATGCAGAGCCCCACAGTGCCATTTTGCCTAAACACGGTCTGCTGGTTGATACAACCTCAAGCCTGCCCGGGTTCAAAGAGGGGTGGCTTACACCCCACTTCTCTGGGGGAGCAGCATCAAAGAATCGGCTGCTGGTTTAGACCCACCGAGGTGAGGTTCCATAGACTCCTGACATGACACAGAGCAAAGGTGAACCGTTGGAACATGCAGAGCAGTGGGGAGCCCAAGTGAGCTTGAACCTGGGACAAAGCAAGAAGTCTTATTCACAGCCGACTCCGGAGCTTTCATCTCCAGTGGGAGGGGCAGTGGAGGTCAATGCAGCTATGCCCGGTGCTTTCCTGCCCCGAAAGAACCCACGTGAAAGTGTGTGGTTACGTGGCAGACCCTGGGCAATGCTGTGCCGTGCCACAGTTGTGAGTGGGCAGTGATTACTGCTGGCCTGCGTCCCCCAGGGCCACATTAGGGGATGGGATCTTTTCAGATGCTTGGCACAGACGGAGCAAACAGCTTGGTTTAGGTGAAGCACACACGGAGGTGGAGGGCTGAGCTCCCCGATGGCCAGCCTCTCACTCTGATGTGGGTTTTCCTCACCCCAGGGAGTAATTAGAGAACTTATTAGTAATTGATCGATTGCAGCTGAAAATGGCCCAGAACTCAAGACCCAGAGGGACTTCAGTCAGGCTGGAGCCTGAGTCTGGGAGGGAGTGTGGTGTAGGAGGGATCTTCTGTACTTTGTGTTGCTTTCATTGGTTAATAAAGAAACTGCCTTGGCTTTTGATAGGGCAAGACTTAGATAGGCGGGGGAAAAGAGAACAGGATGCTGGGAAGAAGACTGGGTCTGGGAGAGCCGCCCTGATTCTCCACCCCGAGATGGATGTAAATTAGACTCATGCTGGTAAGCCACAACACGTGGTGATACACAGATTTCTAAATATGGGTTAGACTAATATGTATAAGAGGTTAAAACTAATGGGCCAGGCAGTATTTGAATGAATACAGTTTGTGTGTAATCATTTCGGGTATAAGTTAGCTGTGCCGCAGCCAAGAACCGGTCGCTGGGAACAAACGGCCCTGCTCCTCGGCGGGGACGCAGCCGCATCTCCTTACAACAGGAGGGAGATTTGGGTTCTGCTCAGGTCTGTTTTGTGTGTGTTTCTCTCACTGCTACGAGTACAAGCCCAACCTGGGCTACATAGTGAGACTCCATCTAAAAAAGACGAGAAAATAAAACAAGTTGACCAGAGGCTCCGTGAATGAAGTATGTGGTGGGTAAGCATCAAATCAGAGTCTGGAAACCGGTGTATGTCGGGGCCTGCCTGTGATCCCCACGCTCAAGAGGCAGCGACAGAGCATCCCTGGACAAGACAGCCAGGTAGACTAACCAAATTGGCAAGCTCTGGGGTCAAGGAGGGACACTGCCTCAGTAAATGAAGTGGGGCAGTGAGGTGGCGGCTCTAATGTTCGAGGTACGTCACCCTCCTCATGTTCTCTGAGCATGCTCATTGAGCTTTTAACCTGTCTTTGCAAGAACAATGCCTTTCAGTCTTCATTTCAAAGTACGCCTATTTGTGTTTGACCTTATTGTCTTCACTTAGAGCAGTGTGTGGGGTTGAAAGGGGTGGGGCAGACGATGGGGTGGGAGGAGAGGGAGT
Organism: Dicrostonyx torquatus; assembly: GCA_028555095.1. Taxonomy (NCBI): domain Eukaryota; kingdom Metazoa; phylum Chordata; class Mammalia; order Rodentia; family Cricetidae; genus Dicrostonyx; species Dicrostonyx torquatus. The sequence continues at coordinate 1,313,263 of JAQHUG010000404.1, read as the reverse complement.
TCTTTTTTTAAAAAAATATTTATTTATTATGTGTACAATATTCTGTCTGTGTGTGTGTGTGCCTGCAGGCCAGAAGAGGGCACCAGACCTCATTACAGACAGTTTTGAGCTACCATGTGGTTGCTGGGAATTGAACTCAGGACCTTTGGAAGAACAGGCAATACTCTTAACTGCTGAGCCATCTCTCTAGCCCGAGAGGGAGTTCTTACTCTTCTCAATTCAAACTTATTCCAACTTGGAAATGCTGATGAATGATGTGTCTCCAGGCCTTTTCTTGAATTATTGACCAGGAAGCAAGGAAGACAGACTCTGGGCAAGGGAATCCCAGTTACCCCCCCCCCCCCCCCCGCAAGTGTCAACAGACATGATAACATCTCATATGTTGTGTTTGGAAGTAGGAATTCACAGAAAGTCATCAGAAGACATGTGGGTCTTGTGTTAGCCATTTCCATTGCTATAACAAACACCCTAGAGGACCAACTTCAAAGGGAGAAAGGTTTATTTAGGGTGGTCATTTTGGAAGTTTCAGCTTACGCTGGAACTTGATCCGCTGCTGTAGGGTCTGTGCAGAGGCAGAAGAGAGAAGCCCAGCCCGTGCAGAAGCAAAGCTTCTCACCTTATGCTGGCAAGAAGTGAGAGGGTGGAAGAGTGAGGGCTAGGAGCACATCTGGTGACCTCCATCCAGTTAGATCTTAGAATGGTCTACTACCTCCTTCACACAAGGCTACTGACAAATGCTTCACCACATAGGCTTTGGGGGAGGAGGGATGTTAAGGATTCACGCTAGAGCAAATATTAGTAAATTCATCTTTGAACAATGACCCTTGGAATCTCTTTTAAAGAGTGAGAGAGAAGGGTGACACAGCCTAGGAGTGTGCCAGTGTCATTTAGGAGCATGACACTTTGGAAACAATCTAAAATTCCAATAATGGGTATTTTAATAAATAATTATTATTATGCACATATGTCCATGTATGGGTATTTTAATAAATAATTATCATTATGCACATATGTCCAGGTATATATATATATGCACACCTGTACTAGGCAGAGAGTGAGCTAGTCTTAATTATACCTTCAGTGATGAGCAGAAAGTATAATAGTGTAAGTTTTTCTCACCGTGTGTGTGTGTGTGTGTGTGTGTGTGTGTGTGTCTTTCTTACTCACTCTTAACACAAGTTTTTGAAACAGAGTCTCCCTGGATCTGAACCTCACTGTTTTAGATAGACTGGTTGGTCATCAAATGCAAGGGGTCTTCTTGTCTCTGCTCCTTGTTCCCACATCATTGGGGTGACAGATGGGTGTCACTGCACCTGGGTGCTAGGGATTCAAATTCAGGTCCTCATGTTGGCATAGTATACCCATTGCCCACTAATCCCAGCCACGGGATTTTCTTTCTCATTCGTGCGCCATAGAGCCCACCCATCTAAAATGTGCAATTCAATGACCTTTCGTGCACTCACAGAAATGTGCAACTATTAGGACAAAGGATTTCAGAATATTTTGTCACCCCCTTCCTCTAAGTCATTTCCCTTTATTTGTCAAATCTTAAGCAACCACTAAGTGTGTCTGTATCTCTGCCGACTCGCTTGCAGATTCAGGCAACACATGGTCCTTTATGACTAACTTCTTCCACTTAGCATGCTTACGAGGTTCATTGGTGTTGTAGCGTGAGTCGACATGCCAAGTAATACTCCATTGGATGGACACACCGCCTTCTGTTTGTCCGGTCCGTCAGATGATAGATGTTAGACTTGGGTTATTTTTTTTATTCATTTACTTTTTGCTAACGTGAAGAGAAAAAAAATCTGAGCGCAGGTTTTTGTGTTCATGTAATTTTAATTTTTCTTGGGGTACGTGTTTAGAAAGAGGGACCCCTGATGGATTTCACAGGGTAACTATGTTGAAGCTGTTAGAAGCTGCCAGAATGTTTCCTGATGGGGCACACCAGTTATCACTCCCATGGCGATGGGCAGATCTCTGGAGCTCACTGACCCTACTTGCTGAGTCCCAGGCCAGCGAGAGATACTATCTCAGAACAAACAAACAGGCTAAGAGGAGCAACATCCAAAGTTGCTCGCTGACTCCCAACACCTGCAGACGCTTGAACACGCACTCACACATGCCTGCATAGTCACAGCCCCCTCAAAACACATCCCACATGCACACACATGCACCTGCTCACACGAATACACACTCTCACATACACAAACACACAAGATCATAAAGCGGCAAACATTTTTACAACTTAGACTTTAAAATAATGTTTTTTGTTGTTGTTTTTTTGGGTTTTTTTTGAGACAGGGTTTCTCTGTAGCTTTGGAGCCTGTCCTGGAACTAGCTCTTGTAGACCAGGCTGGTCTCAAACTCACAAAGATCCGCCTGCCTCTGCCTCCCCAGTGCTGGGATTAAAGGTGTGCACCACCACCAGAGACATCCTGTGGGAAATTCAGCAGGGCTGCTCTGGTTGTGCAGCGGGGTTCCTGGTGCGATTGGGAGTGTGGTGGTTTGAAGAGGAATTGTTCTCCATTGGCTCCTATGTTTGAATGCGTGGTCATTAGGGAGCGGTGTTGTTGCGTTGCCTTGTTGGAAGCTGTTGTAATAGGAGGGAGTTGTGTTCCCAGCACCTGAGAGAAACATGGGCCCTCTTGTTCCATCCCGCCCGGCTCCCGGCCATATGGTTAGATTATGCCCGAAATAACCACACGAAAATTGTATTTATTTAAATACTGCCAGGCCCATTATCACTAGCCTCTTTTGGCTAACTCTTACATCTTAAACTAACCCATTCTAAAAGTCTGTGTGTCACCATGAGGTAGTGAGCTTACCGAGAATCATTCATCATGTCTGACCCTGGCGGCTTCATGGCGGCTCTCTCCCTGACTCAGTCTTCTTCCCAGCATCCTGTTCTCTTTTTCCCGCCTATCTAAGTCCTGCCCTATCAAATGGCCACGGCAGCTTCTTTATTAACCAATGAAAGCAAAGAAATACAGAACCCTCCTACACCAGGAAGTATGTGATCTGTTTCTTCGTTTTGATTTTAAAGGGGGTTACAGTTAAGGAATTGCTATGCGTCTCCAGAGAGACTTTGAACGTGAACTTTTAAGCAGTGTTAAGATTGTAATAGACGATGGGGACCTTTGACGTTCAACTGGATGCAGTTTTGCATATGATATGGCTACAGGCCTAGGAGAGCCAGGGAATGGAACCTGGTGGTTGAAAAGAAATGGCCTCATAGGCTCAAATATTGTAATGCTTGGTCATGAGAGAGTGGCACTACTTGGCAGGGATTAGGAGGCGTGGCCTTGCTGGAGTAGGTGTGTCCTTGTTGGAGGAAGTGTGTCACTGGGGGTGGGCGCTGGAGTTTCAGATGCTCAAGTCAAGCCCAGTGTCTCTAGCTTTTCCTGCTGCCTGTCAATCTAGATGTAGATGTAGGACTCTTAGCTACCTCTCTAGCACCATGTCTGCCTGCTGGCCACCCTGCTACCTGCCTTGCTGACAATGGACTAAACTTCTGAACCTGTAAGCCAGCTCCAATTAAGTATTTTCCTGTGTAAGAGTTGCCGTGGTCAAGGTCAGTAGAGCAGTGACTGAGACAAGGAGTAATTAGAATTTTCACCGCTTTTTTTTTCCTTCTTCACATTTTTCTCATTTGCTGCAGTAAACAATGATTGGTTAAAAAACAAGGAAAATATTTTGCAAAATGTTGTTGGCTGGCGAATTGTTGCAATGGAGGTGGCACTGCTTGGGGGATAGAGTTTTCGTAGGCCCCGGGGTCAGAGTTACAGGTGTTGTTTGCCATCAGCTCCGTTCCTTTGTTCTCACCCATTTTGGGCTGAGTATAAAGATTCAGGGACAGAGTTGGGGCTGTATCTTAGGTGTCTTGGCTGAAAACAACAGAAACTAATGTCAGTCACCTTCATTGGAAGAGGAATATACTAGAAACATCCCGACTGGTTTGCAGACGTCTGGAGAGTGAAGCCCTGAGAAACAGGGGTGTCGAGAAGAGTCAGTGTCACCATTGAGGAAGAAGGGGCCAGCTACTTGGACTCTCTCATCCAGTCAGTGCCCAGGATGTTGACTGTGTCCCTCGCAGTCACGCGGCTGTGTCAAGGAAGCACTGGGATGGAGGTTTCTCTCTTTCCTCCTTCAACTCTGAAAACATTAGGTCGCCCACACTCAGGCCGTCTGCCTCTATAGCACCTACTAGGAAGCCAGCAGTACAGCACCGGCTCAGTGGTATAGGAAGTGCTCTTCTATGGTGTCCCAGGAGCTTCCACCCCACCAGCAGGGAGATTTCTCCCCAGAGAAGAGGGCTTGGTGCTCAGCAGGCAGAATTCCTGTTGGAGGAGGCTGCTTGTTGGTTCCCGGCTGCTCAGCCCCGAAATAGTCACACAGAAACCATATTATTTAAATCACTGCTTGGCCCATTAGCTCTAGCTTCTTATTTGCTAACTATTACATCTTAATTTAACCCATCTCCATTAATCTGTGCATCACCACGAGGTTGTGGCCTATCAGCAAAGTTTCGGCGTGTTTGCCTCCGGCAGTGACTCCATGGCTTCTCCCTGACTCTGCCTTCCTTCTCCCAGCATTCAGTTTAGTTTTCCCTGCCTAGCTCTGTTCTGCCCTATCAGCCAAGCCAGTTTCTTTATTCACCAATGGTATTCACAGCACACAGAGGGGACTCTCACATCACCTTCCCTTTTCTGTCTAAATAAAAAGGAAGGTTTTAACTTTAACGTAGTAAAATTACATATAACACGACAGGTATCAAGCAAGAATTATAGTTACAATATTTGTATCTACTTTACCTTTTATCATGACTAAGGAAAACTATAACTATAAATCCTTCAACTCGGTCAAAGACTCCAGAAATTCCACCCACAAGAGACGGGTGGGTCAATGTCGTCTAGATTTGAGCAGAAAGAAATGGTTATTTTTCACGTGGATGGGGAGGAACAGATGGCCCAAGCACTCACATTTGAGTGGCGAACACCATTTGTTTACTCCTCCTCAGAGTAAACAGAGGAGCCATGGAGCACACTGCAGCAAGGGCCTGGTGGTCGCCACTGTAAGATTTTACTTCCGATTCCTCTTGACCCAAAGAGCCCTTCAACAGTCTTTTCTTCAAGCGGTGCTCTTGAGTACCAGGTTCTGGCCTCTCTCAGAGAGGTGACCTTCCTTGGACATCCCAGTGTTTCTAGATTGTGGGAGGCAATAGGGAAGAGAAAGGACGCAGAGATTCACCCAAGTTGTTTCTGAAAATGACATACATCTCATCGTCATTCTGCAACCCTCTGACTAAGGCCACAGGGGAGTCTCCATTCTCTGCTCTCCATCCCAGCAGTAGCCCCAAAAGGGAAGGATTCAGCTGGAAGCAACAATAGAATACGTAGCTAAGAGTTTAACTGGAGCAGGCATGGAGAGCAAGGACACACCCCCGAAAAGGGGCATGCCTCCCTGGACAGCAGCTGCACTGATCTTACAGAGCACAGGGATTATGGCTCCCTTCTACCTGCACTCCCTCCTCCATGATTCGCCCAGAGTGAGCGCTTTCAGAAACAGAGAATTCAATCTGTTGTAAGTCGCTATGTGAGAATTCGTATTGGGGGAAAGGGTGACATCTCTCTGTATGTGCATTCCTGGGGAGGCAGTTCAAGTTGACCCATCTAGAGACCACTATATCTATTGTTATTTCTTCCTAATTTGTAGGGGCCACTGTAAACTGGTTTTTCTTCTTTTTACCAGTGAATCCCCACCATCATCTCCAAATCCTGTTTCAGGGCATTAAACAAGCCTACCTATTGCTGCTCATGTCCTGTGGTGAAGACGCTGTTTTTCAGTCCATCTTAGAGCTCACATCCTCCCTTCTAAGTCTGTCGCTCCTTAGGGAGGAAACAGAGAAACAAAAACTGCCTGAGACCAAGCTGAGTACAGTGTCTGAGGTACAATACAGCAAGGAGAAGCCCAAAGCAGTAGCCTACCTGGGTAGAGATGAGGTCAGGAGTGAATTCAAGTTAAGAAGTTAGACTTCCCACCTTCCAGCCCAGTCATCTACCTACCCACCCACTCTTTCTTTCTTTCTTTCTTTCTTTCTTTCTTTCTTTCTTTCTTTCTTTCTTTCTTTCTTCTTTTTTTTTCTTTTTTCTTTTTTGATTTTTCGAGACAGGGTTTCTCTGTGGCTTTGGAGCCTGTCCTGGAACTAGCTCTTGTAGAGCAGGCTGGTCTCAAACTCACAGAGATCCGCCTGCCCCTGCCTCCCGAGTGCTGGGATTAAAGGCATGT
>JAQHUG010000404.1:953611-968106 GCA_028555095.1 Dicrostonyx torquatus | reverse complement strand
GGGTGCTCAGTGAGGCATCCATGGCAGGCCAGCTTCCCTGAGGCTCACTGGAGCATCTCTGACAGTTTTCTTGGTAAAGCGATTAGCGCTGTGCTCTGGCTGCAGATGCCATGTTTACAGCAAGCCAGGGAGCATACCGAGCACTGTGGGGGAGATTGTGGGGTTGGTCTGCTCTTAGCAGAATAGCAGAATTCAATGTCTATGGTATCCTAGTGGCATATTGTGTCACTCGGCCACCCCTGGCTTTCAGTGAGGCTGAATATTCACCTTTTGTTTCTCAGCCTCTGCAACAGAAGAAGACAAGGGACAAGGGGCCTGTGGGGAGATGGAGGGAGTCAAGTACAGTGTCGTTGGGCTCAGCCAGCCATACACCCCCTTCAGTGGATCTTAAGGTCCATTCATTCCATTGGTGGTTCTGGAGACAGAGACAATGACCCCCTAAGAGACGCACTGGTCAATGCATTAAATCCCACATCCCTAGCTCCCAACGTTAGTCTCAACCCCACCTCCTTCTCATTCTTACTTTCTCATTAGAAATCAAAGAACAAGAGAGACAGCCTTGGCTTTGATCAAGTTTACATGAAAATATGTCTTTGTCAAACCTAAGGATTCCTTATCAGTCACAAATTACTGACATCTCGATGGTTGCTGACATCGGTTTGGCGGAATTGCTACCTGTGTACCAGGATAAAATGGTTGCATGAGCAGGTGTAAAACTGGCTCAATAGTCTCTGCCTTACAGAGGCCATGTTAAATGACGGTCCTCGAAAACTGCCCCCAAGTCAGCCCCTTTGCCATGGCACCCTTGGTACTCATGGGCTCACCTCTGCCTTACTCTTTGTCTTGATTCAAGTTGGCATTTATTTGAAGATTTGCCAGTCTGGGCCCATGATGGAAGCTATCCACTCGGCATGGTTGGACTTGGCCTGTGGATTCTGTTTGCTCTACACTATATAGTCTTTTGTTCTCCTTGGCCCAATGATACTTCAGATGCATGATTCTCATGAAAAAATATGAATTTAGGTTCAAGAAGGAAAACCTGCAGGCCTTGTTTGGTTTGTGGAATCTTTGGCAGTTGCTGAAGAGTTTGGGGTGGTGAAGTAACGTGACCTGATTTGTATTTTCTATGGATCCCTCAACCTGCAGGGAGACATAAACTGGACCTTAGGGAAGTGGAAACCGATAGACTGGGAAGCAGGGAAGCACATGGCGCCTGAGAGGAAGGCCTCGGCCAAGATGAGGGCTGCACCCACAGCAAGGAGCTGCAGGAGAGGAGGTCCTTGTAGGCCAGAAGGTTAGTCACCACATCTAGTGACAAGTTTCCCTGAGGAACGCGGGATTTCTCTGTCAGATACTTGTCTGACACTCTACCTGTCCCACACATCTGTTGTGGCAAAGGCCAGGCCCTTGTGTAACCAGCTGTGAAGGCGTAGAGCATGCGAGAGACCTTCCCTTACTCTGTAGTGCTCTTGCATCTCTCAGAATCGTGGGGAAAGAAACAACGTGGATGCCAATGGATGTCAGTTTCTGCCTAGCAGGTGCTTGATCACGTCTACACGTAGGAACACGGAAGCCAGAGAAAGGGTTCATGGCGACGGTGTAAACGGAGACACAGCTTCATGGCCTTGTGAGTAGGGAGGGTGCATCCTGAGCTCCAAGATCATTCGCTTGGCTGAGCTGAGTTCCACCCATGGCCACCACCACGGCACACGCATTCCCCAGAATTCTCACATTAGGCTGATCGCTATGCTTGCCAAGGACAGAAGCGACGACGACGCAGGAAACCACTATACAGAGTATAGTAGCAGAGCCCAAACCTGCAGACTTCCCTCCTCTGACGCCAGGCCCGTCAGCTTGGAAAAGACACGCGCACTTTTTCTACCCAGGCTCAGTTTTACTCTTAAGCCCAGCCAGGGTGCTAGCGTAGACATAACCCTTCAGAGGGTCTGACCCACAAGGATCTGTCCTGTCACCATGGCTTGCTTTCAGGCTCCGAGCGCCCACCCCTTTACTCTTTGACATGGAGGTGCTGCCTGTCGGGAAACTTTGCTCGATGCTGGCAGGACTGTCAGCCGCTGAGGCGTGACACACACTGCAGCAGGAAGCATGCGCTAAATGCGGAACCGGGTTCCTATCTCAACCGCACCAGCTTGTTCTACACTGGAAGGCATTCACAGGAGCTGAGCCCCAGCCACGGGGATTAAACAAGCACAAGCCAGGGCCCCCTTTCCACACCTGGCCCCTTCTCATCTTCTCAGCCTCAGCTGACTGTCCCCTCCTTGAAGCATCCTTCTGTGGCAACTGTTTTCCTCGCCGCTACGACAAATACCTGATAAAAAGCAACTCCGGGATGTTACTGCTGTTGCCGTTCGCTTGCCTTTGGGATCGCATTTTGAGGGATGAAGACCATCGTCATGGGAAGGCGTGGATGGCATCAGGACCATGAGACAGCTGATCACACTGTCTCTGCAGTCGGGAAGCAGAGAGAGATGGATGCTGGTACTCAGCCATCTCCCTTTTCATTCAGTACAGTGCCCCTAACCCATGGGATGGTGCCGCCCGTACTTAGAGTAACTCTTCTGACTTCAATCAACCCAACCTAGAAACTCCCTCACAGGCGTGCCAAAGGTTTCTTCCCTCCTTCATTTTAGCGTCTATTGGTCTATTGAATTGACAGTTGGCTAATTAGCTGTCACACCTATCCTGGCTTGCTTCCTGCGGCTGTGATAAAAACATTCTGAACACAAGCAACTTAGGGAAGGAGAGGGTTTACTTGGCTCCAATGTCCGGGAAATAATTCATCACTGAGGGGAATCAGGGCAGGGACTCAAGCAGGAACGATGGGGGGAATCTGCTTACCGGCCTGCTCTCTCTGACTTGCTTGGCTTGCCTTCTTTTTATACAATATTCTGTCTGTATGTCTGTATTTATTTATTATGTATACAATATTCTCTCTGTGTGTATGTCTGCAAGCCAGAAGAGGACACCAGACCTCATTACAGATGGTTGTGAGCCACCATGTGGTTGCCGGGAATTGAACTCAGGACCTTTGGAAGAACAGGCAATGCTCTTAACCACTGAGCCATCTCTCCAGCCCCCATTGGCTTGCTTTCTTACAGCTCAGCTCCCCCCTCCATTCCCCGTCCTCGGGATGGAACCGTTCACAATGTCCCCCCTCAGGGATGGCACCGTTCACTATGGCCCAGGCCTTCCTATATCAAACAGCGACCAAGAGCATGCCACACAGACATGACCACAGGCCAATCTGCGGGAGGTCAGTCTTCAGCTGGGCTGCGCTCTTCCCAGGTGACTCTGCGTGTGTGTGTCAAGTTGACAGCTGAAGCCAGCTAGGACCCCTGCCCTAGTTTGCTTTTCTGCTGCTGTGGTAGGGAGGAAAGGGTTTCTTTCATCTTCCAGCTTAGAGTCCATCATAAAGGGCCATCAGAACGAGACCTCAGGCCAGGAGCCTGGAGGCAGGACCTAGGAACTCTATTTCCTGGCTTGCTCCCAGGGCTTGCTCAGCCTGCTTTCTTGTAACACCCAGGACCACCTAGGTAGAGATGACACCATCCTCAGGGAGCAGGGCCCTCCAATATCAGTCACTAATAAAGAAAATGCCCTCACAGATTTGCCTGCAGGCCAACATGATGGGGACATTTTTCTCAATTGACCGACACGAAATAACCTAGACCAGCCTGTCCAAGTCATAGCCCCTGCATGGCTTCCTTCCTGTCCCAGCTTCTTGTTTCCCTTGGTGACACTTGGAATGCTCTTGAGGACATAGTCCCTGACAATCCGCCTCTCCCAATTACACTCCAAGCTCTGTTGGGACGGAGACCTTTGTCTCCAATGCATCCTGCCACTGAGCACGGGATCTGGGTCTTGAATACTGGCTGAGTGCACAGACAGATGAATAAAAGATCGGCGGTGCATTTTTCATGGATGCTGTCCCTCCCTGTTTCTGAGCTGATGGGCTCAGGGCTGTGGTTGTGAAGAATGACAAGCTTGGGAACAGATGTCTCTTGAGTCATAGCAAAGAGATGGGAAGAGCAGACAGGTCTTCAATGGAGCTGTCACCTGTTCTCTGATCAGTGCTGACTAGAACATGAATGGAAATACGGCATCTCTCAGACTGCACTAGGAAGGACTTGAGGAGATGAGTCAGGTGAGCAGACAGGTGGAGAACCTTCTAGAGGAGCTTTGCAGACTTCCCCAGATGACAGTGAGGCGGGATCTTAAAGAAAAGTCAAGGTGAATAGCTATCATACCGAAGCCAGCCTCTATATCCCAGAAGTGGGGCAGACAGAATTGTTCCCATCTGATTAAACTCCTGGGTCTCACAAAACCCCTTAGTTGTTTCTTCCTGCTGGACTCCGTGAAATAACATGGCAAATGACATGGTGTACAAGAGTCCATATCCAATTACCAGGGGAGAAGGGACAAGGGTTTTCCCATATTCTTAGAAGAGTCTGTGGTTTCCAATCTTGGTTTAAAGGCAGTGTTCAGAGGCACCCTCATGGGGAGGTCATATAGATCATAATTCTACAGGAAGTAACTGTGAACTCACAACCTCCACATGGATCACCAAGAGCCTCCCCAGCCTGTGCCTGGTGAGCAGCCTGTGTCCGATGGGGCAGTCTGCTGGGCGTCAGTGTTGGCTATGCATTGGTGGCAACCACCTGGGTAGGAGGCGGCTGCCGTGATGTAGAGAAGAGACAGGACATGGCAAAGGCTGGTGCTATTCTTGCCTATGTCTCTACCAGTGTGCTCTGGTCCCCATATTCCTTCTCGGTTTGTTTCTTTTTTTGTTTGTTTGTTTGTTGTTTTTGTTTGTTTGTTTGTTTTTTGAGACAGGGTTTCTCTGCAGCTTTGGAACCTGTCCTGGAACTCACTCCGTAGACCAGGCTGGTCTCGAGCTCACAGAGATCCGCCTGCCTCTGCCTCCCGAGTGCTGGGATTAAAGGCGTGTGCCACCACCGCCCGGCTCTTGGTTTGTTTCTTGCAGGTGCTCGTAGTTTTACGTCTCAGACTGTATCGGTTGTCTCGTTGCTTTGACCAAACAACAGAGCAAAGCAACGTCCCGAGGGATGACGCCCTGGTTTGCTGTTGCTGTCGCTGTGATAAATGCCACACGGCCCCAAACAACTTAGGATAGGAAAGGGTTTATTCCATCTCACACTTTACTGTCAATCATCAAGGGAAGGCAGGAACTGAAGCAGAGACCTTAGGGGAACACTGCTTACTGGCTAACTTTTGCCAGCTTGCTCTCCTAGCTTTCTTCTCCAGCCCAGGCCCACCTGCCTAGAAATAGTTCTGCCCACAGTGGGGCAGGGGACCTCTTGTATCAACGAGCAATTAAGAAGATGCCCCACCTAGGGCTAGAGAGAGATTTCAGTGGTTAGGAGTGATGGCTACTCTTCCAGAGGACCCAAGTTCATTTCCTAACATCCATGGGACATCTTGCAACCATCTGTAGCTCCAGTACCAGTGCATCTGATCCCTTCGTTTAGACTTCCCGGGTACTAGCAGCACACATGGTGCAAAGACATACATGCAGGCAAAACAGCCATACACGTTTGGTTTTTTTCGTTTTTTGTTTTTTTTGTAGAAAATGCTCCACAGATGTGGTCATAGGCTAATGTAATGAAGGCAATTCCTCAAGTAAGGTGCCCTCTTTCCTGGTATGTCTCAGTTTGTGCCAAGTTTATAAAAAAAAAAACTAACCAGAAAAGGCAGGGGTTTTTACCCTTACAGTTTAAGGGTCCTGTCCATCATGGTAGGGAAGTCATAGTTGCATGTGTGGTCAAGAAGCAGGGAGAGAAGCATGCATGCACGCTGGTGTTCACCCTGCTTCTCTGTTTTATAGACTGAGGGTCCTCTGAATGTCCCCACTGGCAGTTAAGATGCATCTTCCCTTGTCAGTTAACCTAATCAAGACAAACCCCTACAGATACACCCGGAGTTTGCATAACCCCTCGTAGAAGTGCCTGGAGGTTTGTTGATGATGAAATTAACCATCCCATAGGCTGAGAAGTGTTGGGACTCTCTCCCTGCTAGGAAATAGATGGCAGTGTTTTGGCTAAGCCCTACCCATGGGCTAACTGCATCAGAGTCACCTGGATTATTTGTTAGAAATGTAGATTTTTAGAGTCATGCATGGAGGCATACACCACTAATCCCAGCACTGAGAAGCCCAGGGCAAGAAGATCTTGAGTTCAGGCCAAGCCTGGGCTATATGACTTCCAGGCTAGCCTAAGTGAAATTCTGTGCAGGTGACAGAATCCATGCCCAGATCCACACAGTCAACCAATCAGGACGAGAAACAGGATCTGTGCTTTTGATAGATTCTGCAAGTCTTCATTCTGATGCGTGACAAAATTTGTGCCTTGACCCTGGGGGAGAATTCTAGACTTCTTCAAATCGGCTTCATATCGTGCAAAGCTTATCTTGGTTCGGATCCATTTCTCTTCTAGTTTATGACAACCCAGTTTCTCTCTGCCCTTCAACTTTACTGCAGCTTCCCGACACGCCACAAGTCGTTTTCAGATTTCTGCAGGTTTTCTTAGCTTTGTTCTTCCAGCTCCTGGCAGTTCTACCCTGTTCATGTTTCCCTTTATGTGACTCCGGTCCTCTCAATTCAGTTACAGTAACAAATGTGGTAACTCCATTCTCTCCTTCTCTCTCTCTCTCTCTCTCTCTCTCTCTCTCTGGGTTCTCAACTGTCTCGAGAGGTGAGGGGACCATTCAGTAAGGAGCCTTCTCCACAGTCCATCTGACTTTCACCATAGTAGCTAGCTGATTTTAGGCTCCACCAAACAGAAACCCAGCGGTCTTACCTCGCCAGCTGCTGCTGGGGATGACAGACCTTTCCACCAGAATCAGAACCTCCCTGCCTCCCTTCTGCTCTGTGTGTGTGTGTGTGTGTGTGTGTGTGTGTGTGTGTGTGTGTGTGTGATACACATGAAACATTTGGAGGCCAGAGGCCAATGCCAGGTGTTTTCCCTGATGGCTCTCCACCTTATATTTTGAAACAGAATCCTCTGCTGAACCTGGAATTTACTGAGTAGGCTCCTGTAATCCTCCAAGCTCCACCTCCCCGGCACCAAGACTACAGGCACACACTCTCCTAGGCAGATGTTCTATGTGGCTTCTGGATAGCAAACGCAGGTCCTCATGCTTCCACACCAAGTACTTAGAGACCAAGCCAGCTCCCCCGCCACCTTCTGCTCTATATTTTAGTGTTCCAAGATGACCTTTCTTCTCACTACCCCCTCTTAAAGTGGTAGAAAATGGGCCCAGAAACTTCTGAACTATATTCTTCAAACAGTGTGTTCATGCAAGGAGCTGGCCGGCCACCGCTCAGTTCCACCCACCCTTGTTTGTCTCTCATCCAGAACCCCCAGGGAGCAGTCTTCTTTGAGACTTGATGCCGTGGAGATTTCCCCCTGAAAGAGCCATGCTGAAGGTGTGGTCCTCACCTTGTGTGCTTTGAGGACGTGATGGGATGGTTAGGAGGTGGGGCCTAGTGGGAGGAAGTTAGGTCCTGGGAGGTGTGTCCTTGCAGGGGCTGTTGGGTCTCTTGTCCCCTCCCCTTTCTCTCTCTGTTTCCCAGCTGTCCTGAAGTGAACAAGTCTCCTCTCCCGTGCATTTTTTGCCATCATCTACTCTTTCTTTCATCTCAGGCTCTAACCAAAGAAGTCAGGCAGCTGATGGAAACGCCCCAAACCACAAAGCATCAGCAACCTTTCTTCTCTTGTTATCTTATAGTTTGCACAGTAACGGAAAGTGAACAACACAGGGTCCAGAGACCGCCAAGGCTTTAAGCTCACTGCTTCCCTGAGAACCTAGTCAGGACCTTGAAAGGAAGCCTTGAACAGGTCAGAGGCCAAATTCTGTACGAGATGCCCGTGAGTCGGGTACTGCTCAGCCCGTTTCCACCCCGTGAATCCAGACATCGTGAGAAGCTTCTGTGAACATCTGGAGACATTTTGGCAGCTTGCTAAAATTGCATTCCATACACAGAAAGTTTGGTCCGTTCCTTAGCCTCGTGTCAGATTTTGCTTTCTTCCTTTTCCTGTTGGATGTCAACCATAATGAAATGGGCGATAAATCCATTTTAATAGCTTTCCAGTAATCCATCAGGCCTTGGGAAAACAGTGGGTTCTGAGAGTTCTCCCAGGGGAACATCTGAGTTTTATAAAGTCATTTGAAACCCCCTGTCTAGTACATGTGGCATCACCTTTCCACAGTCCTGAGGCATGACGTAATTTACAGCTGCATTCTCCCTTTGCTCTCGACCGGTTCACTGGAATCCCTGCGAGTCGGAACAGAGATGTCAACTGTGGGAGCCGATGGAGCCCCAGGACCATGTTCCCTTTCATTGGGGTGTTCTTTATTCTTTCTGGAAGCCTTAAGAAGCAGCCAAAGCTTGTTCTCCTTTCATTAGAAGGATGGCACTGAGGGACTCGAATACAATTATTTATTTTGGTTTTTTCGAGACAGGGTTTCTCTGTAGCTTTGGAGCCTGCGCTGGAACTAGCTCTTGTAGACCAGGCTGGTCTCGAACTCACAGAGATCCGCCTGCCTCTGCCTCCCGAGTGCTGGGATTAAAGGCATGCGCCACCACCGCCCGGCCGGACTGGCTTTTTAGAAATTGCGAACGGGCATGACCTGGCTCTTTCCCTTTTCTGCACGTTAGCGTGTTTGCACATTTTAGGATGGATGTACAGCTGTGCCCTGGCTGCCTTTTTACTAGACTCCGTTTGCTGAGCACCAGCTCGGTAGAAGGTAGCAGAGAAGAAGCGCAGTTGTTTCTTCCGGAATGAGCGACCTGATGAAACCCAGGCTGGCAGCTGACTCCACTTCCACAGTCCGGGGGACAGAAAATAAGCCACGCTTTGATATGATCGATCCAATTTAGATATTGGGGTCAGAGGGCTGTGCGGCGTGTGTGACAGCTCCCTGCCACTGAATGTAAGCGTCGGATGGTGCATGTGTTAGTTCATTTATCTGTTTCTCTCGCAAAATACCTGGCGCTAGGTAATTTATAGAGAAAAAGAGCCTTCCTAAACTCACAGTTTGGAATGTTGGGAATGCAAGATAGGAAGCCTCATTGGCTTATTCGCTGGTAAAGGGCATTGTGGGAGAGAAAAAGATCAAATGACAAGAAAGGAGGCCAGATCATCACAGATTATTCCTAAAAAGCAATTTATTCTCGTGAGAATGCACTCATTCCTGAAGACCTCATCACTACCCCCCACCCCAAGGAGCCACCTTTCACAGGTTTCACCACCAGGGCTGAGAACGTGGCTCAGTGGAGAAATGCTTGCTTCCCTCAAGTCTGAGGATCTGAGTTCTAACCTCCAGCACCCATGGAAAAACCAGATGCAGTGGTGCGCACTTGTAATCCCAGTACGAGACAGAGGCAGAAGGATTGCTGGAGCTAACTGGCCAGCTAGTCTAGCCAAATCAGGGAGATCCAGGTGCAAAGAGAGGCCCTGTCTCAAAGAAACAAGGCAGAGAGGGAATTGAGGAAGAGCCTCAATTGTTGACCTCTGGCATACATGGGAACACACGCACACACACACACACACACACACACACGCACACACACACACACACACACGCACACGCGCGCGCATACACGTAACATGCTGAGCTACCCAGTATTGCTTGTATGTGTTTAGGACTCTCTCAGTAGTCATTCGTTGACTCCAGCTCTTCTCGTAGGAGGCGGGGCCTTGTGAGAGTTCCCTGAGGCCAACATCCGAGAAGTTTTTACAGCAGACAGAGACCATTACAGAAAGTCACAAGTGGTCAAAAATGCAGAGAACAACCGGCTGTGGGTGCCCCACCCCCGTTGATGTGTCTACAATACGACCCATATCCCTAAAGTTCAGTGCACAGCATGTAAGGAGGGGAGGGGAGGGTGAAAGAGCCCGAGGACCAGTGTGGGGTGTTTTCTGTGAGATAGTGCATTCTAAGTATGACAGACAAACTGTACGCAGGAGCTCAACAATGTGGTTGCCTAAACAAGACCTGATCTTTTGCCTGAAATCCATGAGACCATCCCAGAACCCTGGGTAGCAAGGTCTCTGCTAGGAACTACAGTGAGTTCAAAGTCTAGAGTACCAGGAAAGACATCCTGATGTATATCTGCTTGGTGGCTGGAACAGGGTGGTGTCAAGAGGAGAAAATGGATTTGATTCTTCGAGACCTGACCCCACGCCCATAAGAAAATCCAAGGCAGACTGAGTGAGATACAAGAGCCGTGACTCACAGACTGAGAGACAATGAAGGAGTTATCTAGACTTGCTCCAGCGGGACAGGTCCTAGACAGTGCCAACCCAGAAATATCTATAAGACATCTTCTTAACCCAGCTTCATTGCCTGAGGGACAGCAGAGGATGGCCTTTGTTTGACACTCATCTCCCATTGGAAGTTTAGTTAGGAATGAGTCAGCAATTTTCAAACTCCACGTTCCCTGTTCACTCTACATTATTCTGTGTCATGGGCAAGGGCATGACCCTGATACTGCTTCCGGTGAACGTGTGTTCTCTAACGCCATTAACGTCAAATCGAACCCTGACACCCCCAGCAGAGAGCAGAGTACATGAGTCAGTTGAATGTGGAACTGCTAATCCCCGGTGATCCCACGGCTTCGTTGTCACCATGACATCCTGATCCTCCATTGAAATGACTCCCTTGTCCCCATCGTCCCCTGCACCCGTGTTTCAGAACACTCCATGTAACTTTGGGCATGACTTACATACATATCCCTACTTCCATATTTGGTGTCCTGTTGGCACGCGGTAGCTGACATGGACAGTGTGATCAGTGATAAAACTTGCCCAGAACTGATGTGTGAGGTTGCATCTCCCTACTGTAGAAATCACGCAGCTGTCGCTGACACCTGCGTGGTCAGATGTTCCATCTGTTATGTCATAGACCTCTTCCCGATAGAATCTCCTTACAGATGAGGAAACGGAGGTTAGGGAGTTTTCCGAGAACACTGTACCATACGAGTTCCAGGTCTTGAACGAGTCCAGCTAACTCCCAAGACTGTGACACAGATCCCTCTAAGACACTGCCTGCTTTCAGATGTCCGTGACATAGCTACTATCTGAGCCCGGCTTCCCACTTCTTGTGTCAGAAAGAGGGGTGGTAACATGCGAAGCTTCCCCACAAAGAGGTGCTGGAAAAAAATGTGTGACTGTGGTGAGGATTAAGATGTGTACCAAGTCCCAAAGCATCTCCCTACGAATTATTTCTCAACTACAAAGGAGAAGCCGTCACTTCGCATTACAGACAACTGGCAGGCACAACCTCACTCACGCGATCAAAGCCAGCATCTTCAATACTGGGTCAAAAGGTATCCAGTGGATCTTGATGCTGCCCTGGGAAGGATCAAACACTATTGTGGGCTTCCTTCCAGAAACATGGGAGGCATAGCCAGTGTGCTTCTGGACCGGCCGGTGCTCTCCAAGCATGTGCAGAAATAGAGACACAGTAACCATTCCAGATTAGAGACCACTGAATACAGTGTTAGAACCCATGGGAGGTTAGAGGCACAAACAGGGAAAAATGTGCTATAAAATGTCTTACGGAGACAAGTAGTGAAATTTGATTATTGACTATAAACAGTATACTCATGGTGGATTTTCTGATTGGGTAAGCTCTTCCAATCAGAATATTCTTGGGGAGTACACACTGAAGCTGTTAGGGTTCTCTGGACAAGACGGCTCTAAGTTATTTAGAATGTTCTAGAAATCTTAACATGGTACATATAGGAGACATATGGAAATCATGAGAAGGTCAACAAGGTTAAGATACAACCACTAATGAAGACCCAGATAAATGTTCTGGGGGGAGGGGATGGTCGCAAAAAGCCCTTACACGTTTTCTGTGATTTTTAAAGAGCATCATACAGTTAAAAATTGTAAGGATCTATTTTAAAGTTGTGCCTCCAAGGACAGACACCGTAATGCATGATTTAAAAGTGGGAGCGTGTGATTCCCTGACTGATACTCTTGCACAAGTACTGCACAGTGTTAGCATCAAACATGTGTGCTTCAGGTCACTCATGCCCTGGCTGTGATCAAGGGATCCAGCACACTCGTGGGCTGCTGCTGATGTCACGTGCCACTGATCTCCAGTTGGTGGTCCTGTCTGAGGAGGTCGTGAAACCTTTAGAAAGTGGCACCTTGGTAGAAGAAGTAGGGCACTAGGGGAGGTTTTGAGGTTTCATAGCCCCACCCCACTTCTTTTTGTTTTTTTTTTTCCGAGACAGGGTTTCTTTGTAGCTTTGGAGCCTGTGCTGGAACTAGCTCTTGTAGACCAGGCTGGTCTCGAACTCACAGAGATCCGCCTGCCTCTACCTCCCGAGGGATTAAAGGCGTGTGCCACCGCCGCCCGGCACCTGCCTGTAATCCTAGTCCTCAGGAGATAGAGATGGAGAGTCCTAGCAGAACCAGTGAGCTCTGGGTCCAAGTGAGAGACCTAGCCTCTATATATCAGAATAAATTTCTTTCTTTGCTTTTTCTAGAATGTGAATAAGTCCATGACATCCCATGTTGAACATCCTTTGTGGGGCTCCCATAGTTGAAATGAAATCTATATTCTCCCTGTCTCTGGTCCTAGCCATTGTTTTGGCTTTGTCTTATTTTCCTTGTTGCGGTGATCAAGCACCCTGACCAAAGGTCATACAATATATATGTATGGTGGAAAGTTATTGAGGGGACAGCTGATATCAATATCAATGTCCCCTAAGTGCATGTGCCCGTACATGCATATACACACACTTTGTGTGAAAACCTACGTATGTATTATATCCATGCATTTCCAAATACAGGTAAGCACATGTGCATTTGCACGCACACATACACGCAAAGATCCACACATACACGCAAAGATCTAATACATGCATAAATTAGTGATTTGGTTCTTATATCACCAAACCTATGTACTGTGTAAACACTCTCATACAATGGCAGTGAGAAGGGTACACATCAACTGTGCCACACTTTAATGCCAGTGCGGAGACTGTACACCAACATCCACAAACACAGGAGGAATGCCTGGCGCTGCGATGTTATGACAGTCGTCACTAGGTGGTAGGTACCACCCAGCCTCAATCGGGTCTGATGGGACCTCCGTCTTATCAGGAGTTGGCCGCTGAGTGCAGCATCACTATCAGTCCCATGATTACATCTGCTGTTAAATACTGCACCTTCCAGACAGCAGCTGTGTAACCACCGGCAACATACAGACTCTCCCTGTGCCTCAGTTCCCCGCTTGCAAATATAGATAATGAAGAAACTGCCTACTGGGATTTCCTGAGGACGAAATGAAATGACGCACACAGGCAAGTGGAGCCTGGAGCTTCATAAGTAAACATTAGGTGGTCGCTAGAGTTACCAGTGAGGAGGAAGAGCTGTGGTTGGTGCCATCCCATTTGCCTGTGAGGTATGGCCCCTTGGTTTGTCGAATCACTTGCAGGGATGCGTTTCTAAAGATGAAAAACTTGGGATTTGATTTGGGGGCCATTTCATCAGACATACCCCGTCCTCCAAAGGCTTCAGTGCATTTAACAAGAATTAATGAAAACTTGGCAGCCTGATATTTTTGGCCCAACTGAAATGTGTGTGGAGTCTCTCCGCTAATTAAGCCTCCACATTTCTCCCAGCGTGATGCAACCTGTAGGTTTTCCTGAATTAGGTGTTTGTTTTTTTCTTCCAGATGGCAGATGCCCCAACGTTTCAGGAATCTGAAACCATAGCTGGAATTTAGACTAAAAGAAGAAATTAAGTGCCACAAAATATAAGATAAAATAGGATTTAAAGAGTAGTTCATTTTGGTGAGATGCCTTCCATTTGTTCAAAACTCTAGTGAAAATGTACACTATCAACCAGCTGGCAAAGATTGGCGTGTATTTACTGGGCAGAAGCCTCTGACACTGTAGGGTTTGTAGATAAATATGATGTGTGGGATTTAGAGCTGTCCAGAAAAAAGAGAGGGAGGAGAGAGGAAGGGAAGAAGGGAGGGAGGAGGGAAGGGAAATAAGGAGGCGAGAGAGAGAATCTATAATAACTATTACTAGGCAGGGTCTAAACTTACTAGATAACCCTTGAGTAGGTATGACTATGAGCTTGACTGGAATAAGCAATCAGGAAAGACCCCCACTCTAAAGGAAAAACAGCACCATTTTCAAGGCTGGGTCCTGAGCTGTGTAAATAGGAGGAGGAGAGCATCTCTCATCTGACTCAGCTTCCTGTCTGCAGAAGCAAATGACCGGCCAGCTCGCTATCTCGCCCCGAAGCCTTCTCCACTATGGCAGAACACGCTTTGGTCAGGGTCCTTGATCACTGCAACAAGGAAAATAAGACAAAGCCAAAACAATGGCTAGGACCAGAGACAGGGAGAATATAGATTTCATTTCAACTATGGGAGCCCCACAAAGGATGTTCAACATGGGATGTCATGGACTTATTCACATT
>JAQHUG010000404.1:828068-843153 GCA_028555095.1 Dicrostonyx torquatus | reverse complement strand
AATGTGATCAAGTGTACATCCCACTTTCTCTTCTATGAGGTTCAGTGTGACTGGCTATATGTTGAGGTCTTTGATCCATTTGGACTTGAGTTTTGTGCATGGTAATAGATATGGGTCTATTTTCATTCTTCTAAATGTTGATATCCAGTTATTCCAGCACCATTTGCTGGTGGTGGCACACGCCTTTAATCCCAGCACTGGAGAGGAAGAGTCAGATGGATCTCTGTGTGTTCAAGGCCAGCCTGGTCTACAAGAGCTAGTTTCAGGAGAGGTTCCTACAGAGAAACCCTGTCTTGAAAAACAAAAAAAAAACCAAAAAACTGCTATTGTTTTAATGCCACCTTCTGTTTGGGCTCTGGTAAATAAGCTTTATATTCTGTGTTCTGCTTGGAATCTGCTTCCAAGAATGTCTATGAGTATGTGTGTTCACTCACGACAGTGTCAAGGCTCCATCCTTGTAAGCACATAGACTCTAGCTTCCTTCATTTGGGATCAGTGAGGTTTGGACAGAACTCCCTGAAGGACACAAATCCAGGGGTGGACTATGACCCAGGCCTGGACATCACAGCTAGGGAAAGACACACTATACTTCTGAGAGGGGAGCGCTAAGGACCACATGTGCCTGGCGGACACAGAGTGCGACACGGACTGAGACTAAACTATTACAGGAAAACTTACAGCCAAATGTAGATGGGAAAGACAGAGCCCCGGGCACAAAACTGGAGTCCCTGGATACAACTCTTCCTGACACCGGGTCTGGAAACCGTAGTCTCCTGAAGTGACCAGTTTTACATGCTTTAGCTGGTTCTAGTTGAGTTTCTGCCATAATCAAGATTCTGATTCATAAAGACGTGGAGAGAGGTGTTTGGGCTCTGCCAGGTTTGCCTTTCTATGCCAGAGACTAAGAGTTTGCACATGCCACGCAGGCTGTGGGAAGATGAAAGGGGCTGAAGACCTGAGGATCAAGCAGTACGCTCTTCATGGCTGTACTTCACACACTTCCTGTGTTTGATTGCCTTGCTATCTGAGCACCAAGGAGACTTGGCTTCATTGCCCGGTAGAAAAACTGTGACGAGGGGAATTTGGCCCTTTGTCTAAAGTCCTCTGTAAGTAACAGGACAAGGTCTGATGCTGTCATCGAGGCAGACTGCACCAAACACTCTGTCCCCAGCTAGTGAGTGTCCTTTCCTGCAAGGCTGGATTTGCCGCCACACTCAAGAGACTCGCATGCAGTTGTCCACTCACGCGGATGCTGACATAAATGTGCATGCAGTTGTCCACTCACGCGGATGCTGACATAAATGCCCCTGTCCAGGGACGTTAAGCGCACAACCCTGTTGTGGGAGACTGCTTGTTAGTTCCCAGATTCTCAGCCCCGAAATGGCCACACAAAAACTATTAATTAAATCACTGCTTGGACTATTAGCTCTAGCTTTGTATTGGCCAGCTCTTACATCTTAATTTAACTCATTTCTATCAATCTGTGTATCACCACGTGGCTGTGGCTTACTGGCAAGGTTCCATCTGGTGGCGCCTGTCTCTGGCAGGGCTGCATGGCTTCTCCTGACTCTGCCTTCTTTCTCCCAGCATTCAGTTTAGTTTTCCCCACCTAGCTCTACTTTGCATACCTCTTTCAGCCTGGCTTTACTCTGTTGAGCCCTTGGCCAAAAGCAGCTTCTTTATTCATTAACCAATAAAAGCAACACATACAGAAGGACTTCCCACACCACCACCCAGCCAGTACACCATCATCCAGAGAGCCACAGGCACACAGCAGAACTCATGAGGACAGGTGCCAGGCAGGGATCTGGGATGTGAATGATGTGGAGGGCCCCTCATCTGGGCTGGTCCCTCTAGCCTCTTCTCCAGTTCCTTCAACTTTGTCCCAAGCCTCTGGTCTGTCATGTTAAAAGCTTTTTGCTACATCATCAATGAAAAGAAGGGCCAGAGGGGCTTACCGCTGCTCCCCAAGGTCCTCCAAGTCTTGTGTCTGTGACACCAGCTGTCCTAACACAAGAGATGAACCCTCTTCACCTTTCCCTGAAGCCAAGGAAGCTCTGTCAAACCACACCATAAAAATCTCACATCTCCTTCACAGAACAGAGTCTGAAACCCTCTGGTCAAGGGTGGCAGGCTCACTGCACAAGCAGTGCAGGGCTCAGGAGAGAGGTAGGAACCAGATCAGGGGCCAGGGGAGGAGTGTCGGCCTCTGTGCCTTCACCAGAGCCTTCCCGAATTGTCTGGGCTGTGGGTTGTGGTGGAATGAGACACCAGGCAGCTTGCTTACTCTCTCCCAGGATCCATCATCATCTGGGGCACAGAGGGTGGTCCTGTGTGAGAGGAGGAGGAGGTGCGCTCTCACCAGAGCCTCCCCTTGCTTCAGCCCATCTCAGTTTTCTAGTCTTTAGGACTGTGGGAAGCCAACCCGAGTGGGTGCAACCACGTGCATGCACGTGCGCACGAGAAAGACGAGAGAGAGAGAGAGAGAGAGAGAGAGAGAGAGAGAGAGAGAGAGAATGCCGTCCAGAGCCACTCAAATAGAAAGTGATACAGTAGGGATTAGTTAAACGATGGCAGTGGTAGTGCCCTCTACGTGGCACTCCTGTGTGTTTTCTTACTGAAGTCTTTAGCCTCTCAGAGAGGTGGGTACCCTGACATACCCATTTTACAGGAAGGAAGACCCAAGCCCAATAAACCCCTTGCCAAGGATGGACACTTGGTCACTGGGGAGCCAGAGTCAAACTCGGGTCTGATTCCAGAATCTGCTTTCCCCCCAGGATGTCTGACCTCACTAGTCCCTGCCGTCCCCTGAGGCCCCAAGCGGATGATCGTTCAAGTTTCTGCTCATCGTCTCCGTGTCCTGTGCCTTTGCTCACAGTCTACCTTCCATCACCCAGGATCTTAGAGGAAGACCTTGGTCCCTTGGGGGAACTACATAAGATGTCTGTCTCATTTTCCTTTCTCTGCTCCGCTGGGAGGCTGCTCTACCGACACCCGTGTTCCCCGATGAGATCCTGCATGAGATCTGAGCTCCAGATGAAACCCTGGGATGGCTGAACAGAGATCACCCCCCCACACATGTAGTGTGCAGTCCCAACTCCCACCCGGTCTGCAACCTGTGCCGCCTACCGCTGCAGTCGGGCCGGCAGCCGGGCTCTCGCAGCCCCTTAACTCAAAAACTTGAGCATATAGTGAAGCTGATGAGGCTCATTTTCAGAACAAAGCCAGAGACCCGTGCGTGTCGGGGAGCCCGGGCTTCCCTTTAAAGTCCTCGTGGGGGCTGGCGAGCAATTTTCAAGGATCACAGAGAATGGTGCTTTATGCGCGGACCGGGAGAATTAGAAGCGAGGCCTGCTTCTTTGCCTCGCTCTCCCAGCCTCACCCCGGCAGTCAGAGACAGCGTGCGGTAGGGATAATTGTGCAATTTTTCCCAACAAGATCAATTTGCTGTCATTTCCTTAAAAGAAAGAGAAGGTGGGAGTCCTATCAGCCATATCCTTCTTCAGTCCCTGCCTCCACTCCTCTGAGTCTGTCCCCTGCCGTCAGTCCCTGCACCTGGCCCCTTAGGTCGGACTTGAGAAGCTGGGAGGAGCTATCTCGCGCTGAGAGGTGCGGGTGGGGGGCAGCTTGCTCAGCCAGGTTTCAGAGAGAAGTATGACCCCTTCACCCTGCATGTTTCCACCCTGGCTATTTAAGAAGAGTCAAAGGGGTGAGCATTTGAAGTAACAATAGGAAAGAAAAGGGAGCGTGGAGCTGCCACCAGCTTCAGAGCTGGGATGACGCATTCCCATTTCCTCGCGTGCGCTAAAAGGAGGCCGGCGTGATTGAGGTTCTACTGACATTCCCATTTCCTCGCGTGCGCTAAAAGGAGGCCGGCGTGATTGAGGTTCTACTGAACAAGTCGGCATTTTGGCCTGTTTGATTCTCTCTTTCCATTCCGGCCAAACCATTCAGACTGGCAGAGCGTCTCTTTGTTTCCCTGTGGTGGGGGAGACGCGGAGTACGCAGCATGCGGGGTCCTCTAAGGAAGTTCACCGTCCCTCAAGTAAAAGAGGGTTCCATCCAAGGGCACGGTTTTGTTTTCTTTTGTTTTGTTTTTTTAAAGATTTATTTATTTATTATGTATACAGTGTTCTGTCTGCATGTATGCCTGAGGGCCAGAAGAGGGCGCCAGATCTCATGACAGATGGTTGTGAGCCACCATGTGGTTGCTGGGAATTGAACTCAGGACCTCTGGAAGAGCAGCCAGTGCTCTCAACCTCTGAGCCATCTCTCCAGCCCCAAGGGCATGGTTTGGAAAGCCAGGCCTGACAATGTTCTCACCCATGTGGGTTTGGATTTTTAACACGAGCTAATTGTTGGCACCTGAAACCTCCAAACTCCTAAAGGAGTCCATGTTATGGGATTTCACAGAGTAAGTCCTAACCCCGACGCCCCCATCTGGGTCGCCTGTGCACACTGGTTCTTTTCATCACAGGACATGAATGAGGGGAGAGTCATGTGTTCCTGCAGACTGCAGTTATGTGGAGGGGGGTGGACATGTGTGTGGGTGTGCATAGGTATGTATGTAACATGTGTGCACACATGTAGCAGCCAGAGGACAATACCCAGTGTCTTCCTCTATCACTCTCCACCTTATTTGATATGCCTTTTACATTTCAAATAGTTGTTTATTTTATTCTTGTGTTTACAGTGTAGGCATGCATGCGTGCATGCATGTATAGTGGCACCCGTGTGCCGGTGCATATGCACATGTGTGTGTGTGTGTGCCTGTGGACCTGAGATTGATGTTGGAACTCTTCCTCCAACATCCCCCCCCTTTATTCATTGAGGCAGGATTTCTCCATTGTCCCTGAGCTCACTAATATGGCTAGTCTATCTAGCCAACTTGTCCCGGTAGTCCCTGTCACTGCCTTCTGAGTGTTAGACTTAAATACGGGATGCTATATCCACCAGACATGACATGGTTCTGGGGATATGAACTCTGGTCCGCATGCCTGTGGGGTGAAACGCTTTAAGATACTGAGCCATCTTCCCAGCTTTCCACCTTGCTTTTTGAGATAAGATCCCATCACTGAACTTGATGCTCACCCATTGGCTAGACTGACTGTCCATTGAGCTCCAGCAATGCGCCTGGCTCCAACCCCTCCAGCATGGCTCCACCCCTCCAGCACCTGGGTGGAGCCATGGGGTTTTAAATGGGTTCTGGTGACCTAAACTCAGTCCTCATGCTTAAACTGTGAGCACTCTGCCACTGCACTATCTCTTAGGCCCTAAGTGGGGCTCTTCCACTAGCATAAAATAAACAATCTATTAATATGAAAGGAGAAAATTAGAAGAGCAGACATTGTGATCGGAAGCTTTGGATGAGTAGCCAAGAGCTAAGTGGCCTTGTAGCAGTCAGTTAACCTCCCAAGCTTTGCTTTCTTCACCTAAAATAAATAGAGCTAATACCCAGGGTTGTGAGGTAAGGTCCAACAGGTTGCACCCTGTTAAAGAGAACCCAACTGATGGACAGGTGAGCGCTGAAGCCAGTTGGCCTGGGTTTTGTTCCCCAGAGGATGGAGCATCTCTATGCAACTGATTCAGAGGCAGCAGGGGTTGACCTGCAGCTCTGGCAGTACCTGGCCGCTGGTCAGCTCATCCACTTGTAAGGATCAAAAGGGAATGACAGAGAGAGCCATTTGTAAAGGGCACAGGGCCATATAAAGAAGAGACAGGAGACTGGGGGATGGCTCAGTGGATAAAATACCACAGAAGCATGGGGGCCTGAGTTCGGATCCCTATCACGTGGATTAGAAGCCAAGTATGACAGCGTGCGTCTATAATCCCGTATAGTGGAGCTGAAGACAGGAGGATCCCCTGGAGTCACTGGCCAGGCAGCTCAGTGAGCTCCAGGTTTGGTGAGAGATTCTGCCTCAAAATCAAAATGAGGTAGAGACTAAGACACCCAATGTCAACCTCTGGCATCCACACGCACACTTGTACGCACACACGATTACCATGTGTACACATGCAGACATCACACTCTCGGGATGTTCTTTCCAATGCTACTGCATTATTATACTCAGACCTGTTGACAAAATGCCCACTGTGCCGTTGGGACAGAGAGCGCTCTGAATCCTCTGCTGTTCATGCTGCGAACTCCAGGGGCTAAAAGAGCCAACCGGACTGCTCTGTTGTCAAAGTAGGGACTGCAAACAGGTCACCATGTCCTGGAGGTGACTCTGCTGGTTGGAATCATCTCAAAGCACACTTGGGTTCCCGGGGGATCAGGAAGGTGCTGTAGCTAACTGCCTCAGCCAGCTAGACGGAGTTCCCATGGGGACCTCCATGCCATGCAGTTGAGTTGCTGGATAGGGTGAGCCACACATGAGCCACACAGATTAGGGACAGAAGAACTAGAGGACCCACAGGCTCTCCTCTCCCATGGTGGATGTTTGTGGGTGAACTCAATTCACTTGGATGTGACTTCTGTTTCATACCTAAGAAGAAAAAGGACCCTGTCTGAGCCATTGCACTGCTGGGGGCCCAAACATCCTTGGTAAGACACAGCACAGACCCCTGCTGACGTGAATTCTCAGGTTTCAGTACTAAACATGGAACAAGGAATGTATGTGTGTGTGTGTGTGCGCGCGCGCGCGCGTGTGTGCATAGCAGAAGACATCCTCAAGTGCCTTCCCTCAGGCTCTTTTCACTTTTTGCCTTAGACACAGTCTGTCTTGGATGTACAAGTTTGCCAAGAAGGCAAGTCCAGATGGCTAGTAGCCAGTGAGCTACGGCAGTCCACCTGTCTCTGTCTCTCATCACCATCGCAGGGGTTCTTAGCATGAACACCCACACCTGGCTTGTTCTGGAGAGTCTAAGGTTGGAAATCAGGTCTACTGAGCTCTGTCCCCATCCCAGGGGAAGCCCTTCTTACAAACAAAACAATAGTTATGTTGGTTGCTGCCATGTGGCAGCTGTGGACTGTAGCTCCCATTGAGGTGCGCTGGGACCAACTGCCGGGGACACACATG
The DNA here is from genome assembly GCA_028555095.1 of Dicrostonyx torquatus. Lineage (NCBI taxonomy): Eukaryota > Metazoa > Chordata > Mammalia > Rodentia > Cricetidae > Dicrostonyx > Dicrostonyx torquatus. Next base: position 836,134 of record JAQHUG010000404.1, on the reverse strand, counting down.
ACATCTATCAAAGGCCCCTCCTTGAAACGCCTTCCCTTTCTTTCCACCCATCTCCCCATCAAGGACTCAAAGCCCTGTTTGGCCTGGCTAGTTGACACACATTTGAACACAGTAAACTGCCCGACAAGCCAAGTGTCCCTCTGGTCCCCTCTCTCCCACTTAAATAGTCCCTGAAGCTTGGGCATGTTTCGGATCTCCCAGAAGGTGGTCTGAGTTTCTCAGGTTACAGACAACAAGGAAGCATCTATTTTGCCCTGATTCATTTTGCAAATCAAAAGTAAATCTCTATCCCCTCCCCAATGGGGGCGGGGCGGGGCCTTGCTCTGTGGGATCAGCTCCCCCAAGGGATTTCTGTACCAGGAGATAAGATGGCTGACTGCCACATCTTCAAACACCGCCTAATTAAGTTCGAGCCAGCAGGCTACCTCCGAGGGCAGGGGACTCTCTTGGAAAATGAGACCCAAGTCTCATGAGAGTTGGAGGAAGGAGCTTGGTGCAGGGATAACCTCGGTCCAGAGCAGCCTTCCCATCAGCAAACAGAAGCCGCTTAGAGAGCAGAGGCTCCGGGGTCTTTGGAAAGAGCAAAAAATAGATAAATAAATTTTTAAAAGGGTGGGGGTGGGGGTGGAGGGGTGGAGACTGTCGGTCCTTCTGCCCACAATCTGGAGCACCCTTTAGATGTAAATGGTGACGTTGATGGGGACGGAAGATAGGTAAGATGCTATTAGTGGGGACCACCTGTTTCTCCATCCCATAAGCCAATCCCTATGACTCATTCCTCCCAAGCCTCCCACAAGAGGCGGGGGCTTAATTAAGATGGCGTGTCTCTTCTATCCATGTGAGCGCCGTTTCTCTGCCTTCATTGCAATCCTGATAACACTCTGTGGTTCCTACTGCCCACGTGGCTGCACTTTTCTGGCTCCTTTTAGAGCCCGACGACTCCCCTGTTTTGCACTTAGCGTGCAGGTCCCCAGTCTCCAGTGGCCTTTGGATTTCCTCTGTGTTCATCTTCAACCGAGGCCCTCACCTAAGAGATCACAAAATCTTGCTCGACCCACATGGATAAATGGAAAGTTCTAGCGTAGAAGGGAGCTGCCAGTCCAGGACTCCTTTGTTAACTGCAGTGTGGAATTTTGAATCTTTTTTTCCTTTCCTGAATCTTCCCAGTTCTCAGCAGTGGAGTTCCTTGACAGACTTCAAAGTACATGGTGGAGACTCTGATGCCTGAGGTGGACGTGGCTCTGATAATAGTTTTATTTTATAAGATGAGACACCATGAAGGGTTGATACCCAAACCCAGAGGGACCATGAGGATTTCTGTATCTTTTACAGGTCACCTGTTCCCTTCCTTCTCCACCTTTAAAATCAACAGCATCCGTAATCTGTGCACGTGTGCTTGTGTGTGTGCGTGAATGCACACACGGAGGCCAGGGGACAGCTTCAGCTGGTGTTCCTCGGGTACGATTCACCCTTTGCTTCCGAGACCAGCTCTCTCATTGGGACTGGAACTCACCATGAGGCCAAGCTCACTGGCTAGGGAGCCCCAGGCATCCTCCTGCCTCCACTCCTCCAGCGCTGAGGGGTTACTAGCTCATACCACCACACCCACCTTTTTCCATGGGCTCTGGAGTTGAACTGGGGTCTGCAGGCTGGGAAAGCAAAGCCCCGTACTCACAGAGCCATCTCCTCAGCCTCAGCACCACCATCTTCATTAAGGGAAAAAATGCCTCTTGAGAATTTTGTGATACACCCCCCCCCAAAAGCTGATTGTCGGGGAAGAGAAGTAGAGCCTTTTCCTAAGTCCCTTTGATGTCACAAGGTAGAGAAACTTCTAGTAAAAATGACCCGTGTGCCACTGCGTCCTGGTGGTGCCTCTTAGCTCACTTAAGCAGCTGTATTGTGGTTGTAATTTGAATCTTCAGATCTGAGCAACAGGGTCTGACTTCTGAGCTGACCTCTGACCTTGATGCTCCAGAGGCTTTCTGTGCGACATTGGCTCAATCCTTAAACTTCTCTTCATATCTAGAGTTCAATGACAAGTGACTGACATGGTGGTCAGTCAACCCAACAGCTTATCCTTAGAGATCCGACTGTCGGAATCTCCTCCCCCTCCCTTCCCTTCTTCCCCTCCATACATATGTGTGTGTGTGTGTGTGTGTGTGTGTGTGTGTGTGCACATGCTCACGCAAGTCAAAAGATGGCCTTGGCTGTCATTCTTCATGTTCTGTCTGTCCATCTTGTTTCAGACAGGGTCTCTCACTAACCCAAACTCCCCCCTTAGGGCTAGGCTGATTGGCTTGCAAGCCTCAGGAATCCACCTGTTCCTGCCTCCCTAACTCTTATTCCTGGCTTTTTATGTGAATTCTGGTATTGAACTTGGGTCCTCATGTTTGCGAAGCCAGCGCCCATGAATTAACTTCTCCTGTAATGAAATACCCAAAGCAATTAACTTACAAAGAGACAGGATTAGTTAGCTCACCATTCTGGGGGCTCCAGGCCAAGACTAGGCAGCCTCTTGTATTGAGTCCCTACTGGGTGTATTGAGTCCCTACTGGGTGTGTTGAGTCCCTACTGGGTGTGTTGAGTCCCTACTGGGTGTGTTGAGTCCCTACTGGGTGTATTGAGTCTCTACTGGGTGTGTCAGGTGGCAGCGGCAAAAAGTCAGAACAGTCACTCTTCCTAAACTGGAAGGGGGGGGGAAGAAGGAGGGAGAAAAGAGGAAGGAGTGAGATAGGGGATGAGAGAGATTAGTGGGGCTACACTATCTTTTGGGAGCACATCCTAACAACTTAAAAACCCCACAAACTCACTCTTCAGAGTAGAGCCATTGGGAACAAAGTGGAATTTGAGCGAAGCAAAACTTCATGGGGTCGTTAGATTGGGACCCTCATCTGTTTGGATACTGAGGAGCCAAGCAGACCATGGAGGACTTGGCTGAGAAGAACCACAGTTAGATTCCTGAACCTGGCCCTTGAATTAAGCCAGCAGGGAGAACCAACATGGATAGTTTGTCAAAGATGGGTGGGGGCAATCCCAGTGGCTTCAGACTGAGAGAGAACATTCCAGAAAGGAAACAAGTTCCCTTGGTTAAGTAGGAGCAGCAAGTGGATAGAGAAGCCAATAGTGAGGGGCTCTCTCCCCAGCCACCACAGAAAAAGGCCATTCACTTTGAGCCTTTCTTAATGTGGAGGATTTGGACATCAAATTCATTGACACCTTTGTGACACAGTCAGTTCCTATCAAGGCAATTTAAACAGCCATGCTGTTGTAAATGAGGGGAGAGGAGAGGTGCGTGTTGTATGTTCCCCAGCCGCCGCTGGTCGCCTGCACCCGAAATAACCACATGACAAACTGTATTCATTTAAATACTGTCTTGCCCGTTATCTCTAGCCTTTTCCCGGCTAGCCCTCACCTCATAAACTAACCCATTATAAAAGTCTGTATGTCACCACGAGGTGGGTGACTTACCGGACGGTCCTAAGGTACCTCCATCTCCGATGGGAGCCTCATGGCGTCTGTCCCACTTTCCTTCTCCTCCCAGAACTTCCGTTCTGTCTACTCCGCCCACCTAAGGGCTGACCTATCTATAAGCCAGGCAGCTCTTTATTCAACCAATAAGAGTAATACAAAATACAGGAGAACACTCCCACATCACCATGCTAACATTGTCTTGGTACTAGCTCTGAGCCTGGTCTCCCTTGGTGACTCCGGAGGGCATGCAAGTCATTGCTCCCATAACGTGGATGGTAAAATCATCATTAATGAACCTCGAAGCTTTGCTTAGCTCTCAATTGGAAATCCACTTCCTATTCTGTTTCCTGTTTCCAATTGCACCCGGATATGTGCCCACGACACAGGAGTGTGCCCGTGTGCCAGCTTGTATGTCTTCAAATTCCTACCTGTATGAGGATACTAGTCACGTTGGCTCAGTGTGTGTGCATGTGCGTGCGTGTGTACGGATTCTTCTTTTTACACAAACCCTGGTTACAACACCTTAGTACTCCCATTAATGATCCATTTAAGCCGGATTAAAGACATATCTCAACATAAGTTTACATTTAGATGCAGATGCAACTGAAGGATTATATAAAGATAACCTAACAATACCAGGCCAATTAGACAGAAGTGCTAAGAATTTAAATGCAAACCCTCTGCTGCGTGCAATTTCTGGAGAAAAATTCAAGTGTGTAAGTCTCCCTTTTCATCAGTTAACATGTAAAAGAGCTAAAGCTTCTACTTCTTCTAAGAATTCTAAATCTCCTTCCCTGGTTCTCCATTCTGCCTGCCTGTGCTCTGGTGGGCCACCCTGGCGATGGGGAGAGCCCGAGTTCTCCAGCAGATGCAAGATTGCACGGGCTTGCCGTTCTCCCTTGGATGGGGTGCGCAAAGTCAAGAATCACTCTGCACCAAGGCTCTCACTGTCAAGGAAGAGTCTAAACAACGTATGTAGGCATGCGTGGGCACCGGAGCTGCCTCCATCCGTTATTGACAGGCCGTCCTTGCCACACAGGCATAGTCGCAGACAGTTAAGTGGATCTGAGAATTATATCCACACGGTCGCCGCTAAACTCAGACGTATACCCCTTACCTGGTAATGGGAAGGTACAGTGGGATGGGTCTTCAGTTAAGTTAAAGTGAAGGCATCAAGGGGAAATCTGAGCCAATGGGATTGCTCTTCTTATACAGGACAGGAAGGACTTTGGAGATATTGGCAAGCTGGTGCACAGGCACACTCCACTAACTGTGGGCACACACTGCCATTAACTTTCTTCTTGAAGATTTCTACCAAATTATCAGCTATTTAAAGTTCATATAGATTTAGGGAGATAAGGAGAAGGATAAGGAGAGAGAGAGAGAGAGAGAGAGAGAGAGAGAGAGAGAGAGAGAACAGGATAATAATACCTGTGAGTCAAGGATAGCCAAAAGACATTAAAGCTGGCTGCAAACAGGTCTCCTGATGGCCCTCAAAAGGTACCAACCTGAGATCTGGAAAGATGGCTCACCACTTAAGAGTATTTGATGCTCCTGCAGAAGGTTCACAGTTCATTTTACAGCATCCACATGGTGACTTAGAACCAATTCCAGTTCCAGAGGATCTGGCAGCCTCTTCTGATCTCCACAGGCACCAGGCACCAGGCATATACACATGCACTTTTTTAAAGATTTATTTGTTTATTATGTATACAACATTCCTTCCATGTATGCTTGCATGCCAGAAGAAGGCACCAGATCTCACTACAGATAGTTGTGAGCCACCATGTGGTTGCTGGGAATTGAACTCAGGGACCTTTGGAAGAACAGTCAGTGCTCTTAACCTCTGAGCCATCTCTCCAGCCCCACACATGCACTTTCATACATGCAGGCAAAACATGCATACACATAAAATAAAATACATAAGTTTAAAAAAATGAAGAAAGCTGGGCGGTGGTGGTGCATGCCTTTAATCCCCGCACTTGGGAGGCAGAGACAGGTGGATCTTTGTGAGTTCGAGACCAGCCTGGTCTACAAGAGCTAGTTCCAGTGCAGGCTCCAAAGCCGCAGAGAAACCCTGTCTCGAAAAGCCAAAACATAAAGAAAGAAAGAAAGAAAGAAAGAAAGAAAGAAAGAAAGAAAGAAAGAAAGAAAGGAAGGAAGGAAGGAAGGAAGGAAGGAAGGAAGGAAGGAAGGAAGGAAGAAAAAGAAAAAACAAATCAGTATGCCCCCAATCCTTCAACTTTCAGAACCCTGAGACTGTAAACACATGGTTTAAGCCCTGGTCTCTTGTACTTTGATCTAACAGCTCCAGCACACTCCTATGGTGGCCCCCCTGAAATTTGACTGGCAAGAAGAGAAATAAAAGCAGCTGGAAATAGGGGCTCCCCCCAAACAGCTGGTGTTCAGTCTCATGGAGACAGCCTTGGAATAATCCCAGCTGAGGGGAAGAAGCCGGGGTCCACTGTCCATTTGCCCTCTTTCCTTGGCATTAGTACCCAGCTTCTCATTGGAAGCCCGAGGGCCAGAAATCTCCTGAGCATGCAGTAAGAAGTGATTGACAGCTGGAACAGTGAGTACTGTTAAGATTGGGGCTGGACATCATTCACCGCACAGATTTAGATGGGGGTCTAGGTATGATCTAGATGCCTTATTCTGAGCCAGTAATGTTCCCTGAGACCGGAGTAGCAAATCCGGATGTGTTCCCATCACCAAAGTCCATAACAGAAGCTCAACAGTCTCTGGGAACAGGGAGGTGTATGGGGAATAGCTTGGGCTCAGCCTTTGCATGGTGTTAGTGTATCAGTAACAAATGCCAGTCCTCAGTTGTAAGTGGGGACTGCTTGTTCATTCCCAGCTGCCCCGACCCACAGTGGTCACATAGAAACTATAGTAATTGCAACACTGCTTGACCAATAGCTTATGCATATTTCTGGCTAACTTTTATGTCTTAAATCAACACATTTTTATTAATCTGTGTATCACCACAGGTTGTGGTATACCAGGTAAAGTTCTATCTGGCATCTGTGCGTCACCATGAGGTCATGGCCAACCAGCAAGGTTTTGGCAGGCTCCCACAGGCGTCTTTCTTCTTAGGTGTCTACATGGCTTTTCCCTGACTCTGCCTACTTTTTCTCTATTTCTGCTTTGAATTTTCACCTTGTTCTATTCTGCCCTGCTAGAGGCCCAAAGAAGCATCTTCTTTATTAACCGATGGTATGCAGAGGGGAATCCCATATCACTCAATGTATCCTGTGTGTATGTGTGTGCGCACGTGCCCGCATGTGCACATGTGTACACATACATGTGGCGGTCAGAGGACAACCTCAGGTGTCTTTCCTCAGGATGCTGTCAACCTTGTTTTTGAGACAGGGATTCTCTTGGATTGGAAACTCCCCAATTAAGCTGGACTATCTGGCCAGTGAGCCCTGGATATCTGCCTCCCAAGAGCAGGGACTACAAACACTGCCTGCCCCCATCTAGGTCTATATGAGCTCAGGGAGAAAAGATGACTGTGGTCCCTCACCCTACTTTACATCAATTTCCTCCCTGCAGCACAGCCAGACCTCGTGCCTCCTCTCCCGTTCTGAGCTCCGGGTCAGCAGGATCCAAGCCCCTGGGTAAGCTGCTGTCCTGTGAAAGCTCCCCTGGGCTTCTTATGAAGGGTGTGCAGAGCAAGCCTGAGTTCTGGGTGTCATGATTGCTGGTGCAGCAGCCTGGGAGATTGCTTGCACGTGGGGACCTGTCCTTCTATGAGGGTCCCATCCCCACTCCATGGGCTGTTTCAGCCGAAAGCCACCTCGGAGCTTCCCTGAGTGGTAATGCTTACTGATGTATCTGAGGTCAGTGCCCTGAGCTGCCTCCAGGCACGGGTCATTCTTGCAGGTCTCCCTCCAGACACGGCGTTTCTATTTCACATCAGCCATCTAGACGACTTAAGGCTTTAGCTGGAGACCGCACACACGCCTTGTGTTTATTTCTTCCTATCGCCCTTCACTTTGAATTTTTATCATTTGCCCCTGTTAGCTAGAGTCCCACTTAGATTTTATAATTACCTCAACACAAAGAGTGACCAGGGGAGGAATTGCCTAGATCAGATTCAAATTGTCTTGGTTGCTGATTGATGTGGGAGGGGCCAGCCTACTGTGGGAGGGGCTGCACTTGGCCAGGTGATCCTGGATTGTAGAAGAACGCAGGCTGAGCATGAGCTGGGGAAAGCCAGCTAGGAAGCAGTGGTCCTCTCTGACCTCTGCTTCAACTCCTCCTTGAGTAGTTCTTGCCCTGATTTTCCTCGGTGGTAGGTCATGACCCCAGGAATTGTAGCCAGAAATAACTCTTTCCCACCCAAGTCCCTCTTGATCTTGGTGTTTATCACAGAAGCAGCCAGCCATCTAGAGCAGCTGGTCAGTGGAGCTCAAGGACCGCCCCCTCCCCATACACACGCACCTGGGTGGATCTCTCATTCTCGAAACAGGGCCTGTCCTGAGTACTAAGACTACCTCAATGCCTCTCTCTCTCTCTCTCTCTCTCTCTCTCTCTCTCTCTCTCTCTAAAGTACTAAGACTACCTCAATGCCTTTCTCTCTCTCTCTCTCT
>JAQHUG010000404.1:691569-706527 GCA_028555095.1 Dicrostonyx torquatus | reverse complement strand
TCTTGTAGACCAGGCTGGTCTCGAACTCACAGAGATCCGCCTGCCTCTGCCTCCCGAGTGCTGGGATGAAAGGCGTGCGCCACCACCGCCCGGCCGCTGATGGGATTCTTACACAACCTTCAAGCTTTCCCAAGCAGGATGTCAACACCAGCGGCACGAGCCGGGCAGTTACCATGACCAAGATCACCTCTCGGTCCTCCACCACCACCACCGCCATCATCCCAGGCACCCTCGCACCCCTGCAGCCCGTCTGCAGCAAAGACACTGTCCCCACCACCGTTCTAGCTGCTGCGTTTTCTTTACAATCCACACTGCGGACAGCCGGTGACATTTCGAGTCGGCTAATTCAACACTTCAGTCTGGGTGTCTGACGGATGGAAGGATCCGCTTCCGGGAAGAAAACGGAAGCCAGTTTCTCCGCTGTTCTCCCAGAGTATAGGAAACACCGACAACACGGTACTTAAGACTAATAACCCCCAAGTCCTCAGGCCTGTCAGCTGGATTTAATGGGAGGGCCCTTTCTCCCCACATCCTTTATAGGGGAGGTGAGAGTTGCTGGAAGCTGGAGAAGAACCCTTCCCCGATTCTAAATGGCTCCCGAAATGTGCTTTGGTGATTTACGTAGCAAATAACTAAAACACACAGGGACGCTGGTAACCTCGCCTTTGATCTCTCCCACAGAGAGGACGCGGAGAAAAGGCCTCTTGGAAGAATTTCAGAAGCCACTAAACTGCTTTCTATTGATTTTACACTAAGATACTTTATCACCCTTGTTGCCTTAAAAAGAAATGAAATCTGTGTCAGAGTCTAAATAGACTCTCCTAGAAAAATCAGCCCCACGCTCCGTGGCAGATGCTGGAAGGGATGTATCACCTTTGCCACATCAACTTTGGGGGGGGAACTTTTGTTTATTTATTTTAACAGATGCATCTTTCTCACCATAAGGCCCCAGTCCTCAAAAGCACTGTGACCTATGTGTCCATTCCTGAGATTAAACTTCAAGGGGTCTGAAATTCACATTGCAGATGTTGTCTGAGCTTCCGTCCTGCCTGGTTCTAAAAGTCGTTAGGTCCCAAAGAATCACACAGAAGTCTACATTAGTTATAAACTGATTGGCCCATTAGCTCAGGCTTCTTATTAATTCTTATAACTTATATTAGACCATTATTCTAGTATGTTCACCACATGGCTCGGTACCTTTTTCAGAGGGGCAGGTCACATCTTCCTTCTTCTGTGGTTAGGAATGGGCTTCCTCCTTCCCAGAATTCTCTTGTTCTCATTGACCCGCCTCTACTTCCTGTCTGGTTGTCCCGCCTATACTTCCTGCCTGGCTACTGGTCAATCAGCATTTATTTAAGACATGATTGGCAGAATATAGACAATTGTCCCGTAACACAGAGAGTCCCTTGTCCTGTCTCCTTCCTGCCTTCCCAGGAGAACACCGCTAAGAGATGTCACAAGATTGCACATGTCTGCTGAGTACACAGGGGACAGACCCCCAGCTCAAACCCAACTCTGTGGAATCTCAGAATTGTGATCAGTGCCTGCCTCCAAAATGTCAGCAGATTTGTCTGCTGTTCCCAGAGGAAGGGGTGGGGCTATGTAGGTTCCTTCTTCTCTGGTGTTTGGAAGGTCAGCTCCCTTGCTTGAAGAAATTCCATACATAGAAACCCTAGCCTACAAAACTCATAAATCATAGAGATCTTTCAATTCAGGAACGGGTTCTATGTGAGGAAAGACCTGGATTCTAGTCTCGATCTTGTCTGTAGCTGGCTACATTTCTGTGAACCACTCGGCAGATCAGTCCTGGCCTGAGCGTCAGCATTGATCAAAATCACCTTTCCCTGCTTCTCAAACAGAGAACAGTCTATGGGTGGATTACAGAAATTAATACAAGTTCCCGCCTGAGATATGCTTTTTGGTTTTAAGGTTTTAGAATTTTGATTGATCAATTGATTGATTGATTGTATGTGTGTGTGTTTATTTGTGGAAGTACATGCATATGGATGCAAGTGCCCACATGTGACAATCCCAAGTGTCGTTCCTCACACAACCTTTACCTGTCATTTGACAGAGTATCTCTCACTGGCCTCAATCTATACTGAGTAGGCTAGATTAGCTAAATGATGAGCCACCAGGGCTCCACCTGTCTCTCACTCCAATGGGACGGCTGGATTCAAGTGCACACCCCTGTGCACAGCTTTTTACAAAGTTCTAAGCAACCAAACTTGGGTTCTCAGGCTTGAAAAGAAAGTGCTTTGCCAACTGGGGCATCTCCTCGGCCAACTAAAATTTGATTTTGTAATAAGTCATATTTATAAAAAGGGCATCGCCGGGCGGTGGTGGCGCATGCCTTTAATCCCAGCACTCGGGAGGCAGAGGCAGGCAGATCTCTGTGAGTTCGAGACCAGCCTGGTCTACAAGAGCTAGTTCCAGGACAGGCCCCAAAGCCACAGAGAAACCCTGTCTCGAAAAACCAAAATAAAATAAAAATAAAAAGGGCATCAAGAACTCTGTAGTAGACACGAGACTGAAGGGAGACACGAGAATGCATGTGAAGCCCTTTCTCCACCCTTAGCAGGCCAGCAGACCAGACCACCCCCATCTCTGCACACCACCCACACTTTGGCCACAAGCCCAGAGGCAACTCCTACCATGAATGCAGTACTTTGCACCTCCACACATCCCTTGATCATTTCTCAGCCTATGTTTAACACCATGAAGAATAAACAGTTCTGTTTTGCATGAATAGACAAGCGGGGCAGTTCTCTGAGTGATGTGGGAGTGTTCTCCTGTATTTTGTATTACTCTTATTGGTTGAATAAAGAGCTGCCTGGCCTATAAGATGGGTCAGCCCTTAGGTGGGCGGAGTAGACAGAACGGAAGTTCTGGGAGGAGAAGAAAGGAAGTGAACCAGACGCCATGAGCCACCGTCGCAGATGGATGCAGGTTAGACCTTTCCGGTACATCACCTCGTGGTGACTTACAGACTTTTATAATGGATTAGTTTATGAGGTGAGGGCTAGCCAGGAAAAGGCTAGTGATAATAAGCCAGGCAGAGGTTAAATAAATACCGTCCTCATGTGGTTATTTCGGGTGCAGGCGGCCAGCCGCTGAACGGGCCAGTGGCTGGCAGCTGGGGAACACAACCCGCACACCCCTCTCCCCCCACTTAATTACAACATCTGAGTTTTCTTCTGGGATTGGTTGTTCAGCGCCATGTTCTCTCTAGTGTACAGCAACCTGTGGCTGGCGTACTGGCTGCAGAGGTCTCTCCTTCTCCTTGATGGGACGATCTTGTGTCCTCTTATGGGTGACACTGTTTTAGCAACACTTAGGATCTTGCACCGTTTAACAACGCTGCTCTGGGAATCCTTGCCTCTCCCCAGCACACAGGGTGGGATGAGGGGGAATGTTCTCCAGGGTGCTGCACAGGGGCTAAGATGTTAGCTAGCTCTGTCTTTCTGCTCTTGACTCTGCTCTGCCATCCATCTCTCCAATCATGTCTTGGGGAAGTTTTACAGTTTTATCCATAACTGGTTTGCATAGAATTAATGCCTCCTAGTGTTTTTCTCTGGCTATCATCAATGCAATTAATTTTTGTGTACTGATATTTACTTAGTCACCTACTGATTAGTTATTTTGAGGCGATCTCACACCGTCCAGGCTCACATCGATCTTTGTTGATGACACTGGCCTTCAACCCTGATCTTCCTGCCTCTACCCAAGTGCTTGGCTAAGAGGCATGCACCGTCATGCCTGGCTAGTCCACTGATCTTACAGAAGAAAGAACCCATGCTGATCCCTCTTGTTCGCTCTCATGGTTCTTCAGCAGCCTCCGTGCTGTTCCCTTTGTAGATAATCAGATCATCATGTTGTTTTCAAATCCTGTGGTGCTGGCTGCCTGGCCACTATCTCCCCCTCCCTGCTTCTTTCTTATTAGCAGAATCTAGAATTCTGGCTGAAAATATTCAATCTCCCAGTCTCCTTGAGTCTGGGAGAGAGCAATGCATGAGAAACAATTGGGGAGAGAGGAAGGGGGCACACATAGGTCTGAGTGTCTGGACATGAAGACCTTTCCCAAGTGAAAGGCCAAGCTGTGAGAATAGGGGGCTTCTGAGACCCACCCCTAATTTGTGTCTATAGCTGAGTCATAGGGCATCGCTGCTCAGAGGCAGACTCTCATTTCTCATCCAATGAACATGGAATTAGTCAGCTTTTCACCACTGTGACAGAAGACCTGACGCAGACAGCTTATTAAGAAGGTAGGTCTGTGTAGTTCAGTTTGGGGTGGTTGGAGTTCACGCTGGGTGGCTTTGTTCCCTTGACATTGTGACTCAGATGGCATTACATTACAGCAGGAGTACCTAGGAACCAGGGGCTTCATTTCAGCCCCTGGAAGAGCAGAGAATGGGAAGGACTAGGCTTGTTCCTTTTCTAACAACCTTCTCTTGAGAACAGCCAAGGGATTACTTGAAAAATACTTTTGTCCCTTCCAAGGCCATACCCCCGATATTATAAGGACCTCTGAAAGGTTTGAGGGCAGGATTCAAGAGGGATACCAAGACAGATGACTGGGGATCAAGGAGTTTATTAGAAAAGTTATTAATGCCATGGACAGACAGAGAGAGGCAGCAGCATGGTGGGAAGTCTGGAGAGAGTTCAGGCCCTAGCACCAGGGACTGACAGCTTGGCCAGAGCTCTGAAGAGAGGCCCACATGACAGAAGTGAATGGGAGAGGTTTCACAGAGAAATACTTCATCCAGGCTCTCGGGTTTACAGACGGAAGGGGAGCAGGGGCATGACCACCAGTGCCCCTTTGGATGTCAACTCACTCCCCAGCAGAGCATCCTGGCACCTAGGAGCCTGTTAGCTAGCAATTCATGGACAGTGTCTGTGAGAGGAGGTGTCGCAGGTGCGCTGGCCTGAGCTGCACCTGGGCTCCCGCATTGCATGCTCACACCCACCCACCAGCCCCTCTCAATAGCATGCCTCTGGGGACCACGCCACCAACACATGGGGGCCCCTTGGGGGACATTAAACCACAGCTACACAACAGTGGTCCCCAACACTTAAGAGAACATACACATATTATCTCCAGGAAGCCTTGGAGTTTTTGTTGGTGTGCTTGTTTTGGTCTGTCCAGAACAGGAAGGACAAGGTCCTCGCCGCTTCCTTAGACCACAGGTAACTTCTTCCATGTTCCCTAACTCTGTGGCACCTCATCCACTATGGGTTCAAGTCTCTTGTTTTGGAAAGTCTGTCCTTACTGAGGTCTGAATGAACTTTAGTGCTTTCTCTGAAGGACCAGTCTTAGGAAATCACTTTACTGCTGTATTAGCTTTTCAGGGGAGCCAGGAACAGGACGCCACTCACCCCACTTAGAGCACCAACAATAAAAGAAAGAAACCATCCCACCAAATCCAACTGGAGAGGCAATGACTTCATCTAGCTAACACATAGATCATGAGGGAGGGCTTACCCCAAAGCAACTGCATAACCACAAAATCCCAACCCAATCACGGATGTTGACCCCATAGAAGCTATATGATAGAGATCACCTGCCATGTCAATTAATCTTCTCCTTCATATACTCCAAAACCTCCCAGGATCACTAAAAGCTAGAGGACCAGAAAGGAGTCTCAGGTGACGGTCCTATGACCCCATTCCTCCTCTTCTACTAATGCCAGCAGCCCCATCATCATTAACATCAACCTAGCTATCATTGTCTTTATTGTTCTGCTCAATTGGTTGCCATGGCTACAAGGCCAAGATCTCAGTTCCAACATGGCAATGAGATAGTCACATTATGCCCAGAACAAAATGATGTACAATAGTTGAAATGACAGAAAACAGAGGAAGAGCTGACTTTGAGAAGCTTGGGAACCTCCTCCTTCCTTTTTGGGGGAGGTTTGGGTCTGTCTCTGGGGTACCCCCAAAATCTATGCATCTTATCAACCATGCCTCTTGGTACCAAGGTTGCTCCCATCCTCAGCAAGTGTGGCCTCGGCCCTCTTGCCTGGTGTCTTGTTTTGTTTTGTTTCCTCTCAGGAATTCTCTCTTTTTCAGGCTCAGCAGCATCTGAGAGAATGTTTGTTAAGTCTTGTCCGGAATTTCCAGATGTTAGGTTGTGAGTTCACTCCCCCTGCCCCGTTAGTACTTAGGATTAAGAGACAACCTGACTGCAAGCACCCACTATGGTCTACTCATCCAGTCCATGGCCTGGGACCTTCCCCAACTTCTAAAACCTAAAAGAGGGACCCCCAATAATTGTCTCATTGGCCTCAACACCCTTCAAAGCCCTCACCATGTTTATTGTCTACCTGTGATGTTATAACTCAGTTCTAACAAATCTCTTACCCCCAAAATGCAGTCCTTGGGTCCAGCAAAAATAGCTCAGTGAGTAAAGGCGCTTGCCATCAAACCTAACCACCTGAGTTTGATTCCCTGGGCCTCATGTAGTAGAAGGAGAGAACCATGTTGTCCTCTTACCCCCACATACACACTGTGTCATATATATGGGTGTGTGCATGCACAAAATCATACACACACATACGAAATAAAATGTAATATAGAAAAAATATTTAGCCGGGCGGTGGTGGCACAAGCCTTTAATCCCAGCACTCGGGAGGCAGAGGCAGGCGGATCTTTGTGAGTTTGAGGCCAGCCTGGTCTACAAGAGCTAGTTCCAGGACAGGCTCCAAAGCCACAGAGAAACCCTGTCTCGAAAAAACCAAAAAACAAAATAAGAAAAAAAAGAAAAGAAAAAATATTTAAAGCACAGTCAACTTCAGGGTTCCTTTTGAGCCTTACAAACATTACGTGGGAAATTCCAGGAGTAAATGATTCACTAGCCCTAAATGGCGCACTCTTCTGAGTAGCGTGAGCATGTCTCTCAGCACTGCGCTCCATCCTGCCCAGGCCACCGTCCCTCCGTCTGGTGTGTCCAGGCTGTATGTGCTACCCACCTGGTCATCACTCCGTAACATCCCAGTTGTCAGATGGACGAACTGTGGCCATATCATGGTGCTTATGTCTAAGTACACTTTATTTCACTAAAGAATGGCCCCCACAGGACAACGGTAGTCATAATGGACATTTTTTTCTGAGCCACAAAGAACCTTTTTATGTGAGAGGAAAAAATCTTATCACAGGGGTGTGCGCATACGTAGGACCCAGCACTGGCTGTGGCTCCGGGAATCCACTATTGGTCTTAGAATGTCCGTCTGTGAGTAGGGTGGAGGAGATTACTGCAATACAAAAGACAAAGGAACACAAAAGAACATTCCCCCAAGAGGGTCTAGGACATTTGACCTGAGGCTTACAGACCCAGAATCCAGTCAAGAAGAAAACTGGGTGGAAGCGTTTCAAACAAAGAGCTCAGCCAACACAAGTCCTCCAGGGATGGGTGAATACTGGCAGGTAGCTGTAAGCAGTGGGCTTGGAGCCATGGGCTTGGAGCAGAGGGGATGTACTCTTTAATTTTTCTATTTTGCATTTTCCCAAGGTGCCAAAGTCAGCCATGGGTACCACATACTTCTCCCTACAGATAAAGTCTGAACAGTCTGCTCCCCTACACACACACACACACACACACACACACACACACACATCAATTAATAGATAATGTTGCTTTGACTCGATCCAGACATTAAAACCAAGGACAGCGTTGTTCTCAGGAGCCAGCAGGGCTCTGGGACAGTGTAGCAGGTTATAGTATGTCTTCCCCATCCTCCGGTCTGTATTCCTCCATGGTCTCGTGATGATGACAGAAGGGACAGGTAATTGATGCTCCTCAGTGCCACACTGCTTTGTTGGTGGCTGAGACCAGAGAGGCCTGGTTTGCTGTCCACACCAGAGAGAACATCAGAGAGAAGAGACTTCTGAGTCAAACATGGTGAAGGCAGGTGAGGTCACAGAACCAAGTGATGAAATCCCAGGCGATAGAAGCAGCTTGAACAAAGAGGGAACAAAACAGGTGTCTGGGTGCAGGACCCAGGATGGTGGGGTTTGGGATCTGGGTGTCTGACATGGCTTCTCACCTGCAGGCTTCATAGCATAGTGGACCAGGGGCTTGAGAGCTGGCTAAACAGTTAAGAGAGCTGATTGCTCTTGCAGAGGATCCAAGTTCAGTTGCCAGCATCCACATGGCAGCTCACCACTCCAGGTCCAAGGTACCTGGTCCCCTCTTCTGGCCTTTGTAGGGCTGTTGCATGCACATTGCGGAAATAAATTCACACAGGCACACACATATGCAATTTGATATATAAATATGTACACAAAAACACATTTTTAAATAAATAAATAAGCATGGACCTGCGTCCCAGGGCACTGGCACATGTTGAGATGTCCAGGTTCTTGTGTCTGATGGTGATGAGTTAGACTAAGGACACGCGGCTAGACGTAGAAATAAAGACAGTTTATTTTTATTTTTTATTTATTTTTTTTTGAGACAGAGTTTCTCTGTAGCTTTGGGGCCTGCCCTGGAACTAGCTCTTGTAGACCAGGCTGGTCTCGAACTCATAGAGATCCACCTGCCTCTGCCTCCCAAGTGCTGGGATTAAAGGCATGCGCCACCACCGCCCCGCGAGACAGTTTATTATGAAGGGAAAAGTACTATCAATGTGAGTTTGTGTGCCCCATAAGTGCTAGGCCACAAGGTTCATGTCCCTTTATACAATATTTACAAAGCACTCACCTTCTCCGTGTGTGTTTATCACGAACTTTTCTTGAGCATGCTCCGTGTGTCACTTAAAGGTCAGGTGAGGAACGGTGGAGGGGCGTCCCTTATTTCTCCGCCGACTGGATTCTTTGACGTGTGAGACTTTCTAGGGTGGGGTGGAGACAGGATTTCTCTGTGTAACAAGCTCTGTAGACCAGGCTGTAAGTGTGAGTCTTGATGTGGCTCTCTCCAGGAACTAATCTAAGATGTTATGGGGGTGTGTAGAACCTACATACCATCCCAGGAGGCTTTCAGTGCCTAGGGTGTCAGTGCCAAGAACACAATTGTTCTGCCCTGTTCTTTGAGATGATAATAAACCATCTCCACGTTTAACCCAGATGCAGGCCCCCCCCACCTCCCAAACAGTGCTTGGTTGACTCTGCAGATGTGGGCTTCATGATGTATGAGGGTGATTATAAGAATCTGAGTTCTAAATAGGCTTGGGCCAACATTATTATGGTTGTTATCAGTGGTGTGTAAAATGTTTGCAGAGAAAGGCCAGGGATCAAGCCTAGAGGAGTGGTTGGTGCTCGACTGGGATGCGACAAGGGAGCTAGGAAAGGATGAGACTCCTCTCTCTCTTCCTCCCTCACTTCCTTGCCTCCCTCTCCCATCTTCCCTCTTACTTATCCCCTCCTCCCCTCTCCTGCCTGTTCTTGTGGGGATCCCATCCCCAGATCACATGGAAATTCTTCAGCCCTAGGGATGGCTGCTCCTTCCTTCCCAGGCCCTGCCCCAGACTACCCCCACCCCGCACCACCTCCTTCCACTCCTCATCTTCAACCTCAAACCCCTCTATCCAGCCCCTTCCCCACCATTTCTGCTTTGTTCACACTTCCCCCAGAAATATCACTCTACCCAGCAATCGCGCTGGTTGTAAACTGAATTGCAAGTAGGATCAGCATAAATCTGAACTGCGCATTTGCATTGCTTACAGCATGACTGGGCAAGCCTGAGGCCCCGGGGGGTCTCAGTTTATAAACCCCACTACCCTTTGGCTATGAACTCAAGACCCATCGCTCAGGCAGTATCTCTGCAGGGACCCACGCCAACCACAGTTCCCACCCAGGCTCCTAATGAGGAAGGGAGGCCACTGGCGACACTGGGAAGGACTCACCTTCCGCTCTACCTTGCCACCAGGAGCCGTTACGGAAGTACAGCTCGCTCCCTTTGTCAAGCTTCTTGTGGCTCTCTTGGATGGGAGGAATCAAATTAAACCCCTGAGAGGATTTGGGCTGCCTCTATTTGTGTAGCTAAGCTCGGCACAAAAATCTAATATTCCGGAAAGATGCTAAACTCTGCGCAATTGTGTGCCTCGCGCACCTTGTGCGGAGGCGCTCATAAATATCTGCTGGCTGATTGGTTACAAGCAACCACAGCACCACTCTGGCAACCGCCTCGTGTCGTCCGCTCAGAGGGTTTGTTCCTTTCTAGGTCAAGGCCTTCTGGGTGTTGAGAACGCCCCGGGTTGAAACGCGAGTAAGTCAGCTGGTAGGTTGACAGAGAGAAGCAGGCACTGGGCCTCAGGCTCACACCCAGTGAAGACAGCGCGATCATTCACCGCCAAGGTTTAACCCCAGAGTGGGTAATGACTGGCGGAGTAGGCACAGGTGTAATAACCCAGGCCTGGGGGACAGAATGAAGGCTACCTGGAGCCCTGGTCACCCCTTCCCCACCCCGGGGAGAAGGAAAGCAGCCTGTGTCTCTGCTCACTGCCATCAGGGAAAGTTAAGCTGTCTCTATTCTTCGCTTTAAATGTCACCAACACATTTGAGTGCCCTTGACTAAGATTTCTAGGACTTGGTTCAAAGCTGAAAATCTGGATTTTTTCTTCTGGAGCCCCTTCAATTTAATTTAATTTTTAGAAGAGAAATGGCTTAGGAGGATAGACACGGCTGGTTACTTTCAGCCCCCCAAAATCTAAACTCTGTATGTGTGCGCGCTTATGCGTGTGTACGCGCGCGCGGACGCGCGCGCACACACACACGCACACAAGAACACATGCATATACACAGGCGTGTACATGAGGAGGTCAGAAGTCTTCCTCAGGTGCTCGCCACTTCATCTGTTTGAGCCGTGGTCTCTCGCTGGACCTGAAGCATGCCATTTCAGACATCCTGGTTTGCCAGCAAGCCCCGGGGGTCCTCCCATCTCCACCTCCCCAGCACTGGGATGGCAGGCATTCACCTCTGCTCCTGGCTTTCTCACGCAGGTCACTTTCTGACTGAGCCATCCCCTGCGCATGTGCAGGAATGTGAAGAATCAGGCAAGCAGCATCTCCCCCAGCCTTATGACTGCATCTCTCGGGAGCTTGTTCTGGGCAGTTAGTTTCTGTGATAGACAGCCCAGGCCAGTGAGGCCCTTCCAATGCATCCCAAACCCCCAGAGGGCAGTATCCCAGGCAACAGGACCGGCGGGTCACCTGTAGAGGATAGAATAGTCGCGACTGGGACCCTGTCTCTGCACCCATTGCTTTCCCTGCCCTTCTGCCAGGTACCTGCTCTGTCTGCCAACCACAAAGGGCGCCAGCGTAAAGGGGTGACTTGGGGGTTGCCAGGGAAACAGCTTCCTGCGTTTGCTGGTGGGAACTTGTCTCTGGTGTGCAGCAGGTGGGTCTAGGGAGCCAGGACTCTCTGCGTTCTTGCAGGGAGATCTGCTGCTATCAGAAAAGCTGCAGGAGAGCCCTGGGAGAGCCTTTATGCAAGATGGGGCATGAGCGTCCTGGGGGATGGAATCAGGCTCAGGGAATGGCTGGATAATAAAAAAAAACAATAGCAATAATAAGAGCCAAGCAATAAGAATGCCTCTTTACAAACTACTTATAATGAGTCAGGCAATAGCTTAATCCCCTTAAAATGTAATATCTAATTTAATACTCCGTCAAGGGCACTAGTCACAGGGCTTCAAGGCAGGTCCAGGAATGGAAGTAACTGAATGGTTCTACTGTATGAGGCCCATGGGGAAACTGAGGTTCAGTTTTTCCAAGACCAGGTGGAATGTGAACACATAAATGAAAACCTCTTAATGGCTAAATTTTGCTTTGTTTCATTTTTGTTCTTTTTCGAGACAGGGATTCTCTGTGGCTTTGGAGCCTGTCCTGGAACTAGCTCTTGTAGACCAGGCTGGTCTCAAACTCACAGAGATCCGCCTGCCTCTGCCTCCCAAGTGCTGGGATTAAAGGTGTGTGCCACCACCGCCCGACCTAATTGCTAAATCTTGATGACAAGCAGAAAAAACACATTTAGCCCATGCAGGTAGGAGGTACCATGTCAGGGAACTGTGGCAGGTCGTGGCCACCACTCTGTTTCCGTGGCCCCAGTAATCTATAGGGGAGAAGAGGGCTTCTGTCTCTCTGGTGAGGATGCACATTCTCCAAATACCATACCACTGGCCAGGGCCATAAGGCCAGTGGAGGGGCCGCTAGTGCTCTCAGGTCAGTGACCTGAAACTCTGCTCCTGAGTTTGGGACCCAACATGCCGATCGCTAACCATGGTCCATCTAGATGGAGGACAACCCAGAGCCAAGTTCCTTCGCTCTCATAAGCTTCGAACAAAGTCTCACTGTCAGCCTGGGCCCAGTGTTGGACTCCACCCCGAGGGCTTTGTGAAATGCCACCACCTGGGCCTCACTCTCTAATTAGCTTGGAGCAGGTCTTAAGCACTGGTGATTGGGGTTTTGTTGTAGTTCATTTGAGACGGGGTCTCTCTGTGTAGACCAGGCTGGTCTCGAACTCACAGAGATCCGCCTGCCTCTGCCTCCCGAGTGCTGGGATTAAAGGCGTGCGCCACCACCACCCAGCTTGTTTTGTTTTTTTAAAGACACGCTTTGTGAATCTGGCATACACCCAGGAACGGGGTGACAAGCCCTCGGCAGATCTTCTGGGAGAAAGAGGGTACAGGTGATAGGTTAGACACCAGGCTGGATCAGGTTTGAAATCCTGACATTTTTCCACACACCCCATCCTCAGAGCCCTTATTCACATCCCTGGAGGTGATGATAAGCGGCTGACTGGGCTCTCGTGAAGAGCACCGTGCGGGTGGTAGCAATGCTGTGTGGTACTCATGCCATTAGCATGCAATAAAAGCCAAATGGGCTGAAGGACAGCTTAGTAGGTAACACGCTTGCTGTACAACCTGGGTTTGGATCTCAGAACCCACTTTAAAGAGCTGGGGACCGAAGGCATGGTGGAGACGCACACTTTCAATCCCAGCACTTGGGAGGCAGGTGAATCTCTACTGAGGAAGTTAGAGGACAGCCAGGGCTACAGAGAGAAACCATGTCTCAAAATAACAAAACAAAAAAAATGGTTTTTAAAGCTGGGCACTGCAGTGTATAGTCATGACCCTAGATGAAGAAGGTGAAAACAGATGGAACAGTGATGGGGAAAGGTTTTAGCCTATCAGGCTAATGGCCCCGCCCCGCCATTAGCCATTAGCTAATTATTCCGCCCCATCATTAGCCATTAGCTAATTATTCTGGGTTGGACCATCAGGTCCCTATTAGGTATAAAAGACTGGGTCCATGTAAAAGAGCTCTCTCTCTCTCTCTCTCTGAGGATCGTGGGTTGGTGCACACGCGGGATCCAGGGTCTGGTATTGTAAATCTGTTTGTATTCTTTAACCCTATTAAAGTATATATCTTAGATGTAGCTGGCTTGGGTGATAATTTATTAAATTCCACAGAACGGTGATCATCCACCCCCAGACTCTGGCAAGAGGTCCTATCCCAAGCACTAAGGTAGAAGCAACTGATGAAGACACCTGAAGTCAAATTCTGGTACTCAAACACATGTGTACACATGTGCACACACACACACACACATGCATGTACACATGAAGGCTTCAACGCTGTTGACCTCTGACTTTGGCCATGCCCATACAGAAGCAAAAAGCCGTAATCCCCTTGAGGATGTGAACTGTATCCTTGTATCACCCAGGCACACCACCTCATGTCAATGGGTAGCTCGATTGTTGGGGTGCACACCCAGAGGGACATAGCAGCTCCCCTTATACAAGAGAACCATCACCCACAGGATTTCTCTGTAGTTTTGGAGCCTGTCCTGGAACTAGCTCTTATAGACCAGGCTCGTCTCGAACTCACGGAGATCCACCTGCCTCTGCCTCCTGAGTGCTAGTTCCAGCACAGGCTCCAAAGCCACAGAGAAACCCTAATGACGCAAAATAATCCTACACCAGATTGATTAAAAGGGGGTCATTTATTGGAGGGAATAAAACTTACAGATCAATGTCCCAAACCACAGTCCTCTGGTCTCAAACAGGAAACAGAGAGTCCTGCAGTCAGAAGGAGAACCAGAAGCAAGAGAGGGAGCGGAGTGCTGCTGCCGCTTTTTAAAAATGAAAACCACGTCCCAGTGGGCTGGTATCTTAAAAGCCATTGGCTGAAGGAGAGTGAGAGAGCCCTGCAGCAAAACCCTGTGTGTGTGTGTGTGGGGGGGAATCTCACAACCCCTTTCTGCACACCAGGTCAAAAAAGACTATGGATGGGCCTGCTGCAATGTTCAACATGTCTCACCCGCACCGCCAAATTCATACCCTGGATCTGAAGGGTCCAGAGGCAATTTGAAGAAAGCTTATTGGAAATATTAACCCGGTACTTGAGGCTTCTAGAAGGATCTGTATTAGAATCCGCATCCCCGTAAGAGAGAGCTCAAACCACTGCCGATCCCCCATTCTGATTTATCTGGTGGAATCCATCCTGGGGAGCTCCCATCACGGCTGGCTGCCCGCTACTTACACCCACGGTTGTCACAAACCAGCCCAGAACCCGAACCAAAACCAGCCTCTCCGAAGACTGAGAAAGGACAGCTCCCCCTCCCCCACCCCGTCTTGCTTTCCTGAGTGCTCTCAACTCCTTGCGGAGCTGTGTTCCTTCAGAGAGCAAATTCATGACGTCATGTGGAGGTTTCTCAGCCGAGCTCCCTAGCAAGGTCCCCGACCCACTGCCAGGTAACGGACAAGAACAGTCCCCCCAACACCTGCACCCCAAAGACGGGGAGCCCTTTCCGTTTCGCAGCTGAATGGAGTCCAGAGCCCCACACAGCAACCCCTGCGCTGCACAGCCCCTGAGCTGCACGGAGGTTTCTCCCAATCTCCAGAACTGAGTGTAGTATGTTGGGGGGGGCGGGGCAGGGATCTACTGCGCCCACACACCTTTTTAGTTTGGCATTTTGAGACAGAGCCTCCTCACTAGGTAACCCAGGGTGACTCGGAGCTTA
>JAQHUG010000404.1:566863-586884 GCA_028555095.1 Dicrostonyx torquatus | reverse complement strand
TGTCTCTTCACAGCAACAAACACCCTAAGACATACACGCTCGTGTGCATGCACACACACACACACACACACACACACACACACACACACAAAAACGTGGAAAAAAGAAAACATTTCAGAGTGGTGCAGTTGAGGAGATAGAGACTGGAAGAGACTCCTCCACCAAGCGGAATGGTCCTGGCCGAGACAACAGAACAAAGTTAACCCCCAGCAGTTCTCCGGAGAACCGCGCTAGGAGAGGCAGCATCTCACCTCCCCTGGGCACTCACACCACCCAGGCCCGTGTTCAAGTGCAGAACAAAACCAAATCAGAAAAATCTTTATCTGCATGTTTGCTGCCCCATCGCCGCCACCCCAGGAGTCTGACTCAGCGAGTCTGAGTGGAGCCCTGGAATCTGGACCTTCACAAGTTCCAAGTGCACCCGCTGTTGGTCCCAGGGCCTCCGATGTGGGATGCTGGGATTTAGGCCCTGTGCAGCAGAGACATACTATTCACCCTCCATACAGAAGCAACCTAAAGGTTTGGATGAGCACTCCCGAAACAGGCTGTGTCGGGAGGGTCCTGGCTGTGAGCAAAAGGAGCCAGCGCTTTTAGGTGAATTCATCACCGTGGCACCCGGAAGACTGATGTTAACTATGTACCATTGTCATGAGCATGGTGGAAGAGGAAGCTACTCATTCCATAGCAGACAGGAAGCAGAGTTGGCGGGGAGGTGAGGGAATCTGTGGCCCACCCCACATGATCTACTTCCTCCAGTGACACCTCACCCCCTAACCGTCCCAGAGTCTTCCAAAAGAGAGGCATCCACTTGGGGACCAAGTGTAAGGAGCCCTGCAGAGCCAGCTGGAAGGAAGAAGTTCTCCAACAGTTGCCAGGATAGCAGATCCTTGCAGGGCCAGAGTGGGACCCAACAGCTCTTAGCTCTGTAACATTGGATGGTGGTTAAAGGTCTCTGTATCTCTGAACAGGTCATGACGGGGAAGTTCTGATAGATACAGCCTGATCCACAGTGAACACTACTTGCCTGAGGCTGAATACACCCATCACCGTTGTATCTGTGTGTTCATGTATGTACAAGCTGGGTGCACGTTCCCGTGTGTGTGTGTGCGTGTGTGTGTGTGTGTGTGTGTGTGTGTGCATTTGTGTGCACACACATTATTTGCTTGTGGAGGTCAGGGGTCAATGTCAGGTGTCTTCTTCGATCACTCTCCCTCCGCCTTATTTTCTGAGACAGGGTCACTCACCAAGTGGAGCTCTCAGACTCAGCTAGAGCGGTTGGCTAGTGGGCTCTGGGGTCCTCCTGTGTCCACCACCCCAGGGTTGAGATTAAAGGCTTCACTACCACCCAACATCTTACATACGTGCTGGACATCTTACACCCAGGTCCCATGGTTGTATGACAAGATCTTTACCAGCCAAGCCATGTCCCTGGCACCCTTATCGTCATTTATTGGGGTCACCCATGCATAGCTTCTGTTCCTCTGTCTGTGAAGGGGAAAGAGGGTAAGGGTAGCGGGATCCCACCAAGGCAGAGGACAGGGATGGGAGCCATGGGTGCCAAGTGGAGTGCTCAGGTTACGTATCTCCAGTGCATGCTGTCTCTGGGCACCTCCAGGCAGGCAGAAGTTACCGCGGTAAACACAGGAAAAAGAGATTGCCAGCGTGTTCCTTGATAGGATGTTTTAAGAGGTCATGAGGATTAAGCAGAATCTACCCCAAGGAATGTGTGACTAATGGTAAGACTAGGGATCATATTGCTTGTAGGGTACCAAGAAGGGGGAAGGCTCTTGGTAAAAATCTAGGCTTTTTGGGGTCCGTGGGGAATGTTAAGATAAGTGAATAAGTGTCAGTAGCCACCTTGCCTCTCCACTCACCTTGAACCCAGGAAGTGTTCCTTCTCTGTTCTGTCCTCATGGGCAGCGTTTTAGGCCTTGACTTTATAACCAATGGAAACTAATGGCTTCGTAAACTTCCAGAAAGCCAGTCACCGTCTTGCTACTGCCAGAGAGAGTAAAATTTTACGTTTTCCATAAATCCAAGACGAAAACAGCATTCCAAGTCTACTCCTGAGTCAGAGCCCTCATTTTCATAGTGAGTTTGCAGGCTCCGCTACCCTGCAACAAGGCAGTTTTCATGTAAGATGGGTCCTGATGCTGGGGAGCTGTTTGCTGTGTTGCCAGCGGGGGGAATCTGAGAGTGGAAATTCCCTGACTCCTGGCTCCCAACCTCCTTTCGACCAACACACACACACATTCTTCTATAAGACAACGGACAGCACAAGCCCCAGCTCATTACTGTGTATCAGGAAGGGCACTTAAGATTAACCAAAGGGATAAAAGGGCATCCCAATTTTGTTTTCAAATGTGTTTAAGAACCTGTTATTAAAACGAGATTAAACCCAAGTCCCTGGGCTGCAGCTCTGTGACTACCGGGAGATAATCTCGGTAATGCGATTAGCTGGAGCAAGAGGGAGAGGGAGGCGAGGCAGCAGGTGGGGTGGGGCTCTGCAGGGTCACTGAGTCACAGCCACTTCTAGACGTGGTACAGTAGACAATGAGACAATGACCTTCATTGGCCGATCACCACGTACTGTGCAGTGGGCACATTTCTTCCTGTCTGCCCCACAAGGCGAATGCTATTGTATACACACACACACACACACACACACACACACACACACACACACACACATACACACACACATAAAGAGAGAGACCTAAAGATTTCCACATACGGTGGATGTGTGGATGATGTTGTATACACTCAGAGAGAGAGAGAGAGAGAGAGAGAGAGAGAGAGCTCCTTGCTGTCACCCAGCCAATAAAGCCACACATCCCTCTCCCTATCATGGCTTTAGGGGAGGGGTGTTCAAGTGCACGAGACAATTTCATAGGAAGACTTTTTTGTTTACTAGCAGTCCCCACCCCCATCTAGCTGGAGCTAGCCCAGCAGCTGTCACTGATGCCCAAGGAGTGACCATCAAGGACCTGTGAGTGGCACATATATCTGGTCTTCCTCTGTTGCAGCACACTGTCCTCCAAGCCAATAGCCACCTCTTCATTGGGACAGCTGGGCCTTCTTGCAAAACTCCCTCACACTGGCCTTGCTGGACATTGTCATTCCTAGAAGGACTCTGACCTCAGATTTTAGCTACGCCCCAGCCATTGAATGGAGTTATGTCTGCCCTAGTTATACATGTAAGGTCTCAAAGAGACTTGAATGTGTAGGCTGGCGAGGTAAAACGGGGGTGTGTGGCGGGTCCGTCTATGTGGCTATGGGGAGGCCAACCCTCATGACTGACAAAGATCTGGTGGATCTGCTGGGGGTCGCTTTTGCTCTATAAGGCAGCCTGATAAATAAACATGTTGGTTTCTCAGGGCAAACTGGTGGAATTTTACTTCGGTTTGTCATTGGGACCTCATGAAGCTAGCGAAGACATTGTTTACATCTCCCCAGGGAAGGAGTTCTTCCAATAATCTTTTTTTATTTGTTTTGTTTGTTTGGTTGGTTGGTTTGGTTTTTTTTTTCAATACAGGGTTTCTCTGTGGCTTTTGGAGCCTGTCCAGGCACTAGCTCTTGTAGACCAGGCTGGCCTCGAACTCACAGAAATCCGCCTGCCTCTGCCTCCCAAGTGCTAGGATTAAAGGCGTGAGCCAACACCACCCAGCTCCAATATTCTTCTTGAAGATGCTTCTTCTTATTCATCTATTTCTATTCATTTTGCGTGTATGAATGTTTACCTGCCTATATATATATGAGTACCGTGCATGTGTGGGTGGTACTAGTAGAGGGCAGAAAAGGGCATTGGATCCCCTGGAGCTGGGACTACAGACAGTTGCACGCTCTCCCGTGGGTGCAAGAACAAAACCCAGGTCCTCTGAAAGATCAGCAAGTGCCCTTAACCTCTAAACCATCCCTCTAATCCATATGATACCTTGGACACATGCAATCAAGAGAGTGCACTCTGTACCTGTGCCCAGCAGGGCCATGGAACAGGAAGTTGATGGCAGACATGTCTGTTGCAAAAGGGGGTGGCTGTGTCCCGCCGCCGAGAAGTGGGGTCATTTTCCTGGCTCCTGGCTCCCAGCTGCCAGCTAGCTTATGCCCGAAATAACCACAAGAAAACTGTATTCATTTAAACTCTGCCTGGCCCATTATCATTAGCTTCTTCTTGGCTAAGTCTTCGATTTTAAACTAACCCATCATAAAAGTCTGTATGTCACCACGAGGTGGCGACTTACCGGATGATTCTAAGGTACATCCATTTTGGGCAGGAGAATCATGGCGTCTCTCACACTTCCCTTCTTCCCCAAACTCTGTTCTGTTTACTCCACCCACCTAAGGGCTGTGTCCTATCTTATAGGTCAGGCAGAGTCTTTATTTAACCAATAAAAGCAAAGAAATACAGAAGATCCCTCCCACACCACATGTCCTCTTGGACACTACTACTGATCAAAGGATTGAAAAGGGCCAGGTGTGTGCAGAGCGCTGACTGTTCAAGTCCTGTGTGGAACCTTCTCCACAGTGGATCTCACTTAGATGTCACAACAGCACTATGAGAGATGGGGCACTGAGAGGTGGAGCAGTGCTCAGCCTGAGAGAAAGGGTGCACTTCACCGCCACCGACCCTGGCACCAGGCACAGATCATAGAGACGTGTAGTTCCTCAGTGATCTCATCTGGGATTCTCTTGCCCTCATGGTCCACCTGTTTCACCCCGGGCTGTCCTCAGAGCATCTGTGGATCTCCACGCTACTGAGCACTGCTCTGGTGGAGAGCAATAGCAAAGTAAGTGGGCCTGTCTGGTATGGGTTCCATGACCTGTAGTGATGCGCATCACTGCGTGGCCCACAGCATTCCAGAGAGAGCCTCAAACAGGAGGCTGGTCACATAGACACAGGAATGGGACAAGATGCTCTTTGGGCTGAGGACCTTGTTCTCTGCTGGGTGACTGGGAGTTTGTCCATTTTCCGCCTTTTCCTGTAACTGTGACTGACTGATAGCCTGTCTATTGCAGTCTTTGTATCCCATGCCATCAAATTGTTTGCCATCAAAGGAGTGACGTCTATCGACTCTGCAGGGGGAAGGAGCGGAGAGTCAGTTACGCAACGATTTCATTTCCCGTCCATATGAATTATTTAAATGTTGTATATCTAGAGTTGCTGTCAAGAAGCTTGATGTCTCAAGAGTCAACCCACAAGTGCTTCTGAGCGTGGGGATGGGGTGGGAGACGGAGGGGTGATGGTTGAAGGTGTTGCCTCTGGGCAGCTGCCAGGCCTGGAAATGAAGTCATAACAGCTTTTGGCTTCTGTTTTTCCAATGAAACCTGAAGGGGTGACCATCTCACCCTCAATGGAAAGTGAAATTTGAAAAGGTCATAGAGATCAAGTGGTGTAGGAGGGTCCTTCTGTATTTGGGCTGCTTTCATTGGTTGAGTAAAGAAACTGCCTTGGCTTTTTGATAAGGCAGCCCTTAGGTGGGCGGAGTAGACAGAACGGAAGGCTAGGGAGAAGGGAAGTGTGGCAGACGCCATGTTTCTCCAGCCCAAGATGGACTTTGGTTAGAATCTTCCCGGTAAGCCACAACCATGTGGTGATACACAGATTTCTAGATATGGGTTAGACTAATATGTATAAGAGGTTAAAACTAATGGGCCAGGCAGTATTAAAATGAATACAATTTGTGTGTAATTATTCCAGGTATAACCTAGCCAGGGCCAAAAGCAGGCCCGCACCTGGGAGCCAGGCAGCCTCTCAGGTGCTGGGAACACAGCCCACGCCACCTCATTACTACCGTCAAGGAAATGGCCCAGTTGGTAAAACACTTGATGCTCAAACACGAGGACATGGGTCCCCTCCCCAGCACTCGTGGTCCGTGGCAATGGGCTACCATACGGCGAATGGCTTCAAACCAGGGTCACTGTTAACTCTCAATTCTGTAAGGCAGAAATGCAGAACCAAGGTTTCCACAGAGGTTTGCTCCCTCAGAAAGCTAATGGGAAGGAGCCTTCCTGCCTCATGCACCTTCTGGTGACTGCTCATGCTCCCTGGGTCGCAACTGTAGCTCCTCCATCTCTGCCCCTGCTTCTTCGTGTGGTGTCTGCCTGTGCCTCTCAGGATGTCTTGTAGAAGGATGCTAGCTGTTGAGTAAGGCCCAGGAAGATTTTATATCAAGATTTATAATTAATGATATTAACAAAGATTATTTGCAAATGAAGTCGAATCAGAGATTCCAGGTGCACAGGAATTGGGGAGTGGGGGTGGGGCTAGAATCAGAGATTCCAGGTGCACAGGAATTGGGGAGTGGGGGTGGGGCTAGAATCAGAGACTCCAGGTGCACAGGAATTGGGGAGTGGGGGTGGGGCTAGAATCAGAGACTCCAGGTGCACAGGAATTGGGGAGTGGGGGTGGGGCTGTTTAGCGCTCTGTAGGTATTTGTTGCATCATCCAGCAATGACGTCCCAGGACAGACAAGGAAAGCCCTTGCTACCTCTGGAACTAGAACCTTCTTTGGCATCCTCAGCGCACTTGGTCACTAGCTCTCCTTGTGTGCGTGTATCGATCGTACGCATGTGTATGTGTCTGCGTGTGCTCATGTGTGTGCAGGCGAGCATGCACATGGGGATCAGACCTTGATGTCAGATGCCAGGTATCTCCTGCTCCCACTCTCCACACTATTTTGTTTTGAGACAGGGTCTCTCACTGAACCTGGAGCTCACCAATTGGCAGGCTAGCTGATATAACTCCTGTCTTCACCTCCCAAGCTGAGGATTGCAGGCATGCACCACCGTGCCCAGGTTATCGTTATAGTGTTTATTATTATTATTATTAATGAGATGTGTGGGTATGGGCATGAAAGTGGAGGCAAGAGGACAACTTTATGGAGTTAATTTCTCTTCAGGTCACCAAGCTTGTGTGGGCAAACACCTCTACTCACCAAGCCGTCTTCCTGGCCTCATGATCAGCCCTTTTTTTTTTTTTTTTTTTTTTAAACATGGGTTCTGGGAATTGAACTCAGGTCCTCACTTGCTTCTACTCCAAACTTGTATGAAACAGAGCTCTCTCTCTAGTCTTACAATAGCATTTCTTGAAATCCTGGCTTTTCAGGGGATCTGAAAGTCCCCTGGGGACAATAGGTGGCAAGTTTAGCCCATGCCCAGTTTGCCTGTGGCGTATCGAGCACACAGAAGTCAGGGAAATGGTGGTTTTAAAAGACACATCGGAGGCTGTGTCCTTTTCTTCAACTTTGTGCCCTTGTTACACCTATGTGGGTCTGAGCTCATGCATGACCCAGGGACATGGAGGAGTGTCTTTTCCAGGCAGTCCTGCTGAGTTGTATCATAACCAAACATCTGACTTTGTCTGCGGGTGGATTTCACTTCAGGTTGTAATTGTCCTGAGGTAAACAGAGCGGAGAGGGTGAGGCCCAGTGGGAACTGTCACAGCAGACTGTCCTTAAGTTGCTCTCCCTAACCATGGCTGCAGATAACCATGGCGTATGCAAATGAGCCATCCTTGAAAGACAGAAAGCAAAGGGAAAGGGATGGAGGTAGATCTCATTTCAAGATTAGGACCCATTCTACTGTAGTCTTAGCGATCAAATTGCTCCTCGAAACTGGACCAGAACAAAGAGCGGTCTGCATTTCCCACCATTGAATCCAGGGGCTCCATCATCCCTAGAAAATGCCATTCTTCAGGCCGAAGTCATAGGAATGTGCTCCGATGTGACCCGAGATTCTGTAAACAAACTCCTTAGTCAACCAGAAGGGAAATGGGATGGAGGGGGATTAAAGTCACCAAGAGACTCAAGAGCCATGTATGTAATATCTCTTATTAATAGAACCCTATCAAATAAAAGCATCCATGCCGCCGCATCCACTCTGTCCTGTCTGTCAGAACCTAGCATTCTGCCACAGAAGTTTCTGGAACATCTGGTGAGCATTCTGTGTCCTACCCATGCAAGTATTGCAGCTGTCCAACTTGTAACAAGCCCCTCCACCTCATTGCCTCAGAGCCTTGTGATGGGATGTGGCTACTTCACTCTGCGTTTGAAATGAAGGCAGACAGGGTCCCTTTAAGTCCTTCTGCCATGTCCCCAGGGGCCCTAATCCCTGCACATGCTTTCAGAGGGACTCAGCTGGTCCCCCCCAACCCTGGGAAGTTGCCCAAGACTGCCATACTTCCCTTTCCTGAGTTCAAGGGGGCACAAGAAACTACTGAACATGGGTGACCCTGACCTCAGACCCTACAGCATCCGGCAGGTGAGACCCAGGAAGCCACCCTTGGCTGAACCCTGCAGGCCCCCTCTCTGCACAGCGGTTTCAGTTCACGTGGCTACCCCGTGGTGTACGTGCTGTACACCGGATGGTAGCTTCGTGCGCTCCACACAGGAACCCAGGTGAAGCCGTGTTACAGAGGGAGAAGCTAAGCCTCAAGGGGAACCTTCAAAGTCACTCAAGCCTGGAGGCTCTTCCTCTGGACAAGCCGGTAGACTAGTTTCACTCCCGCAGAGCATGCGTGCACCTCACATCCGTTCTCATCTTTGTGAAGCAGGAAGTGTCCCTTTCCTCTCTCTGGCCATAAGGATGACACGTTAGATGTGTGTCTGTAAGCCGCTTCCCCGGGTCAAGGTAAAGGTGATAGACTGAGGAATTCCCATAGCAAATGCATCTTCCGTCTTTAGCCTGAGTCTCAAAGTCCTTGTTCTTTTGAGCCCTGGTAACAGAGCAGGGGTGTGTTGGTGGCCTGAAGCTGGTGCAGCTGACCCTGGCGATTGTCATCTGATACGTACATAAATGGGGGCTTCGATCGGAAATTCTCTCCCAGAACAGTTTACGGGGTGGAAATTATACAAGGACCATGGAGATCCTCACACCCGCAGATTCATCACGGCTGTGGGCGGAGGGCGGGTTTTGAAAGAGTTAATAAGGGCTGGAGAGATGGCTCAGCGGTTAAGAGCACTGACTGCTCTTTCAGAGGTCCTGAGTTCAATTCCCAGCAACCACATGGTGGCTCACAGCCATCTGTAGTGAGACCTGGCGCCCTCTTCTGGCCTACAGGCAGGATACTGTATGTATAAATAAATAAATCTTAAAAAAAAAAAGAAAGAAAGAAAGAAAGAGTTAATAAATATAAACACCCTTTAACCCATTGCCGCCTAGCAGTTTCTTCTCTTGCTTGGGAGGTTGGGAATTCAGAATGAGGAGCCCTACCTGGAGAGTATCCACCATCCACTCCACTCCAACAGGAGAGGCCCTTGTTCTCTTCCCCCAGGGCAGGTTTGGTTAGCAGCTTCAATTTGCAGCATGTGGGATACACGCTGCAGTCCACAACTGGGCAGGTATTCTGAACGGGCAGCATAAGTCCAGCAGGTTGCCGATCATCTCAGGTTGGAAGCAGATGAGGTTTGGGGATAGGGAACAAATGGCTTGTTGGGAGCAGGGCTAGCGAAATGAAAGGCGAGAGGCTGGATTGCCCATATTTACCCTTAGGAGACCCGAGCTCAGCAGAACACCTGAGCCCAAGAGGGCTGCAAGAACTTGGCCTCAGCCAGCACTAGCTAGGTCCTGTACTCCAGGCCGCTGGACCGGTCCTTGGTCAGGCTGCTGGACCGGTCCTTGGTCAGGCTGCTGGACAGGTCCTGTCAGGCTGCTGGACACATCCTTTGTCAGGCTGCTGGACTGGTCCTTGGCCAGGCTGCTGGACCGGTCCTTGGCCAGGCTGCTGGACCGGTCCTTGGTCAGGCTGCTGGACCGGTCCTTGGTCAGGCTGCTGGACAGGTCCTGTCAGGCTGCTGGACCGGTGTCCTTGGCCAGGCTGCCGGGAGAGCGGTGGAACAGAGTGATTCTTCACTCCCCTTTCCCACTTCCTAGTAGAATGCAGGACTTTGCAAGGTGAGACAGGCTTGCTCCCTGCAAGGTCTTTGGCAAGGTCTGGAAACACTTTGGGTCCTCATAGCCTGGCAGCTGCCATTAGTTTTTAGTGAGATGGGTCAGAGAGGCAGCTGAGCCTCGTGGACATCCTGACAGCAAACAGATGATGATGTCTCATAGTATAGGACTCTCGATATTTGTGTGCAGTGTCCATGCGGCAAAAACCTGCCCCGAACCTGTCGCGACCGCCTCGACCAGCAAGGAAGACGCAACACCAGGCTCTTCTTTCAGCGGTTTACTCAGGAACCTTGAACAATCTTCTGACCCCGGGAAAAACCTGCCCTCAGCCTAAATAGCCTCTGGGTGACCAACCTCAGCACGCCACGTGGCACTGCGGATAGGTTCAGGTACGCGGAAGCAAGCCAGATCCTAAGGCTAGCCAAATATGGAGTTGTTTTACCAAGGAGAGCGCTCACCATCAGGAAGGTGGAAGGCGGAGGAAGCCAGCGCCATTTTTAAGGCGTGGCTGCATGCAGCTCTCTACACTAACCTTTCTTTTATGATCCAGTGACAGACCTGAAGCTCTGAGGATCTGCCCTTCACCATGGAGCCTTCTCCTAGCAGCATTGGTTACGGTTTGAATGTAAAATGCCCCACAGGCTCATGCGTTGAATGGGTCTATTAAGGAGGCTCTCTTTGAGGAGACTATGGATCATTTAGGAGATAGAGGAACTGGGTCACTGGGGGGGGAGTATGTTATCGGCTGTATCCTGACCCCGGTTTCGGCCAGGTTCTCTGTGCCTCCGATCCTCCGAGATGTCAGCATGCCACCCAGCATCAAGTCTCGCCCACTGTTTTCCCCCAAATCATGAGTCAGAATGCATCCTTCCTCCCCTTAAGAATAAGTGCTCATCAAGGATTTGTTCACAGTGAGGTTGAAAGTAACCACCATGCCGATCTTGGTACGCCCCTTGAAAATAGCGCACAGTTCAGAAAATGGACTTTTCCAGAGTGTCTCGTCCAGCTGGGCTTCAGGCATGTGCAGCCTAGAGCCCACAGGCCAGGTATTATCCCTGGAGAACCATGAGTGAGGTCCAGCACGTTTACAGATGACAGCGTTGTATTTCGATGTTGGACACCCACGTGAGGTGATCTGGAAATATATGTCTTCAAGAGATGACAATGGACTTGAGAAGCTGCGGAGGTACCCTCGATGTACGGCATTGCCTCTCTCAGGACCGCCAGCCCCTTGTGTATTGGGGTACAAGGTGCAGCCCCCCCTCCCCACAACACACACACTTGAAATGCATTTGGACAAGAACTTACGTTTAAGCACAGCAGCTTTCTCCGGGATGTTTCATCTTTAACCAGCCTGGGGATGCAAGCATTTGTCTCCACCTCCTAGTTGAAGGCAATTCTCTTAATTTCAAAGTTGATGCTTCTAAAACCCTGAGAAGTTACCCTTCACCACGTCACTTTCTCCTGGTGGACAACATCTCCTACAGCCTGAATGTGAAATGTCCCCCACAGGGTCATGTGTTGGCACCCCAGGTCCCCAGTCTGCAACACCAACCACTGTTTTGAGAGAGTGCGGGACCCTAAGGAGGCACGCACGGCTGTAGAAGGTGAATTCCCTTAGTGCATGAGGTTTACAGGTTATGGCAGGGCTCCAGTTTGGGCACTGATTTCTTTGGAAGCATCTGGAAGGTTTGTAGGCACAGATAGTTGAGCCCTAGCCTAGTTCCACCTCCGAGAGGTCTGAGGAGCTGAGGAGAGGTGTGACGAGTTGTGCTTTTTCGTTGTGTGTCTCTGGAGGGATGCAGAGGACAGTTTGGGGGATCCTGGTCTCTCTTCCCACTGTGTGGGTCCCAGGTATTGAACTCAACTCACCGGGCTCGGTGACAAGTGCCTTTACCCACCAAGCCATCACGCTGGCCCCTACAATTTGTAGAAATACCCATTAGAAAAATGGGTACCCTGGTTATGCTCATGCTGCAGGTCCAAGACCAACCTGTGAGAGCCACCTGTCTAAAACTGGGGCTCAAGGGTGGCAGCGTGCACAGTGCCATCTGGAGAACTTGGTAAATACAGAGAGTGCTGCTGTGAACTTACCCCTTAGATTCCAATTCAGTCCATGTGAAGAGGGCCTTTGGCACATTCTGGGAAGTTTGAGGACCATCCCATTGAGAGTCCAGTAACAGGGTAAAGCAGTCCTTCTCAAAGGTGGTCTGCACAGTCAGCCACTCTTATTCACACCCAAGGGCTGAATGAACCAGCCTGGCCCAGGGCCCCAGAGTCTGTGTCTCAGTCAAGTTCCCAGATCTGAAACTACAGGTAGCTCAGTGGATGGAGTGCTCACCTACCAAGCATGAAGCCCTAGGTTCGATCCCCAGCACTGCATAAACTGGATGTGTTGGTCTAAGCCTCTAATCCTGGCACTCAGGACACGGAGGCAGGAAGATCAAAAGTTCAAGGTCATCTTTGGCTATCCAGGATCAGAAACCACATTTTGATAGGAAAGGACACTCCAGTAGTGCTTAACCAGGGCTGATTTTTTTTTAAATTTATTTATTCTGTATATAGTGTTCTGGGCACCAGATCTCATTATAGATGAGTGTGAGCCATCATGTGGTTGCTGGGAATTGAACTCAGGACCTCCGGAACAGCAGTCAGTTCTCTTAACCTCTGAGCCATCTCTCCAGCCCACCAGGGCTGATTTTTATCCCAGCCTGGCAAACACCGGAGGGCATTTCCAGCTACTACAAGGAGAGTCTAGGGAAGTGCTCCTGGCATCTCTAGTAGCCAAACATCCCACTGTGCACAGCAGAAACCAAGAACGAACTCATCAGAAATTGCCTAGCTCTGAGATAGAGAAGTCCTTACACAGAAAAGGTATTGACAGCCGCCGACAGGGAACCAGACTGGTCAGCGAAGATTTCCTGTGCCCACTGAGATGCAATCTGTCAGGCCATAGTACCTTTCATGCAGATCTAAAGGTCTGATACGTACTTCTGAGGCTTCACCCTTCTCCTGACACCTGTCCTTGGCTTCCGTTGTTTCTCTGTAGTCCCTGCTGCTAAGCACCGCTTCTTCTGTTTACACACAGAAGTCTTATTTATGTTCTGTACCCTGTACTAGACTGTAAACTCCAGAGTTCTGTTTGTTTGCATCATTCCCTCTATATCGATAGCCCCTGGATGATGCTTGGCACAGTAGATGCTCGACAGGGAGTCATTAGGTGGCTCTGCAGAGATGGCGCCTGCTGCTCTTGCGGAAGACCCAGGTTCTGCTCCCAGCACCCACACGTCTCTACATTTGTCTGTTAACAATTGTTTGTAACTCTGCTCCCGGTGGATCCTGTGTTCTCTTCTGGCCTTTGCAGGCACCGGCCACGTATACAGTGCACTCACATGCATACAGGCAAAGCAATCAAATGCATTAAATGTTTTTTTAAGCTGTCAGGTGATGGAGGGATGGTGAGGTGGTTCGTCAGGTGACGGTCCTGCTGTCAATCGTGACGACCTGAGTTCTATCACTGGTTCCCCCATACTGGTCTCACTGTGGGCTAGGGGAATGACCAAGCCACTTCTCCGATTGTCTTTCCCCTCCCCCATTCACTATTGCAGATTTATTTTGCACGGGCTCCCTGCACACACCTTGACGTGGCCTCTGCTCATTTCTCTTGCCTGTCTCCTCAGAAAAAGACAGTTGAGGTTTCCCTAATAGAAAAGGGGCCTCTGCTTTGAGAGTTACTCAAGTATACTAACTTCGTGATATCACAGAGAGACTTGAAAATGAAAATAAATGTCTACATCTTTTTAATTCACTGCCTTTTTCTTGTCCTATTCTTCCTCTACCTTATTTCCATCCGGAAAGTTTTTGCCCTGTACCTTCTGAAAATTAGAAAATCAGACCCTTAATTTGTGTGTCTTCGAGAGGCAGCGAGGGAGCCGGAGAGCGAAGATTGAAATCAGTCCCTTTAGAACTTTCCATTCTGCCATTAGCAGGTCTCGCTCTCTTCGGAAAGGGGAGTAATGCCAGAAAGTGTTCTAATTACCACTCGCCTTTTGCTCCTACAGTCAAGAAGCCATCATCCTTGCCTGAGAACTGGGTCCTTATTTGGGGGAGACTTGTGGCCCCCACAGGGTGGGGACAGAGTCGGCAGAGCCTGTCCAATGTGTGCAGCTGGGGAGGTCAGGACCTCCACCCTGGCTGGTTGGGAATAAAAGAGTCTCTGCAGTGTGCAACAAGCCATTTCTTCACCGTTGGCTTCTCGAGTTCACTTTCCCCACTCCAGGGTCTTTTGTCCAGTGTTCTGAGATGGGTTATTAGGGCAGGAGAGACGCGGGCGCTCTTGAATGTGGCGTGGTTCAAACCCTCTCTTGTGATGGGCTGGTCTTTAAACTGTAGGGCTCTTTCTTGAAAAACTCCAGGCCAAAGATGTATGCAGTCAGACATTTAAGATCCTCCCCAATGACACTTTTTTTAAAAAAGATTTATTTATTATGTATACAGTATTCTGTCTGCATGTACGCCTGCAGGCCAGAAGGGGGCACCAAATCTCATTACAGATGGTTGTGAGCCACCATGTGGTTGCTGGGAATTGAACTCAGGACCTTTGGAAGAACAGGCAGTGCTCTTAACCGCTGAGCCATCTCTCCAGCCCCCCAATGACACTTTTAAGAGTTCCCCCAACGCGCACAACCCCAGCAGTGACTTGCTGGTCACTAGCCTGTATCCAGGTGCTTTGGAACAGATGGTGGTGGCACTCTGGCAAGTCCCAGCAACAGACAATTTGTCAAAGGGACCTTACGTGAGAGGACCATGCTGAACGATCCGGTGGGCAAACGGCTTTGTGGGGACACTAGCACTTTCCGTGTGGCCTTAGACAAGATGGGGTGACCACCCTTGTGGCCCAGGTCTCTCCCAGTCCATCTTTCCGAGCCACAGCCTCCTAAAATCCAACTGAGACGCGATCCACAGCTGAGCCCAGAGAAAGATTTCTGTTTCTGATTGGGAAAGATGTGGGCTTAAAGACAAGGAACTCCGGAAATGTCCCGTGTTCAGCCTGACCGTGAAAAGGAACAGATGAAGGCTGGGGGGGATGGCTCCGTCAGTGAAGGGCTTGCCCTCTCTGCCTGTTTCTCCTACAAAACCCGGGCTAGCCCAGGTGACCTTGAAGGCATATTCCTCCCAGCGGCCTGGACTTCGGGATTATTGAAGCGGCATGAAGGCGCCATGCTGTCTTCCTACAGTCCATCTATGGCTCCTATTCAGAAAGACTCAACTCACCATGAGCCTACAGCTGGTTCTTCAGTGAAGGAGACCCAGACTCGTTGCAAACTGTCTTCCGGGGCATCCAGGAAGTGCTGGATGATGGCCTGAGTTTGGATCCCCAGCATCCACACCAAGGCAGAGCACAGCAGTCTATTCCTATAACCCCAGAGCTGGGGGAGCAGAGACAAGCAGATTCCTGGGGCTCTCTGACCAGTTCTAGCCAGATCAATGGACTCCTGCTTCAGTGAGAGATCCTGTCTCAAGAAAAGGATGATGGAAAGCGACTGAGGGAGATATCCAGTGTCTGCTTCTAACCCCCGCCTGGCACATAACCTGAATAGCAGGTGCCCGACAACCCTGGGGTCTCTCCCTGAACTCTGTGTTCTGAAGAGAAGAGACAAAGACTACTTACTGAAGGTTTTAACTCCTCCTATTCCCATCATGGGCAGTAATGAGCTGGGCTGGCATTTTCTAAGCTCTGCTTGTAGGTAATCCTGCTGGCGAGGGCTAGACCCCATGAACTCATGACCATGCCTACAAGCCCCTACACAGTTCCCTGGATCTAAGCAATGCTTTCAAGCTGTCAAAAATGGTCAGTGTGCCAATGACTCACTCAAGAGACTAGCCTTGGGCCTCACTGGCTTGTGGAGCAGGAGTGGGATCCAGGAATTCTGAAAGTTGATGACAAGCTCCAAGGCACCAAGGGGTCCATTGTCAGACCTTGGTGTTGACAAGTACCCATCCTGAATTTCAGGGACGCATCCCCAGGGGTCTCCTCTAGAAGGGCTGAAAATCAGCTTTGCGGTGACGTCATACAGACAGGAAGACACTCGCAGGCCCCAGAGTTATTGAGGGGAATGCCTGGAGCCTGTTTCCTTCTGGGAAGAGATAGGAGGAAGTAGCCAGCCAAGTACTGATAGGTTTGTGCCAGTTTCTCAAAGAACTGCTGAGTGGTGACAAGAAACTGTGTAATGACTAAAAACTAAATGTCGCACACGTGAGCAGAGGAAGGTTGCCCAGGACTCCTGGTGTCCATGCTACTGGTTTGTCTTTCGTGGAGGATGTACAGGTGACTTATCACAGCAGAAGACTCTTTGGGGAGCCCCGGGCTGCTCTCCAGGCCCACAAGGTCTAACCCAGGTTTTAAAGAATTTTCTGAGAGGGGATATGGAACCCTGAGGCCGGTGTGGGGGTGGGGAGCTTTGGCATTATGACTCTGATTGTCACTGTGTGACACTGGGTTGGTTACTTCCCCTCTCTGGCAGGGTCTGTCATCGTCTCAAAGAGGGGCAGACTGCAGAGTCAGGACCCCATTCGTTCATAAAAGCTTTGCTGAGGCCCTCTCCTCCCTCTTCCTGGCCCTCAGCAAGACTCTGGGATTGTCACGGTAAACAGAAGACGGGCACTGGCCTTGCTTCTTGGAGCTCTGTCAGCAAGTGACCCCAGATGTGTAGCAATCAGCTGGGCTGCGGTCACCCTGGGGAATAGATGCTGCTATGTCACAGGCTCAGTGTTTGCAGAGCTGCTGCACGCTAGCGCCCTCGTGCTTCTGTTAAGATGCTAAATGTAAGCCGGGCGGTGGTGGCGCACACCTTTAATCCCAGCACTCGGGAGGCAGAGGCAGGCGGATCTCTGTGAGTTCGAGACCAGCCTGGTCTACAAGAGCTAGTTCCAGCGCAGGCTCCCGTTCACAGTATAGCCAAAGAGTATTAAACCATAGGGATCGACCACAGTCTGTCTATTCCTTCTGCGGATGATGGACGTTTGGACTGAGTCTAGTTGGGAGGTTGGCTGAGTAAAGCTACCGCGGACATGTGTGTGCATGTCTTATTGTGGGCATATTAGCCTCGCTCTTGAGTAAATAGCTAAGACCTGTAGGTTGGGTTGTCCGGGTGACTCACAGTCACAAGGCCAGCCCTGGCGTGTCAGAAGCCCTTAAGTGACGCACTCCCCACTGTCCTCCAGCCCCCAAATCTTACCATCCTAGCACAGCTGGAAAGTAGTGTTTGATCTTGTTATCTTTGTTTACACAATGAAAAGAATATACCTAACAAAATTCACTATTGTGTGTGGTGTGATTCATGTAATAGAATTGCGTGCCTGTAATTCTAGCACTTGGGATGCAGACGCAGGAAGGTTTCTGGTTTGTGGGTTACGTAGTGAGACCATGTGACCAAAACAACAAGTTAAAGAGACTGGAGGAGCAGCTCACTGGCTAAAACTATTAGTTGTTCCTGCAGAAGACTCTGGATCAATTCCCAGCACCCACGTGGTGGTTCACAGCCATTAGTAACTCCAGTCCCAGGGGATTTCGAGGGCATCAGGCACATGTGTGGTACACATACATACATGTAGGCAAAACATTCAAACGCATAAAGTAAATAAATTAAGCAAGACTGAAAAACAAAAAGTTGAAAACCAGCAGTAGGGTGACCCATCTTTGCCATGTCCACATGTACCGTGTACACATGTACCGTGTCCACATGTACCGTGTCCACATGTACTGTGTCCACATGTACCGTGACCACATGTA
This sequence comes from Dicrostonyx torquatus, assembly GCA_028555095.1. Classification (NCBI taxonomy): domain Eukaryota; kingdom Metazoa; phylum Chordata; class Mammalia; order Rodentia; family Cricetidae; genus Dicrostonyx; species Dicrostonyx torquatus. The sequence continues at coordinate 569,204 of JAQHUG010000404.1, read as the reverse complement.
CCGTGACCATGATCATGTGCACTATTCACAGACATTAAGCTGGGGTCACTACGATGGAGCCATCACTGTCAAACAGCTTTTCCATCTTCTCAAACTGAAAGCCAGTCCCCTACCCCTAGCTGGTCCCCTACCCCCAACACCTCCATCAGTGACCACCCTGCTGCCCTCTCAGTCCCGGTCCCCACACCTCCACCAGCCACCACCACCCTCACCTCCCACACCTCCACCAGCCACCACCACCCTCACCCCCCACACCTCCACCAGCCACCACCCCCCTCACCCCCCCCACCTCCACCAGCCACCACCTCCCCCCCCCCCCCCTCCACCAGCAGCCACCACCACCCTCCCCCCCCCCCCCCCCGCCACCACCCTGCTCGCTATCACAGTGAGTTCTCTAGCTCTGGGTCCCTCCTCCATAATTGAACTCCGCGGGATTTTTCTTTTGTATTTTTACATCACTCCTGCTTAACATAATGTGGAACTTCCAGGCTCATCCATGTTGTAACAGAGGTCAGAATTCTTTTCCTTTTATAGACTCAAAGATATTCCACAACCTTTCTACACTATCATGCGATGTTTTAATGGAGAAATATTCCCTATCAAGGAAAAAAATTATTTTTAAAAATCTCTACATTTTTATGCAGACCTGAAACTATAAATTCCTCTGACCCACCAGGACATAGTCTTCCACAATATTCCAGATCCAAAAGCTTGCAAAATGCAGAGGAGTGGACGCAGGGTGGACGTCACCAGCCTTTTAGGATAGACGATAAAGGAGGGTCGGTATTCAAGAGATAGCTGAGCAGTTAAGAGCCCTCCCTACTCTTCTAAATGGACCTGGGTTCAGTTCTCAGCACCCACATCAGGCAGCTCCCAGCCGCTTATACCTCCAGTTCGGGGAGATCCAGTGCCCTCTCCTAGCTTTCTTGGCTGTGTATATGGAGTATACACACAGACACATAAATAAAAATTAAAATCTTTTTCAAACAATGTGTGGTATAGGGAATGTCAGACTCCACCCTCCTTTCCTATCCCCTTGCCCGCCCCTACCAAGTCATCTCCTACCCCTACCCATGAGAACTGATTCTCTGGTTAATTCCCCCCCCCCCGCGTGCGCTCTATCTCAGTCCCCAGAACTGTCGGTCCCAGGGTCTAGGACACAAATCTCTTTGTTTGTATCTCCCTTGTCTGCTTCAAAGCCCAATCTGTCATCAATGATACACTGTGAATTCTTATCAGATATGAGAGGGAGCACCCTCAGAATACATGACGGGCTAAGAAATGCGAACCGAAAACCATTTAGATGGGACCCAGGGATCTTTCCAGGGGCTGAGAAATGCTGAATATTTTGCTCAGAAGCAGGGGGCCGCAGACCTGAGAGGAGCAGGCCGAGTTAATTGCCTGGGTGCCGAACTGCCCCAGAAACGAGAGAGGCCGTAATTAAAGCTCAGCTGTTGGAATCTGACAGTCTTAGATTGTCTCATAAACGATAAGCAGGTCAGAGACACAGATTACAGTAATAAGCTGCGACCCGAGAGGCACCTTGCAAAGATTTCCACACGCTCTCCACGTGGAGGCGCTATTCAGCCTTTCTCCCACCGTTCACGACGCCACCGGGCTTTCCTGGACCTTCCCAGCAGCACTCCAGGTCTCTCCAGGCAGCCCTTTGCTGTTTCCCGTTCATCTTAACTCTTCTGCCCGTTGACCGCTTTGAAATGTAGCGTACACTCGTAAATATTTGTCTAATGCGTGCATGAAGAATGAGCGCCACCTGTTTGATAATATCACCAAGTTCCTTTATGGCATACAGTGTTTCCCCCCGTCATCTGCTAGCATGCCAGCCCGTCTAGGGGACTTCAGGAAGGGCTTCTGAGTTTAGGAAGCTAGCCTGTCTTCCCTGTCAATCCCAGCTGCAAGGGCATGGCTCCCCACTGCCCTGTAACCTCAGCATCAAGGAGGCCGTCTTTGTGTCCTACCAAACCCTTTGGATTTTCCCAGCGCGTAGTTGGAGCTCAATAAAATATAAAGACCGATTAAAGATTGAGGGTTGGAGAGATGGCTCAGTCAGTAAAGTATTTTCCATGCAAGCATTAGGACCTGAGTTCAATCCTCCAAGATGCATGTAAAACAAACAAAAACGAAGGAAAACAGACCCTGTAGATTAGGTATGTTGTGTGCTTGTAACCCAAGGGCAAACTCCTCGGGGTCCAACATCTTCTGGCCTCTGAGGTCACCTTCACTCATGTGGCACATCTACTTACACATTTACACACACACACACACACACACACACAATTTTTAAAAATAGTAAGGTGGGCAGAAGTCAAGGAAACCACCCAGC
>JAQHUG010000404.1:489894-508318 GCA_028555095.1 Dicrostonyx torquatus | reverse complement strand
GGGGCTGGAGAGATGGCTCAGAGGTCACACGCACTGACTGCTCTTCCAGAGGTCCTGAGTTCAATTCCCAGCAACCACATGGTGGCTCACAGCCATCTATAATGAGACCTGGCGCCCCCTTCTGGTGTGCAGGCACAAATGGAAGGAATGCTGTACACATAATAAATAAATCTTTAAAAAAGAAAGTAAATTCAATAAAGAATAAATTTAAAAACAAAACAAAACAAAAAACAATAGAGACCCTGAGGCTCAGAGCAGGTCAGATGTTTGCCTAAGGTCACCCATTCAGGTCTGGAACTTGAATCAAACAGCCTGGTGCTGATCTGTGCTCTTGACTGAGGTCTGCACCCCTGCTCTGTCCTGAATCCAGGGATCAGTGGTGGGTCTGGGTAGGGCTTGGTAAATCCCTGTAACACAATGTGCTTTCTGTTCCTCACTCAGCCCTGTCCTACACTCCTAAGACAGACATTAATCAATCATAGCACCTTTTCCTGGGCTCCTGGCTACTCTCAAATCCTTCCCAAAGAACTACGACAGAGCCCTGGGATGGAATTATGAGATGCCTTCCCTTATCCATCTTTTGTGCACGAGGAAGCAGCCCAGGGATTGACTTGTCTATTCTACTCTGTGACTCTCTACCCTACTCTCTTGAGACAGGATCTCTCAATGAATGTGGAGCTAGGCTGGCAGCCAGCAAGTCCCAGCATCCAGTATCCTGCCTTCTTCCCCACTCCACAATTACAGGCATGCATATAGTCATGCCCAGCTTTTCACATGAATGCTGAGGGTTCAAACACAGGTCATCGTGCTTCTATCAGCAAGCAATTTTACCCACTGAGCCATCTTTCCCAGTCCCTAGTTGTAGATTGTTTTGAAGGCAGGAGAACAGAACGCCCGGGAAGTTCTCATCCACAGAAGTAAGTAACAGTCATTAAGCAAAGGTCTCGGTGCAGATTCCCACAAGTTACAGAGAAGAAAATGAGATGCTGGCTTGAATCTGCATAATCACCACTGTCTCCTTCTCATTGCCACTTTGCAGGACATGGTGCAAGAGGGCAGGCCCTTCCTGGCCCAGGCACCATCCGCACCCGGGACTCCACAGGGTCTTTCTTGGAATGGTACTTTAATGATCACTCAAGTGGCAGTTAGCCCCCAATTAAGAGCACAAAGAAAAGCTGGAGCTAAATGGGGTGAATGTTCCAGAAAAATTCACCCACTTAGAAAAGAAGCCAGGAGAGGTAGCGAGCACACAAAGCCACCTCTTAACTGAAACAGATGCCTTGAAAGCTCCCAGGACGCTACCCCCCACGGACTGGGAAGGAAGTGGCTGAAGAATTGACCAGTCTCAAATTGTGCCTGCGTCTCCCCTTGAACTTGGGAGGTATGGCTTGTGCAAATTGGTTTCTCTGTAGGCACACTCATTCATGCCCAGCAAGCTTGTCCCAGACCCCAGGAAGTTCATGGGGACACTGAGGGTCTATGATGAAAATCTACATGCCCAAAGCTTTCTATATGTGTCTGGAATCTCAGCACTCAGAAGTGGATTGCAAGAAGATCGGAAGTTCAAGGTTACCCTTGGTTACAGTTGAGGTTTAAGGTCAGCCTGGAATATGCAGAGGAAGGAAGGGAGGGAGGAATAAAAGAGGACCTGCTTTGTCAGCAGTGGGCTGACAGTGGGAATAGAGCCTTCTCCATCCCACTAGGTGGAAAGATGTCAGGTGACCTGAGATAACTGGTCACAAATGAAGCCAGATGGGTCCAGTGTCTCTTACACCCCCTCCCCCACTTTTGCAAAGTGACTACAGAAAGTGACTCTCGGGTTTTGAATAGACGTCTCCTTGCTAAAGACGCTGCCGAAGAGGACGTACCATCTCTTTATCGGAACTGCCTTGGCCACGTTTCAGTGTGGAAGGGAAGAAAACCCAGGATAGAAAGAAGCTTTTGTGTCTCTGCCAGCACAGGGTCAGCACTGGCTTGTTCCTCTGTGCACAGCTCTGGTTAAGTGCCCTTTTACCTTTTAATTTGTACACTAGGTTTTGAGATATTCTGTCCCAGGTGGGAGAAACTGTCATTTGTCTCCTGGAAGGTTCTAAGACTCACTTGAGAATCCCCAGGCTCACCAATGAAGCTCAGAAGGGTTAGGAAGAGCAGGAATCAAATCCAGGACGGCAACCCGAGTGATAGGTGTCTCTTAAATCCCCAGGGCTCCATCCCCTAGCCCTCCCTCAGTGTCCACCGGTAGAATTCACAGTGACGCTATTGGGGTACACGTGCCTCCCTGACAGCCCAGACTTGAGTCAGTACTTGCTGTTCCTGCTGCCTCTCCAGGACCCGGACTCTGCCTGGTGGCAGGAGACAGCAGACAGCTACCAAAGTCAGCAGAAAGAGCTGGAAGGTACTAGAAAGAAAATCAATTCCAACCTAAGGACTGAGTTGGAGTCCCAGGTCTTCTATGGGCTGCCTCAGTGACCTTGAGTGAGTTAGTCACCTTGTATTTCAATGTCCACAACGGTGAAGTGGTATTAGTGGCAGCCACCTAACAAGAGGGATGTGTGTGTGTGTGTGCATGTGTGTGTGTGTAAGTCAGAGAACAACCTTAGGTATTGTTCGTTCCTAAGGTGTGATCTTTCTGTTTGTCAGTCTGTCTATCTTTTTGAAACAGTGCCTCACTTTGGCCTAGGGCTTACCAACCGGGTTAGACTGGCTAGCCAGCGAGCCTTCAGGGATCTTTTGTCTGTCTCCCCATGCCTACTCCCCAAGCCATGCCTGATTTTTTTAAACATGGGTTTTGGGTACGGAACTCAGGTCCTCATGGCTGCAAGACAAATACGTTACCAACTGAGCCATCTCCACAGCCCATATCTCCTGAGGTTTATGACGAAACTCTATGGAGGGTGGGTGATGCCATAAAACAAACTGGAACTTTCAATCCTAGATGACGGTGTGGAAGACAAGCCATGGTTAGCCTGCCTCGTCAGCTCAAATGGGACGTCCCGAGCCCCACACCATCAAGTGGAGACAACAAGATGAGACTAGGGAGCTCTGCCTGTATCTTCTCCGGGAGTACCCACCATTTGTCTCTGTAAAGAAAAACAGCAGAAAATTCTTTTGAAAAGCAATAGTTTCTCTCCCAGGTCACACGGTCTAATCGTGTGTGTCACCCTTGTCTCCGCGGTTTTCTTTCTGCTTAAGGAAAAGGAAAGGGAAAGAAAAGGAAGGAGAAGGAAGTCGTGTGACCTTGGTGGATGCCCTCACGTGACCCAGCATGCACTGCAGGTAGAAGTCTAGGCCAGGTCTCAACACCCCCTGGGGAGAATTTTATGTATGCGCTGCTGCTGTGGCTGTCCCAGAGTAATGGACTCCGGTGCCTCTTTACCACAGGCTCAGCCATATGACTTCCTTGGCCAATAGGATGCTAGTTAGCAGGGTGTACCGAGCTAGGCCATTGGATGTGCTCCTCCCTGTTGCTGCCTCCACAGTTCTCATGATGGCATGCTCCAGACAGAGTGGGACTCTAACCCGAGAGACTGCAGTGCTGAGAGCATGAGTTACCTCTCCTATGGCAAGTGTGGCTTTGCCTGGGGCACTCCTGTGAGTCTGAGAGGCCACATTTCTCAGAGTAGACCTTTAGAATCTAGAAACGATGAGAAGAGAAAGGTCAAACGTGAGAGTCAGGCTGGAAGAGAGAAGAGAGAAAGGGAAGGAAGAGAGAAGGGGGGAGAGAGAAAGGGAGGGAGAGAGAGAGGGAGTCCCCAGCATATGCTAGTCTGGAGCTCTGCTACTGAGTGATGTTCCTTGCCTTTGTTCTCTGAGGTAAGGTGTCACTTTGTAGCCTAGGCTAGCCTTCAACTCACAATCGTCCTGCCTCACCACCTCCATCCAGTGTTGGGACTATAGGCAAGTGTCACCGTGCTTGACAGTCACACAGACTTAATTCAGTCAGTTCACCTGGACCACAAACTGGCTGTGAAGCTGGGTGACAGTGTTGTGACCTCTTGAGGAGTTTTTTTTTTTTTAATATTTATTTATTATGTATACAATATTCTGTCTGTATGGGCGTTTGCAGGCCAGAAGAGGGCGCCAGACCTCATTACAGATGGTTGTGAGCCACCATGTGGTTGCCGGGAATTGAACTCAGGACCTTTGGAAGAGCACGCAATGCTCTTAACCACTGAGCCATCTCTCCAGCCCCCTCTTGAGGAGTTTTTAAGTCAGGAAGGGGATGCGCTTAAATCTGAGTGCCGGCTTTGCCTTGAATGGGTCCTCACAGACTTTAGTCTGAGCGGGTGGGTGGACGCATGCACATGCACGCTCACCGGCTTTGTATGCATGTGGAGGTCAGAGGTCAACATGAGCATCTCTCTCCGTCAATCTGCAGCTTGTGTTTTGATTCAGAGTCTCACTGGACCTGGAGCTCACTGTTTCTGATAAGTTGGCTAACTACTGGGGCCCTGGACTCCTCCTGTCTTCTCTGCCCATCCCCCTCCGTCCAACACGGGGGTTACCGGTGCACACCCCCACACCCAGCCTTTATGTGCGTACCGAGGCTCACACTCAAGTCCTCGCATTTGCACGGCAAGTATAACACACGCGAAGCCATTTCCCCAGCCCCCTTCATAAACTTTAAATGTGAAGCTGTGGGGGAGGGGCGCCCATGGAGCAGCCAAACACTGTGGGGGTACCCTTTGGCGGTAGTACCTTCAAACCAAGGCCTGACATTTATTTTGATAAATGAAGTCGCTGAGAAAAGCTTGTCGCTATGAGCTCGTCCCACCGTGGCTTTGGTGGTATCGTGGCTCTGCAAAGAGTGAGGGGGGGGAAAAAAATCAATGTCCACTGTCCACATACTGTTTGATCTATTACTGCTGAAAGAAGTTCTTTATCTCCTACCCAGACTGGGAAAGTGCTGGCTCACAGTCAGCCGCGGGAGACTCGGGGTGGAGAGCGAGGAGGCGTGTTTGTCCAAACTTTGGTCCTTTGATGACCTTCGTGACTATTCAGAGGACCGCTTGAACACTCCCAATTGTTACAGCCCTCATTTGTTTTTGATTAAGCAATTGTAGGCGCGAAAAGACGACCTGTGGCATGTGGCCTGCCTTCCTGCAGGATTGATGCATGCCAAGGAGGCAGCAGAAGGCTTTTTTTCATGATTGCAGGAGGGAATGGGGAGGGGTTGACTAGAGACAAGAGACATGGATGAGATCAGAACACGTCTAGGACTGGAGTCCTGGCTGCCACTGGACACAAACCTTGGTATTCTTTTCTTTTTGTTTGTCTTGTTTTGCTTGAGACAGGGTGGCCTGAGACTTGCTCTGTAGACCAGGCTGGCCTCAAACTCAGAGATCCACCTGCCTCTGCCTCCTGAGTGTTGGGATTAAAGGCGTGTGCCACCACGCTGGGCCCTCAGTGCCTCTGAGCAGCAGGTGAGTGTATGCACCACCTCATCTCCTTAGACCCTTTGTGTGTATGTGTATGGTGTGTGCATGTGTTTTATGTCTGTGTACATGTGTGTCTTTGTGCATGTGTGATCATACAAAAAGACCAGAGGATATCCCATTATCTTCTATCACTTTTCTTGGTGTCCCTTGAGAAAGGCTCTCTCACTGAACCTGGGCTTGCCACTTTGCAGCCAAGAAGGCTTGCCAGAAAGACCCAGTGATCCTCCTGTTTTTACACACACGTGCACACACAGAGGTATGCACACATGCTCAAACCACACACAGATATGCACACACATGGACAGGTACATATACACATGCACGTGTGTCTGTACACACACAGGTATGTACACATAGAGGTACACACGTGCATGCACTGGCATACACATGCACACTCAGGTACACATGCATGCATACAGATACCTACATTTGCACGTACACATACATAGGTATACACACATAGGTATGCACGCACACGTACAGGTACATACATACATGTGTGTACACACACACGTGTGTACACACACATGTATGTGCACACAGAGGTATGCACACACGTGCACTGGCATACACATGCACACACATGCAAGTGTGTACACATGCATGCACATACACACACACACACATCAGGAACATGCAGCCATAGCTGAACTTTTCTGTGAGTGACGGGGACCACGCTTGACTTCATGCTTATACAGCCAATGGATTTACCCACTGAGCCTCTCCCCAACCTGATCCTCTTAATCTCATGTGTGCACACCCCTTCACACTTCCTTTGTGTGTGCACATCTCCCACCTACTCTGTTTTCCATCTCCAGCAGTCTGAACTCGTAGATCCTTCCTGAAAACTCTCTTGGTGTCTGGAGTTACTTTGCCCACAGGAGAATCTAAAGTCTCTGGCTCTGAATGTTTCCACCTTGCTTACTCCTGAGGAAGTGTGAGCACTCAGGACACTTGCTGACGTCTGGCTTACTCTCCCGTGTCCTCTGGAACTTCAGGCAGAACACCCAGAGACATGACTTGCTGGAAGCAACCCACACTCTTACTAGAAGACTTACTTCCTTAAAATATCACTTGGAATAGCTCAGAGATAGAGCACCTGCTTAGCATGCATGAAGCCTGGGTTCAATGTCCTATATCCCCCATGCCCATTCCCCCACCACAAAAAAAAATTATTTGTGCCCCAATTCTTGACTCAGGCTCTGTTAAAGATTTTCATCCAAGCCGGGCAGTGGTGGCTCACGCCTTTAATCCCAGTACTCGGGAGGCAGAGGCAGGCGGATCTCTGTGAGTTCGAGGCCAGCCTGGTCTACAAGAGCTAGTTCCAGGACAGGCTTCAAAGCTGCAGAGAAACCCTGTCTCGAAAAACAAAATACAAAAAACAAAAACAAAAAAAGAAAAAAAGATTTTCATCCAAGATGATAGAATTATGCTTCTGGCTGATTTTCTATAGTTGAACTAACTTGTATCCAGTAACTCAGCTTTTGTATCTAATGCCTCACCGTGCCAGGTCTAGAGTTACATATTCAAAATGCATTATTTCTTTAAAGATGGCAATGTAAGCCGGGCGATGGTGGCGCACGCCTTTAATCCCAGCACTTGGGAGGCAGAGGCAGGCAGATCTCTGTGAGTTCGAGACCAGCCTGGTCTACAAGAGTTAGTTCCAGGACAGGCTCCAAAGTCACAGAGAAACCCTGTCTCGAAAAAACCAAAAAAAAAAAAAATAAAATAAGATGGCAATGTAAAAGACTTATGGAGGTGCTTTGCCCAGTCACTAGCACCTTGTAAGACTTAGCGCGTGCTGATCCCATCCACACCATGGCTGAGCTGCAACCCGCGTAAAAGCAGTCCTGGTTAAGGACTTCTCATGGCTTCCCTGGAACCCTTCTGCCACCCCACACCCCAACATCCTACACACTACATCTAGAATGACTGTGTATTGTATGTTTACATTTATTTCTTGCAGGGGCAGGCATGTACATGTACATGCATGGAGGTCAAAGGGTAACTGGCAGGAACTGGTTCTCTCCTTCCACCATGTGGATTCCAGGGATGAAACTCAGGTCATCATAGTGACAAGAGCCTTTACCCACTGAGACAGACTGGTCCTAGAATGATCTTTGAAAATAGACCAATCTGCTGGAGAGATGGCTCAGTGGTTAAGAGTATTGCCTGCTCTTCCAGAGGTCCTGAGTTCAGTTCCCGGCAACCACATGGTGACTCACAACCATCTGTAATGAGGTCTGGTGCCCTCTTCTGGCCTTCAGGCATACAGACAGATAGAATATTGTATACATAATAAATAAATATTTAAATTTATAGAAAAGAAAAGAAAATAGACCAGTCAACTGTGTAAGACCCTCTAGGGTAGTGATTCTCAACCTTCCGAATGATGCAACCCTTTAATACAGTTCCTCAAGTTGTGGTGACCCCCAACCACAGAATTATTTCATTGCTACTTTGTAACTGTGATTTCACTACTGTCATGAATCATAATGTAAATATCTGATATGCGACCCCCAAAGGGACCATGACCCCTGCTCTAGGAATGACTCAGATTTGCACAAGTATAAAACAGGCCGGGATATAGATATTTTAGATTCTGTAGACTGCAAAGTCTCTTGGAACTCTTTATCTCTGCCTTTGTAGCCCCAAAGCACCCGTAAGCCGTATGCAAACAAATGGGTATGACTGGCTTTCAATAAAACTTTCTTTATAGAAATAAGCAGTGGGCCAGATTTGGATAGCAGGCTGTAGTTTTTGCCAAATCCTGGTCTCAATGATAAATGAACAGTGCGGGCTTGCCTCCTTCCTCAGCCACCGGCTTCATCCTCCCTCCCTCTAATTCATCCACCTCCTGGAGACTTTTTACCACATTCCTACACAGCACACTTCTGGCTGCTTCTCTCTGTGGGCCTGGAGGCTTCTTCCTGGAGACTCTTGCATGGCGTTTTTTTTTTGTTTGTTTGTTTGGTTGGTTTTGGTTTTGGTTTTTGGTTTTTGGTTTTTTGGCATTGTGTAATTACCAGCTCAGATGTCACTCCTCAAAGATGCATTCGTGGCTCTGCCCGTCTATTAGGTCCCCTTCCCCCTGCCCTCCTTGAGTGTATCGTGTTTGGAGTTAGCTCAGTTCCCTCCTCCCTGATTTGAAAGTGTTGAGAGTGTCTCTGTTCTCCTGAGAGACAGGCTTCAACCTTGTCAGGTGCTGCCTGCAGCTTCCTCAGCCTGGATCACAGGGCCTGACCCCAGAAGTGGTAAAAAAGAAGCATTTGTTCCTTGATGGTTCCTGGTTGCTTCTGACAGCACATGGACACATGTGCACACGCATGCATGGGCACGCACACACGTGCACACGCACGCATGGGCACACGCAGAGAGATGCTCTGATTCTACAGAGCACTAGGATTGCAGGAGATTGTCCTGACCATAACGCAAGTCTTCAGACACATACTCTTCCTCGTGTCTCCTTCCTCATCGATTATCCCTTTAAATGGAGCGCCTCCCAGGAGGATTGCCAGAACAAATCCTCATTCCTCTGTTCTCTGTCCTAAGCCGGGGTCACCTGTCTCCATTCTCAAGGCTAAAGACACCGTGAGGAAGGTGCTCTCTGAACGCAGCTCTGAGATTTCCAGTTAATTAAGGAGGGATTTAGGAGTTAGTCAAGATCTGCCTGGCAGGTGTGTTTTCCACTCTGCGGTGCCGACTTCCGCTCCAGCATTTACACACTCACGTGACGTCATTCTGCAGGAAGGTGAACCACTTCCAAACATCCTCAACTCCCGGGCACCTGGTCCTCTCAACAGGGAAACCATGGCACCTGCTCAGCAAAGCCATGCCACCAGCACACCTGGCTTTCCTGCTCGTTTTGTGCAGAGATGGGAAAGCTACAGTGTCTTCCCCAGGGACTGGGACTCAGCGTCACCAGCCTGCTCCATATAGAAACTGCACAAATCTCTGAGACACTCTCTGCACTGCTGATGGCCACAGCAGCAGAGACAGGAAGATAACACGACACCTGCTCTGCCGTCAGGTGACCCGGGTCCAAATCCAAAGCCTGGGCCCCGTCCCTCTCTGGTTGTGTGCCTTTGGTGAGGATTTCTAAGTCCTCGGAGCTTCAATTCTCTCGTCTGTGAATGGTAATTAGAACGATACCATTCTCAAAGACTAAATGGGTTGCCACCTTCATAGGTCTTCGTGTCACTTAGAGCTGCATGGGGTTGTGGGAAATGTCATGAGAGTGATTCTACTGGGCCATGGCTAACTTCCTGTTTCTGCAAGCCTAGGTTTCCCATGGCTATATTAGGTACTTTGATGTCTCTGTGACCAAGTGTCTAACAGAAGCAACCTAAGGGAGGAAGGCTTTGCCTTGGCCCCTGGTTTCAGTCCATCGTAGCTAGGAAGGCTGAGCAGTGGTCACGGTGGCGGGGCTATGTGCTAGAGAATCACCACATCCTGACAAACCAGGCAGCAGATGAGAAGCTCAAACCAGAAGCTCCGTGCATAACCTTCAAGGAGCACCCTGGTGACCTAAGTCCTCCAGAAAAGCCCCATGTCCCAAAGTTTCTATAAAGCAGCACCACCAGCTAGGGACCACGTGCTCAACCACTGGAGCCTATAGGGGACATTTCACGTACAAACCATATCCCTGGGCAAGTCAGGTCAAAGGAAGATGGAGCAACATACCTTGGACACTAGAGACCATACACTGGTGAGATTATTCAAGACTGGTTTGGGGAAAAGCAACACTGGCGCATGCCTGTAATCCCAACACTTTGGAGCCTAAGGCAGGAGGATCATAGGCGGAGGCCAGTGTGCGCTATAAACTGAGTTCCACACCAGTTTACCAGTTCAGGCACAGGACCTCTGAGCGCAGTAATGAGATGAAGATGAAGAGGAGGAGAAGGAGGAGGGAAGGAGGAGGAGGAGAAGGAAGAGGAGGAGGAGGAAAGGAGAAAGAGGAGGAGGAGGAAAGAAGGAGGAATAGGAGGAGGAGAAGGCGAAGAAGGAAGAGGAAGAGGAGGAGGAGGAGGAGAAGGAGGAGGAGGAGAAGGAGAAGGAGGAGTAAAAGCAGAAATCTAATTAAAGTAACGGAAAATTATCTTTAGCGTATCACGCTGGGCTCGGGTCAGGAATTTACAGTCATACTTTCAAGCCTCAAGCAGCCAAGTGGCCAACTTTGTGGCAGTCGGGGACCCTATTTGTTTCCCACATGGCTGTGTTTTCCCAGCACAGGAAACAGTCCCTGGTGTTTGCCAAAACTAGGACGTGTTGAACGAATGAAATACTGGAGCATCCCTCTACCTTCAGATATGGCTGCCTCCCCATCCTTCCTCTGACTCTTCAGAGACTTCCAAAGTAATCTTAACTCACTGGCCGCCTCCTGAATGAGGGTCCTCTGTGGCCCAGGCTTTGTCCTCCTCTCCTGTCTTCCTGCACAAGAACGGTCAACCTGTGGTCCTTGGCCTGGCAGAGTAGCACTCTGCCCTGTGTCCCAACTGTGACGGTCACTAGCTGAGAGTAGCCAGGTCTTAAGGCCCTGGGGCAATTCCCGTCAGGGAGGAGGGAAGTAGACTCCTGTCTATTTAGAGCTTGCTTACCATCCCTCAGAATTCAGGGTCCTACACAAGCCAACTCTAAGGGGTGCCACTAAGAAGTCAAAGGTCATGTGAAGGGGTCCCCTGGAGTTGTGCCACTTGGAGGCCTTGCCAGCACCACCATGGGGACTTCAAGTTGTCGGGGAGCCTTTTGTCTCCCTGAATGTCTGAGACCTCAGAAACGTCCCCAAAGATGACCCAGGAAACCACTCTGTGGTCTGTGTTAGTCACACACACCTGTCACCCCCATGCCAGACACTCAAGAGCTGAAGGACAAAAGAAGACTTAGAGAAATTCTTAGTCTTGGGGAAACAGAGACAAAGAAAAGAGAGAGGAAAGAAAAAGGGGAGGAAGGGAAGGAGAGAGACAGAGAAGTGTGCGGTCCTATCATAAAAGCTGCCGCTGCCTTGGGATTATAGAAGGACCTGGCGTCATATTGGAGGTGTGATCTTGAAGGGTGCCTTTGGCCACATTTACAAAAATTGGGAGTGTGGGCTGGAGAGATGGCTCAGTGGTTAAGAGCATTGCCTGCTCTTCCAAAGGTCCTGAGTTCAATTCCCGGCAACCACATGGTGGCTCACAACCATCTGTAATGAGGTCTGGTGCCCTCTTCTGGCCTGCAGGCATACACACAGATAGAATATTGTATACATAATAAATATGGTGGCTCACAACCATCTGTAATGAGGTCTGGTGCCCTCTTCTGGCCTGCAGGCATATATACAGACAGAATATTGTATACATAATAAATAAATATTTGAAAAAATTGGGAGTGTGCCAAGCAGCCGAGGGAAAGACAGATGTGATAGGCTAGTCTCCCTGCGTGTTTCAGCCATCGTCAACATTTAAACGACACCAGGAGCCAGTGCCGCCAGTGGATGTGTGATGGACCACCATCTCCTCATCTGGGAGCTGGAATCATGACAAGAGCAAGAGGAGAGGCCACGCTGGTCCCTCTGTGCCCTTATATACAAGCGTCCTGCAATGTCTGCCACCTCCATATCTGGACACCCCAGCTGTCACCCTAACTTGCTGCCATGGCGGGGAAATAGATTGGTGGGTGAGGTGCTACTCAGAGAGCCGCACAGCTTCGGGGCTCGTTCTGATGGTCAATGCAATCTCAACAACTTCCGGGAAGACCTTCCAGGATGTGAACTCGTAGAGGAGTCAGAGATCCTCATGGGTGGGGAAATGGACACATTTTCCTTCTGCCTTTTCTCTCTTCTTGCAAACAATGAGGCTGAGGTTGGTTGAGCATTAGCCATTGACTAGGTACTCCAACAACAGATGGGGTCTAGAAAAGGGGGCTTCCTGGAGAGGATGCCCATCTTACTCACAACAGCAGCCTTCTCTCCTCACTTTTGGAGAGTCCTACATTTCTTAGTCTGTTCTGTTTTCCCCTTGAAATGGCTAGGAGGAACCCCATAGGGAGTCTCCACTTAGCTGGAGGTCCAGGGGCTAGCTGTTTCCCCCAGGCAAGAAGTCAAGTAATGCTAAATATTTTGACTCAATGCAACTCTATACCCCAGCAGCTTGGAGGGGTGCCTGAGAGCCATAGGCATTGCTAGGCAGTGCGAGCCTTTATGGGCAGACTTGCCGCTGAAACAGGGGTGAATGGTTCCCAGCCACCTGCCTTCCCAATTTTGGTCCAGTGGCACACAGCCGGAGGACGTGTTGGGAGCAAGCACTGCTTGAATGACCTTGAAACACCTCAGCAATTGATGTCCAAGGACAGTCACCTGAAAAACAGAACTTTCTAGGCCACGGCTCAGGAACTTTAATTGAGCTCCGGTGTGGGCTGCAGCATTGGGGTAACAGCCCAGAGGAAGGTAAAGGGTCACTTTTAATCGACAGAGTGACTTTCAATGTTCAGTTGGCTTTTCTGCTTGCAGAGCAGAGGGGCTGAGCAGGCAGGAAGGAGCTAGTCAGTAGGTGTCTCAGCCTGAGCTTGCTCATGCCAACAGACAAAAGCAAAACACACCCCTCAAAGGTCATAAGTGATAACTTCTTCTGGGGCCAAATGAGTAACCCTGCCTGCCTGTGCACGTAGATTCAGGTTGTCCCAGATACCGTATCCCGACCGGTGACAATTGCATTATTTTCTAGGGTCACGGATACTCTGTAAGTACATTGCTGGGACCCAGGGTGGGCGTGGGCAATGAAATCAATGAGATAGGTATGTAACGGCCACGTGGGTGAGCGCTGCCTCTGGCTTCTCATGCTCTCTGACAACATACTTCGCTTTGGGGTTGGTGGGAGCTAGGGGTCTCTTCACACATTCCAAACAGATCTATCTAGAGGACGTTGGGTCCTTTACAGATAAAGGAGCAGATAAATGGCTCTTTTAAGGGGACAGCCCAGCTCAAGATCCCTGGTCCACCTCTCCACAGTCCCTGACGGTCTGATGAGCTAGTCAGCCTTTGTGAAATTATCGCTGCAGAGGGAGCATCTTCGGGAGAACTTCAGTTCATAATCCTAACAGATTCCCACATCACTGTTGAGATTAAAAATACCCACAGAAGATCAAAGACCAGCGAACCCACACAAAGGTCCAAGAATCGATGCTCGCCGTGTTATGAATTTCTCCATCTGAGCCTGTTTGTAAGGATCGCAGATTCCTCGTGCAATCTGAGGAAGAAGATGAGAAAGGAAAGCAGATGTGAGCCCAAGTTTCTATTTATGTTAGCACGGCGGACTTTCTTATCCCGGCACTCAGAAGAGGCGAGTGGGTCTCTATGGGTTTGAGGCCAGCCTGGTCTGCATGGAGAGTGCCAAGCTAGCCAGCGCTGCAGAGTGAGACCCTGTCTCAAGAAATAGGTAAATTGAATTAAAAATGTTAAAGTTTTGGCTATGTTAATACTTGGATATCAACAAATTTAATTATTGTCTGTGTGTACACTACATCGTGTGTAGATAAGGGAGTAGGTATGCCATGGTGTTATGGTTAGATGTCAACTTCACGGAGTCAATTTTGTCCTTCCACCTTGGTGTGAGTTCCAGGGAACAAACTCAGATTGCCAAGTTTGGGCAGCTGGCGCTGTTACCCACCGTGCCACCTCACTAGCCCCCATGATGATGTTTTGATTTATTTGCTGCGCTTATAAAAGTACAGTTGGGCCTGCATTTGCAAGGCTCCTCTTAGAAACTGCGAACACAGGCAGAACAAAGTCGATGGCATCCTAACTCTGCCCTGTTAGATACAGCGGTGTTTCTGCAAAGTTAGGCTGTGCTTTTCTGCCCCCCTGGGAGCCATCAGAGTCTCACCTGAGGCTGCCTTGCCATGGAACTGAGCAGACATGTCTAAGGAGGCAAGGCACCTGAGAGCCTGAGACCCACTCTGTCTCTCACTGCCTAGTTTTTGTCTTAGCTAGGGTTTCTACTGCTGTGTTAAAACACCATAACCAAAAGCAACGTGTGAAGGAAAAGGTTTATTTCATGAGCATCTAGTTGTCCATAATCCAGGACAATCAGGGTAGAAACCTAGAGGCAGGGACTGATGCAGAGGCTGTGGAAGGGTGCTGCCCACTGGCTTGCTCCTTGTGGCTTGACCAGCCTGTTTTCCGTAGCACCTAGGTGTAACTAGACATGTCCTGTCCTAAATTTCTGGTCCCAAATAGCTCCTCAGAGGCTGAATATGAATTATAAATGCTCGGCCAATAGCTCAGGCTTATTACTGACTAGCTCTTACATTTTATGTTAACCCGCACTCCTTATTTACACTCTGCCACATGGCGGCACCATCACAGTGAGCACAATGGCACCACCCACAGTGAGTTAGGCCCTCCCATATCAATCCTTAGTCAAGAAAATCCACCACAGGCTTGCCCACAGGCCATTCTGGTGGAGGCATTTATTTCTCAATTGAGATTCGCTACCTCACGTCAGACTAACCAGGACAGCCTTCATCATGTGACCAATTTGAGCCCTTTGGGGGATTAATCCCAAGAGTTAGTGTTTGGGTGGTCAAGGTGGAAGCTATGAACTTTGGATGCTCAGCCTCTGAAGTCACCCTTGTCACTTCCCCTTGGGTTTCATAGCTGAAACAAGAAACAAGTCACCCAAGCAGGGAGCCAAGGGAAATATCTCCAGCTCTCTGTGGGACCGCTCAAATAGGTCCTACGCCTTGAGAATTTAGTCATGGTCATCTTCGGAAACACAAGTTATCTGTTCCCTTTCAGACCCCAGAATTTGACTTTTGCACCTCCTACCACTAGGGGGCAGTGTAGGCTCCCCTAGCCTCCTTCAGAGGCTTTCCCAGAACCTTCTGGCTCACAGCCCTTGGCGTTGGAGGGTAGAACCAGAGACACCCACTTGGTATTGTCCTCCTGGGTGACAAACAAACGAGCTTCCCCTCTTGTAGTGGGAAGCTCGTGAAGATATTTACCTGTGCATTTGAGAACCACGATGGACCCGAGCCGACCTCTGACCTCAAGAAAATACTAACACGATGTAAGTCTTAGGGCGACTGCTCTGTCTTTGATTTGCAGGCTGATTGGTATTGATTACCTTCCATGAGCTTTGTGAATTCCCTTTGGATGAGCTCTCTTCTCTGTTGGGGTTCCTGGGAAGGGTCTGACTTTTGTTTTCTTTTGTTCCCCAGGACTTGGGCGATTTATATCCACCACCTCCCCTCTCCCCCGGCCCCGACCAAAACGTCCCTCTTCCTGTTTGTTGATTCTATTTTATTTGTTTGGGCTGCAGACTTACCAACAGCGAGCAGCAAAGTCACCTGAGAATGTTCTGCTTTTTACAAGTCTTTGCAAGCTAGTGACAGTCTCCACCCATGGTGATGCTCATGGCATTGTACCTGGGGGAAGGATCGTTTCCCCGCCCCCCATACCAGGTAGCGTTCAGTTTGTGTCAGGCACACTGCTGAGTGTTTGACCAACTTGGTCACATTCATCTCTCCTGTCAAGCGCAGAGACTCTGTCCTGATATCACCTTGGTATTGTATAAGACCCATGAAGTTTTAGACTATAGAAAGACCTTAGGGCCTCGGGACCTCTTTTTGAGCCCGATGTATTTCTTATGTAGTGTTTCAGAGCCCTATTCTATCTCCGCCTGGAAGCCACGACCCCGTCTCTGCCCTCTGCACAGCTCTGGCTCACTCTTCCACCTCCACACAGGTCCTCTCTGGCCCCCTCCCAGGCACTCTCTCTTCGCAGCCTCTACTTGGTTTCTGTCGTTGCCCATGACCCTGATAGACATTGCCGCCTCACCTCTTCTGCATGGAGAACGGCAGTGTCGCACCTCCTCTGCGGGTTCATTGATCCCTTTATTATCCTGGTAGCTGTCTGCTGAGTGAGTGCCTGGACAAAGCTCTATCCTCACGCCGGCTGCCTACGTGACCTTGGCAAACTTCTGAGCTTGTCCAAGCCTTTTGATTCCTCATCTGTCAAGTACAGATGGTGATTGGAACCCATGCCATAGGCCAGAGTGAGAATTAAACATGAGACTAAAAATAAGCCACTTACCCCTTTCCTGCAGTGAAGGCAGTAAGATTTTCTGAACTTGCCGCCGTAGCTCATACCTGAAATCCCAGCATTAGTCTTGGTGGCATCAGGGGCACACAGAAAGTTTTTCCTTCTGGCTAAAACAATAGACTCTGCCTCTGGTGGGGACATGCTACCATTTCCTTCCTTAAGCATTAGTTCAGTTGGATCTGTCAGTCCCCTGGCTAAGAGACCACCCCTCGGGAAGGCTGGCTCACCTTAAACTATGCTAAAGAGGTGGGAGGAATAATTATCCCTTTAGTGAGATACTATACTTTTCCTTCCCAGAATTCCAGCCCTCTGTGCAGTCGCTACAACGCCACCATAGGTTCTGTTGGGTCTGCCAACGCTTCCTTTTTCTTCTCCTCTCTCTTCATGTGCTGGCCAGAGCTGAATTTGCTTTCTCTGGTGAGTTAGCCTTTTTCACTCTTTCCCTGAAGCCCGCCCGCCTTCCTGCCATGTGGTTTTTCTCTGTTCCTCTTCTTCATCTCCCTCTTCCGGGAAGCTGCTGAGGTTTACAGCTCACCTTGCCTGGTTTTCTTTTCAAGGTTTAATAAAATTGTCCTCTGAATTTCTTTTAAGTCTGTGCTTAAATGCCTTTATGAACAAGATGACGAAACCCAAGAGGGGACCCTAGTTCTCTACTAACACTTGATGTGGGGAAGGGGCTGAGGGAAGAGGGTTACTGTGGAGTCCCAAGCCAGTCTAGGCTACATTGTAAAACCTTTTTTAAAATCAAAACAACGTCAGCTGCAGTGGTACACACTGGTGATGCCAGCACCTCTGAGGCTGAGGCAGGAGGATCATGAGCTCATGAGCTGTAGTAAGTTCAAGACCAGACTGGAATGCATAGTTAAACCCTATCATACACGCACATGCACACAACACACACACACACACACACGGTACACACAGAGTTAAAACAAATACTGTTCTACAGACTGAGAATCCTGCAATAACAGTGGGGTTGCTGGCACAATGCCTCAGTGGGTAGAGACACTTGCTGCCAAGCCTGACACCTGAGCTGGATCCCTGGGACCCACATAGTAGAGTGAGTCCACTCCCACAAATTGTCCTCTGACTTCTGCATGCACACCGTGGCACTCAGGGATGCAAGCACTTACACACACACACACACACACACACACACACACACACACACACACACACCAAAGAGAGAGAGAGAGAATGGAACACACACCCAGTGCCTAGTTCAGTGCCGGACCCTTGCTGTGCTCCAAGGTAAAGGCTTTTATGATTTTCTTCTGGCGTTGTGGGGCAGGGGATGAGTCATTTCCAGCATGCTGAGCCTTGAGCCCTGTTAATGACCAAGGTGTGAACTGATACAGCTTCGAAGCTCAAAGGCATCTTATCTTGAGTTCGAAACAGAGGAGGGTGGTTCAGAAGATCTAGTGCATATCCTGCAAGCATGAGAGACCGAAGCCCAGAGGATGCTGGGAGTGGGCTGTGAGCTCTGCCAGAGGGTAAACACGTTTGCAATGGGCTGTTTGTAAACCTTTCCAGGTGCCAGGTTAAGATGCATGACCTCATCTGCTAAGCACGGGGTCACGTTCTGAAGGAGACATTTACCGTCAACAAGCGTTAGAAGTGCAGGCCATGCAGGCTGAAAGTGTCCTGTGGCCTAATTCAGCCCAGCAGATGAAGGGATAGAAATCCCAGGGGGGAGTGGGCTGTGGCATCCTCAGATGTTCAAGGGCGGATGCTTTTGGCTTTATGGAGGCTATCTGGTCCAGCCAGAAGGCAGGATAAAGCTTCAAAAGCAACCAAGAAAGCCAGCTGCAAGCCTTGCAGCCTGAGATGCTCCTCCATGTAAACGGGGGGCGGGGAGGACAGAGACCACATGCACACACATGCGTGCACACACACGCGTGCACACACA
>JAQHUG010000404.1:430076-445060 GCA_028555095.1 Dicrostonyx torquatus | reverse complement strand
AAAGAATTGAAGGCCTAGCCTGTGCCACATGAGAACTTGTCATAAACAATTTATTTTTAACACTCAGAAGAAAATATGCTGCTATCTGCCTTCTGAATTTCTGAATGTGTGATCCATTAGGAGACAAGGGGCTCCAGGCTTGGTAACCCTCAGATAGGTTGGAAGAGCCAGAACCCACAAAGGCAGCCTCCTGCACACTTGCTTCTTATTCCCACTGTGCCTCAATAGGCCTTGGGGGAAAACGTCCTAGGGGTTTATTTCTGTCTCCATACCATAGGTACCATGCCTTCGTATTTACTGCATGCATATCTGCTGTGTGCCAGGTACTGCAGGAATGAGAGTCAAATGCAGTCACATGGATTGCAGATGTCACAACGATGACCACCCTCCTGTGTGGATAATAGATGGGCAATCAAAAATTCAGTGCAAGCTGCACTAAAGAACACGAAGAAAACTTAAAAGAATACCGAGGGGAGGGGGCTGGAGAGATGGTTCAGTGGTTAAATGTGCTGACTGTTCTTCCAGAGGTCCCAGGTTCGATTCCCAGCACCCACATGGCAGCTCACAACTGCCTCTAACTCTAAGATCTGACATCCTCACACAGACATACATGCAGGCAAAATACCAATGCAATTGAAATAAAAGTAAATAAATTACTTTAAAAAAAAAAAGAATATCGAGGGGAGAGGGAAGGAGGCTAGACAGACCAAAAGCCTTTATTCAATAAAGATGCCCCGAGAGGGCACCTCAGGAAAGGTGCTGGAGCTGATGTCATGGGAAGAGAAAAAAAAACACTCTAATCTAAAGAACTAGAGCATCATGGGACATGGTGGAGAAGGCCTGGGATCCTGGTACCAAGGTGGCAGAGGGAGGAGGATGGAAAATCCAGGGTCCACTTGGACAACATAGTGAGATGTAGCTCGTAAAACTAAGGCCTCTGGTGATGTTGCTGGGTTTGGTCCCCGGAAACACACACACACGCCATGCAAATGCAAAGGCTGGAGACACAGCACACTCAGTGCATAGTGGCACCACAGACGTTTCTACAGGAACTTACCTGTAAACTGGGATATAGGGTGGTGCTCTAATCTACAGGCTCAAATGAGAAAGAGGATCAATACATTTCAGTGCAGGACTCTGAGAGCAAGATCAATGTGAGAGCTCTTTAGGACTTTATTCTTTTAAAGTGTGTGCATGTGTGAAAGTGGGGGAGGCATGCAGGTACCTGCAGAGACCTGACAGGGCATCCCCCTGAAACTGGAGTTAACAGGAGGTTGTGAGCCGCCCAGTGTGAGTGTTGTGAATTGAGCCCAGGTCCTCTGCAAGCACAAATGCTTTTGTGCTCTTAACCGCTGAGCCATCTGTCCAGCTCCAGCAATCACTCTGGAAAATCCTAGTAGTATACTGAGGAGGCAGTTCAATGAGTGGAGTCACTTGCTGCTGGGCCTAGGGCTCTCAGTTTAACCCCTGGGACCCATGTGGTAGAGAGGGAGGACCAACACTAGCCAGTTGTCTTCTGGCTTCCATGCTATGGCACCCGTGTGCCCCCACCTCCCATAAATAAGTGTAATTGAATTCTTTAATGAAATAAGATTCTCCTAGTGCTAAGCATAGTGGCCCAAGCTGGCCATCCAGACCCTTAGAAAGCAGAAGCAGGAGGATCACAATTCTGGGCCAGCCTAGGCTACATAAAATGATCCTATCTCGGGCTGGAGAGATGGCTCAGCGGTTAAGAGCACTGCCTGCTTTTCCAAAGGTCCTGAGTTCAATTCCCAGCAACCACATGGTGGCTCACAGACATCTGTAATGGGGTCTGGTGCCCTCTTCTGGTCTGCAGGCATACATGCAGACAGAATATTGTAAAAAAAAAAAAAGATAAAAAAAATGATCTTACCTAAAAAATTATACAAAATATAACAAAAGCATCACGGTAACAGTGATGAGAGCTGGTTCCCTCCTGTCTCCTCATCCAGCTACCCCCACATCTCATTGGCAGCTCAGCATCAGCTACTAGGGATTTTCAGCGCAGAAAGCAGGGGATGCTGAATGTGTGTTTGTGTTTGTTTTGAGAGCCCGCTGATATGCACTGACCAGAACACCACTGATCTTGGGGCCTCTCTCAGATGGGATTGGATCTGCAAGGTCATCTATCTGACTGCATCACCTCTGCTCCCCTGGTTAACCTGTTGCAGCCACGCTAGCCATCTGGCTAGTCAGCATGCAGGCCAGTTATGCTTCTTATGCCAGGCTCTCCTGCTGGCTATTCTCCTGGGCATGTGTAGGCCCAGATGGCTAACTCCCTCAGGGCTTTTCTGAAACCCTGTCTCCCCACTAGCATCTCCCTAGCTGCACAAACACTACCAGACTGCTTCGTGATCTGTCACAGGGTGCAGACTCTCTTGCATCCAGTGTCTTTTACTAACTTCCCGTTCTCATCTTCTCTCCCCTGAACTGCAGAATGTAAGCACCAAAGGAAAGAGGAGATCATCCTTTTATACCCAGCCCTGGAGACCATCCTTTTATACCCAGCCCTTTAAGTCATGCCTGGTACATACTAGGTGGCTGCTCAACTTTCAGTGAATGAATGAATGAATGGCCTAGTTGGTTTTCTCTTTTTACTGGAATGGATCTGTCTGTGTTAGATTGTCTATCTAGAACAATAGATAATAGATAGGAATAGGAATAGATAGTCAAGGTCAAGCAGGCCTTGCTACACATGACAAAGCCAAGTACAATCTATGATAGTTATCTTCCTGTTATTATAAAAAAAAAATCCCTGAGATTACCAACTTATAATGATGAAAATCTTATTTTGGCCCATGGTTTTAGAGGTTTCCATTCACAGTCACTGAGCTCTGTTGACTTTGGGCCTCTGCCAGTGTATCATGACAGAGATAGTACGTGGTGGGGTGAGCTGCTCACCCTATGACATCCAGAAAACAAAATGAGAGGGTCAGGGTCCCAATAGCCCCTCCTTCCTTCTGCTAGGCTTTATCTCCTAATGGCTACCCTGTCACCCAGTAGAGCCAGAGGCTGAGAACCAGGCCTCCATCCCTGAGTGTCAGGGAGCACTTACTCAAACCACAGCACAGCCAATGAGAGGAGTGATGGTGATTTGGCTTAGGGCCAAACATGGGCCCTTGGGACCAGCAGGGAGTTCCCAGGCAAGGCCATGCTCCCCTTCTGAGGCGACCATGTGACCATGTCAACATCCTACATGATTAAGTGCACTGCTCTCCCAGATTTTTGATGCCTAAAGTCATCACAGTGCTGCATGAGCTCGGGATGCTTCCAGTGCGCCTGTCACATGCATCTGCACATGGAGCACTTGCCTGGAGGCTGCAGAGCCATCCCAGAGCGCGGTACATGGTGGCGGGATCAGAGGAGCGAGGCAACCGCAAAGGGACTTCTCTGTCCTTTGTGCTTTCTAATGTTTCTCTTCATTTTTACTTTTACTAAAGTAATCCATGCACATAATTTAAAAATCAAAGCATCCTAAATAGCTGCAATAGAAAATGCCAGTAGTGTCTCCTCCCCGCTCTCCCCCTGCTTCCAACTCCCTGGAGTCTGGTTCTTCCCACACTTGCAGCCGGCACACTCGCTTCTTACCCCCTAACTTGAAATAGCTGGCGTATTGCTGTTTATTAGCGAATCTGTTTTCAAAATCATCTCTTGGTGCCCTGTGATGAGAGTGGACAGATTCAGGCCCCTCACACACTCCTAACCCAAACCCGAACTGCGCAGAAATACATCACTTGAGAGAGTGTTGAGCACAGCGTGGTTAGGTGATTTCAGCCCGTGACTGTCCCAGCGCGCACTCACATAAGCCTTGGTGCTGTGAGTCCGTCTCTCCATGGGACCTGCTGGTGGGTGCTAAGCAGGGCATGCCTGAAGCTGCTGCTGGTATACCCTAAAGACTGTTCCCAGTATGTACCAGGAATCCATTCCAATAATAAAAAGACATTTATGTCAGAGACACAGTCAGTAACATAGCCATTATCATGATTGAGCGTGAGGTACTGTGCATAATGGCTCACGGTGTGTCTTTTATTACATGTATTTATGTGTGCGTGTGACACAGTGCATGTGTGGAGGCCGGGGGACCATCTCCAGAAGCCATCTCTCCTCCCTCTATGGATTCCACAGTTCAGATCCGGGTCGTCGGGCTTGGCGATATGCACCTTTTACCCACTGAGCCCAGTACAATTATTACTCTTTGTGGTAGTATTTTTTTTTATTTTTTTTCTTTGTGTTGGGCATTGAATCCAGGGTCTTTCTTTTTTGTTGTTTTTTTTGTTGTTGTTGTTGTTTTTTGTTTTTCAAGACAGGGTTTCTCTGTGGCTTTGGAGCCTGCGCTGGAACTAGCTCTTGTAGACCAGGCTGGTCTCGAACTCACAGAGATCCGCCTGCCTCTGCCTTCCGAGTGCTGGGATTAAAGGCATGTGCCACCACCGCCCGTTGAATCCAGGGGTCTTTCAAACAGCAGGCAAGTGCTTTGCCTCTGGGCTGCATCCCTAGCCCTGCCCCTAGCTTTATCTGCCTGGAAATGCATGAGGTCTGTGGACAGCAGTGTCACCACCGTCCGTCACAGGGCACGCATCATGACGTCGTGCTGGGCATTTCTCGGCTCTTTCAGAACCATCGTTGAATATGTAATCTGCCAAATGCCATGGCTCAGTGTGTGGTTGTAAGGTAAACCTCATGTCTCGTTTCCATCAGCGGTAGGGGCTGACATCTGCTAAAATTCACGTTTGCTGGAGAGCTGGAAGTCGGCTCAGGGTTTCCCTACAATGGCTGCTGTCTCAGTCACCCCTTAGGTCTCTATAACGAAGAGCTGAGACAATCAGTTTAGAAGAGAGAATGGTTATTTCGCCGCCTCACAGTTTCAGGGGCTTCTGAGCAGTGGTTTTGGGGCCCAGGGTGAGAGAGGTCGTTGTTGGAGGGAATGCATGGTGGAGCAAAACTACTCGACACATGACCAAAGGGGAAAAGTAAATAAAAATGATGAATCTGGAGTTCCGCAATCCTCTCTGGGACATGACCTCCTCGGAGTAAAGTCCTGCCAGCAGGTCACACCTCTCAAAGGTGTCAGTGTCCCTGTAACCTCCCTGGGGATGGCATCCATCACACCAGCCTTTGAGGGTTGTTTAAGGTGCCAACTCCGGAAGCCAAGACTATGCTGCTCCCACTATGAGTTAGACTCCTAGGAAGGAAGGAAACCAGAGGCTAAAAGGAGAGGATCTGGAGTCAGTACAGGAGGAGTGGCCTCTGCAAGGAGGCGGGCCTTAGGCTGAGCCCTGCAGGATGAAAGGCGAGGAGTAAATTAGCCTGGGAGGAGCTGGGGTACGGCTGCTGCTGTCCAGGCAGAGGAAAGTCTGAGCGGTAGAGATTTAACTCCCTGGCTACTGCAATGAGACCCCAAGTTCCATGAAGGAGGTGGCATTTCATGGGATGGACACCGTGGCCAAAGGTGGCAGGTGAGACAGAAGTAGGAGGGCAATTATGGCCCAGGAAGCAGCCTGGCAGAGACCCAGAGGCCGGAGAGCTTCCCAGAGATCTACCGTTGGAGCTGCATCTATATGTCCTGATCCCATAGCTGTCAGGACTTTGAATGAAACAGCGTCCTGTTGCCCCCAACACCAGCACCACCCCAGACCCTGCCGGATCATGTTCCTCCTGCCCATCCCCCACCACCAACCTCCATTCCTCACGTACCCTTGCATAGGGGTTGTTTCCACCAGCCTGGAGTTTGTGGGACCCGCCCCCCATTCTTCCTGCGTGTGCCATGGGCGGTTCCTACGGGCACAGTCCTCATTCAGTCACATGCCGCTGACACCCAAGTGGTTCCCTTCCAAAGAAGAAAGCATGGCTCCCATGCGCTTAAAAACCATTTGTTGTGTTGTGGTTTGGATGCGAATGGCTTCTATAGGCTCGTATGTTCAGTACCTGGTCCCCGGTTAGTGGAACTGTTTGGGAAGGGTTAGGGGGCGTGGCCTTGTTGGAGGGGGTGTGTCACTGGGGGTGGGTTTTAAGGTTTCCAGACTCTTTTTTTTTTTTTCTTTTTTTGGTTTTTCGAGACAGGGTTTCTCTGTGGCTTTGGAGCCTGTGTTGGAACTAGCTCTTGTAGACCAGGCTGGTCTCGAACTCACAGAGATCCGCCTGCCTCTGCCTCCCGAGTGCTGGGATTAAAGGAGTGCGCCACCACCGCCTGGCTAAGGTTTCCAGACTCTTATCATACCCAGTGTGTCCTCTGTCTTCTTCTTGGGCTTCACGATGTGAGCTCTCCAGATGTGTTCCTGCTGTCATGCTTCCAGCCCACCCTCATGACCCCCAACCCTCTGGACCAAGAGCCCAATCAAACCCTTTATAAGTTTCCTTCAATGTACTGTTCAGCCACGGAAGTAGAAAGTAACTAAGACAGGAGATTTTGTCCCCACCCTGTCCTCCACCTCCTCTGTGGCAAGGACGTGCAGCTCAGGGGTTCTTGGGAAAGATCCGTGGTGTAGTGGCTGCTCTGGACGCTACCAACCAACAAGGGTTCCTTCTACCCTTGCAGCCCAGTTGGACCCCAGAGCCAGCATCTCAGGAACCAGGCTCCAGATGCACCCACAAACTCACTTGTATTTTCCCAGCCTTTCAGGCTGCTCCACCTCTCTGAGCCTCTGTCTGCTAATCTGTAAAATGGGACCACTAATCAGGACTCCATCTATAACTGTTGCTTGGGATAAGACAAGGTGTCAGTGGGAAAAAAACCTGGGCCAAAGAAGGTGTCTGGGTTGGGGATACCGACATCCCCTTCCTCCCCTTCCTCTTCCCTCTCGTCCTCCTTCTTCTCCTCCTCCCTCTCCTCCTCCTCCCTCTCCTCCCCACTTACCATCTCCCTTAGGCGTGAGCCACTCCACCTGGACATTGGGGCCAGGAATTCCATCCTTATTTTGTAGCAAACGCTAGCACGGGCTGCAGTGATAATAACTCTGAATTTCCTGAGCACCTCTCATGCCACGCACAGACCCGAGCAATTCCAACCTCATTATTTGAGTCTTTCTGCACAGGAAGGTAACTGTCTCAGAGAGGTTAAGTGTCTGGGTGTGAGGTCACACAGTCAGCAAGTAACAAACCACGTCTGAACCTTGGTCTGCCGCCTTCACAGCCTCCCTAGCCAACGGGCTGAGTTACCCCTGCCTTGTTTATCAGCAACAGGGCCCGCGTCCCCAACCCCCAGAGTTGGCTGTTCAGAATAGGCTTGATATTGGAAGGGGGAGTGGGCTGAGGGAATGAAAAGCCAGCAATGATCCCCACCCCCTTTCTCCGACTGCCTCTGTTTATTGAGGGACAAATCATAGCTATGTTCATGTGTGTTCCTAGCACAATAGCAGTAAAAGACGGGCCAGCAATCTGTTTAAAAGCTCCTGTAATTCTAGAATTTGAGCTGATGGATTCCTGGTGCTCACAGATCCTGCGGACGTGAGGGTGCCGGCCATCAGAGTCCACCGAGGGCTTCTGACGTTGTCATTATCCACCACACGATGCGGCTGTGAACTCAGGGGTCCACATGGCCGGCCACTTGTGGCTCGGGCTGCGAGCCGTGAGGGACCCACGCAGCCTTCAATGCGTCCTGTAGCTCAGAGCCTTAGGTCTGCTCTGTTGCTATCTTATTGTTAGGACCCACAGGAGCCTGGGAGGTGTCGTCCAGCCCTCCCACCCCCAACTGTGGACTCCCTGTGTGCTGTGCGGCAGGCCCAGGCTGCCAGAGTCTTCAAGCCCTGCCCCGCTACTTCTGCCCTGTCTGCTCCCCACTTGGCGTCCTCCTGCCCACTCCGAGAGGCTAATGGCTTTCACTGGCTCTATCAGCACAATATCCCCAGTGCCCATCACAGCACCTAGCACATAGTAGGTGCTTAATAGATGCTAGCTGG
The DNA here is from genome assembly GCA_028555095.1 of Dicrostonyx torquatus. Classification (NCBI taxonomy): domain Eukaryota; kingdom Metazoa; phylum Chordata; class Mammalia; order Rodentia; family Cricetidae; genus Dicrostonyx; species Dicrostonyx torquatus. The sequence goes on along the minus strand of JAQHUG010000404.1, from coordinate 437,144 downwards.
ACGGCTCTTCAAAGGTCACACACCTGCAAATGACAGGCAAAACACAAAGACCAGGCTAGGAGACATTCATCCCCCTAGGGTAGGCCCCTCCCTCTTCCTCTCCCAAGACTCTTCTGGGCTTCTGTGTTTGCTTCCTTTCCCATTTCTTTTCTTCTCTCTTTTGCTTCCTTTCTCTGATCTCTCAGTGATGATGTCACCACACTCGGGTCTTGGAACATCTCAGGGAGAAGTGTGCATTCCAGTCCTGCCTCTGATCACTTGAGCCTCAGGGCCATCTCTCTGAGCCTCAGTTTCTCTCTTCTGTAGAATGGGCACAGCACGCCCACTGTAGGCACTGCAAGGACGAGATTGGGGGCGTGAAGCCAGGGTAGTGCTGCTACTCAGGGGTCTCCACACCCAGGAAGACCAAAGTCTCAGAAAGCCCCTGGGTGCCTGGGGATGACAGGCTGAAGCCTTTGTTCTGGAGTTTGGGGGGGGGAGGCAAGCATCCCCTCAGAAGCCGAGACACAGATGCCGACTGTCAGTGAGACCGACAGTTCCATTAGGCAGCTGCCTGCTCTGCCTGTGAGTGATTAAAACGTCACCATCCATCCGATGCTCTCTCCATCATCTCCCCAGGCTGGCACTTCATCAAGGGCTGCGTGAGCGTGGGGCACTCTCGTCATCCTCCTCGGGTTGCCCCATGGCCGAGCGAGGAGCAGGAATGTGTGCGCAGAGACCTGGGGAGCCTTGGAAATAAGCGAAAGGCAGGGTTTGAAGCGGGGTAAGGGGGCTCACATATGTGATGGAGGCTGGGGAGTGGCCCCCTTGACAACGAAGCGGGGCCTTGGGACCCTGTGTCTACTCCTCGCCTTTCTTGCAGATCCACGGTTGAGCCTGGGTCACCCGAGCCTCCTAGGTCTGTGTACTTCAAGGGCAACGTCACTCCTGGATATGTCACTTCCACCAGGGCTATGGCTCCTTCTGTTGACGTAGCCAGGGTCTTCCTTGGTATGTGGTATAGAGCAGGTATCCCGAAATGCTGACTGAGTCCAGGAAGCAACAATCAAGACTTACAGGGACCCTGGCCATGGGGGAATTTAGCAGTGCATTCTCCTGCCCCTCCTTTAAGGACATGGAAGCAGCCACAGGAATGGCAATAATGACAAGGTTGGAATCTACCATTTACAGCGTAGCAGGCGCTGTGCTAAGTGTGTCGCACCTGAAGTGCCGCCTTCATTATATGTGTGCTCCCAGAAACCCGGAAGTCTATTTAAAAAAAATATCCAGGCACCCAAAATAGCAAGGTTCATGAGATCAGGATTCCCAAAGTTGGGCGATTCTGAACCTGAGAGACACTCAGAAGTCAGAGAGTCATCCCGATGAAGCCCCTTGCTCCCATCTTATTCCAAGCAACTTGTCCCTTTAAGGGCCAGTTGGTGGTGGCACACGCCTTTAATCCCAGCACTCGGGAGGCAGAGGCAGGCGGATCTCTGTGAGTTCGAGACCAGCCTGGTCTACAAGAGCTAGTTCCAGGACAGGCTCCAAAGCTACAGAGAAACCCTGGGGGGGGCATTTAAGGATTCATAGCATTCTTTGGGATGCTAATCCCAGAGGGCATGCACCTTTGAAAGAAACCTTCGCATTAAAATTAAAACCTGGGCCCAGGCTGCCTGCTTTACCATCCACACACTGTCGCCTTTAAGGAGAAGCATCTTCCAGCCTGATCTCTCAGATGACTCAACAGCACAAGGCACACAGAGCCTCATGCAGCCGCTACAGCTACTGCCTGCAACAAAAAGACAGGTGTGTGTGTGTCTGTGGGTGTCTGTGTCTGTGTGTGTATATTTGTGTGTGTGTGTCTCTGTGTCTGTGTGTATATTTGTGTGTGTCTGTGTCTGTGTGTATATCTGTGTGTGTCTGTGTGTGTGTGTCTGTGTTTGTGTGTGTCTGTGGGTGTCTGTGTCTGTGTATATATTTGTGTGTGTCTGTGTCTGTGTGTCTGTGTGTATATTTGTGTGTGTCTGTGTCTGTGTGTATATCTGTGTGTGTCTGTGTGTGTGTGTCTGTGTTTGTGTGTGTCTGTGGGTGTCTGTGTCTGTGTATATATTTGTGTGTGTCTGTGTCTGTGTGTCTGTGTGTGTATATCTGTGTGTGTGTCTGTGTGTGTTTGTGTGTATGGTGTGGTGTGGTGCTGGGTAATGAAGCCTGGAGTCTTGAACCTGCTAGACAAGCACTTGCGTGAAGCCATACCCCCAACCCCTCCCTGGGGAATTCTAGACACGTTTTCAACGGCTGAGCTATGCTCCCAGCTAAGTCTTGCCTTTAAATGTTGGGAAAGCTCCCCTCTCCATACTGCTCCAAAATATGAATATGCTGGGGCAGGTGACCCATGCTCTTGACTTTCTGATTCCAATCTCATTTTATCCGGCTATCTAAGAGATTGACTCTCTTGGCCCTGTTTATAGCAAACAGACCATCTCTTCTTGAATCGTCATAGCAGCTCAAAGAGACAGGTACTGCCGAAGTCACCGTCATTTTACAGATGGGAACATTAACACTTGGGAAGGTTGAGCCCAGACCTGTGGCCCACAGTCCCCTCAAACCACTGCTCCGGGAGCCATGTGTCTGTCACGTCAGCAGCTTCCGGTCAGCAGCTGGGTCCTTTCTGTAGCCCCAGCTCAAGTCAGGCCATCAGAAAATGTATGAATGAGAGGCTGCCATACCCGGAACAGGCTCACCTGGAAAATAGCACAGAGATGGCACGGGAAGGCAGCCACCTGAGAAGCATGGCTCAGGAAGACGGCTGGTATAGCCAACATGGTGAAAGCCAGCATGCTCTGGCCCATCGCGCATGTCTGCAGCTTTCTTGCAGCCAAACTTCAGCTGTCCCTGGCTCTCAGCTACTGGAGCAGAAGTTCAAATATCCCTGGGCCCCATACCAGCAGCCCTTCCAGGACCTGAAGGAAGGATGCTTGTGGGGCCGGAAGCAGATGGAGCCCATAAAGGTGGCAGGGTGAGAACGAATGCACATCCCACTCTATGGTTTCCACCAGGGACACCCGCTGAGGACCTCCAGTGATCTCTGATCTTCTTGCTCGTCCTGAGTTCAGGCTCTTCCCCTTTGCATGGGAGCAGAGACGTGCCCTCTCTGAGTTCCAGTATTTCTTAGCGGGAAAGTGTGGGAGCAAGGCCTGGCTCGACACACAGATTCATAGAAAGTAGAGAGGAGGTATAAACTGTGTGCAGGCTTACAAAATATTGGCTTTCTTCGGGGCCTCCCTCTCTCTCTGTCCCCTTCTCTGCTTCTCTATCCCTCACTCCTGCCAGACCTCCCTCCACCTTTAGGCCTTCCAGCCCGGGCCTCTAAGTGGACAGCAGGCTGCAGCTGGCCCCGGCCGCTGGGCTGCAGCCAGAGAGATGTGAATGGCACTGGTTGTCCAGTGTGCCTTGAGTGGGAGCCCAGGGGACAGCACCAGCCGCACTGTTAGGGTGACCAAACAGTGTCAGTGCTCTGTAAATAGAGCTAACGCTGGTGCCGGGATCCAGTATGGTAGTGGCTACTCTGGGATGTCGCCCCTCAGAAAGTCCAGCCCCTCCCCTCCCACAGGCTCTGTCACTGCCTGCTGGGCACTGCCTCGACTTGGTCACAAAGTCCAGCTTCTGCCCATGCCAGAACGGCCAGTGTTGGGCCTGCTTCCAAAAAACCAGATGGCCTCGCAGGATTCATTTGCCCAGAGTTCATGCCACTGGCAAGAGATGAGAAACATAAGCCTCTAAGAAGGGGCTCAGAAATGAGGCCCGAGGGTTCAGGTGCAGATTGCAGCTTCTGTGAGCAAAGAAAAGAAAGGTGCTTTTCCTGGCCCGCAATAAAATTGAAAGTTTCCCCTTTTAGGGCATGTGCCAGATCCATGGCATGAGCAAGCAGGTTTGGGCCTCTCATCACTCAGGGGTCGTCCCTGGACCCACAGTGTCCGCCTGCCAAGAGCTTGCTAAAAATTCAGTCTCTCGGGTACTGTCCAGCCCTGCTGAATCCAAATCCAAGCTCTAACCTGATCCCCAGGAGACCCCAGTGCTGGTGACAGCTGAGATGGACTCCACATAGGCATGCATTTGCCAGGGAGGAGCCTGAGCTCAGGAAAGGCCTTAAGTGGCTGAGCTGGGTATGCAGGACTGAGGTGCAAATCCATCTGGCGGCCTCCCAGGGCAAGGTGCAGTCCCCCGTCTTTTCATTTCCTCAAAGCATTTATTTTAACTTATTTATTTTATATGCATTGGTGTGAAGGTGTCTCCCCTGGAACTAGAGTCACAGACATTTGTGAGTGCTGGGAATTGAACCCAGGTCCTCTGGAAGAGCAACCGGTGGTGCGCTTAACCGCTGGAGTCCTCCATCCTTAACAAAGGCTTCCTGGGACACTTAGGAAGCTGTGGGTGGGAAGCAAAGATCAAAAGAGGGAAGGCAGCTGGTACTGGTGCTGGGGACAGAGCTGTACCTCTGACTGGGACTGGTCTGGATTTTAATAGATGACAAGGGACAGAGTCGGACAAGGCAGCATCCTTGACCTCTTATAGAAGGATGCTTGCTCTCTCCGCCCACCCCCAGTGCTGCCAGGGGAGATGGCAGACTACTGCGAGACTCAGGGGGCTGCAGCTTCACTTCCTGAGGGTCTACTTGCCTGCTCCCTACCAGGCCCCTACTGAGCGGGCTTTCTTTCACACAGATGCAGAAACTGAAACTCAGAGTAGAAAAAGGAACTTGCCAGACACATCTCCGCTGAGCCTGTCCGAGGACTTATCCTCTGGCAAACCCAGGGCACATATCTCCTGTCACCCAGGAGATCCCTGTAGGTCAGGGTTTCCTCGGCAACGTTCCATCACATCACAGGTAGTGTCCCTTTCCAAAAACCATGAGATGATGGCAAGGGGTGGCAGGAGGCATGGTGCCCAGGGTGGTGGGCAGTTCCAGGCTCCCTGGAATCCAGTCAGTGTTCCCAGGTAGAGGATTGGCAGGAACAGTCACTCCCCAGTTGCAGAGACACGAGACATGAGGGTGAGTTTATTCCTAGACCACAGAACTGGAGCACCGAGCCAGGGACAGCAGGCGGCAGGGACACGGCTGTTGTTTTTAAGGGAGCCCTTCCACAGCAGTCTCGAGAGCAGCTCTGGGGGAGGCAGCAGGACCGTTAGCCTGTTTCCAACCCTCTGCAGTCATTATGGCTTTAAGAATAGAACGTGTCCCCCTCTGCAGTAGGCAAGCCTTAATATCTGTCACCCCGAGACACTGGAGTTATTTTTATCTATTGCATGTTGTTCTGGGTGGAATCAGCCCTCCCCAGGCCTAAACATGGGGAAGGAGTTGCTAGATTAATTTGCACCTTGCAAGAAGCTTCAGTGGCTGCTGCCCATCCCCTCCCCGACACTCACCCAAGTCACCCTCTGAAGCCCATGCCACTCATGGCGTTCATCTGCCACCCACTGGGCACAGCACCAGTGACCAAGTACAGTATGGCCCTGGAATGGCTCACTGGTGTGATCGTGTGGCATTCTGGTCCGCCAATCCAGGACCCCGTGACCTGTGTGGCATGCCATGGGGTCTTCTTTGTTCTAGCGTCAGCCTATAACTGGACCAGTGACTGTCCTGCACACAGAGAAGGATGCTAGTTGGTTCTGTTGGCATAGTGATTGCTGGAGGCTGAGTTTGATCCCCAACACCCACATAAAAGCCTGATGTGGTGACTCGTGTTACCAGGCAGTGGTGGCGCATGCCTTTAATCCCAGCACTCGGGAGGCAGAGGCAGGCGGATCTCTGTGAGTTCGAGACCAGCCTGGTCTACAAGAGCTAGTTCCAGGACAGGCTCCAAAGCCACAGAGAAACCCTGTCTCGAAAACCCCCCCCCAAAAAAAAGAAAAAAGCCTGATGTGGTGACTCGTGTTTGTAATCACAGGGCTGGGTGTGGTCTTTGGCCACTGGCTTCTTTCCCTTCACCCTCCCACATCCCACCAAGCATCAGCACTTCTCCTTGACGGAACTCCATCACTGTGTGCAGCTGTTGCCTGCAATGTCCATCCATCTATTAGTCGAAACATATTTGGGCTGTTCCCACCTGTCGGCTCCTGTGAATACCACTCTAAACACTGCCTGCACGTTTCCATCTCAATTCCACTTTTTCCCTATAAATGTGTTACCATGGAAACGACTAAGTATTGACAACAATAGCCAGAGCTGGAGGACAATGTTCTTTTTAAAAGGGATGGGCATGTAAAGAAAGATCAGAATATTCTTGCAATTTGCGGCTCTCCTCTCTGCTGCCATGATGCCTGGCAACAAGCAGCTCAAGGGCCTGTAAGATGGCTCAGCAAGAAAAGGCGCTTGCTGCCATCTCAGATGACCTGTCATTTCCTGGGACCCGCATGGTAGAGGGAAAAAACTGACTCCTGCAAGTTATCCTCTGAGGTCCACATATGTACATACTATGCACACACATGCACACACGCGCACATACATACACACATACGTATGCACATACCCTAAGTAAATGTAATAAAAATAAATATTTTAAAGTAACTGAAATAGGCCGGGCGGTGGTGGCGCACGCCTTTAATCCCAGCACTTGGGAGGCAGAGGCAGGCGGATCTCTGTGAGTTCGAGACCAGCCTGGTCTACAAGAGCTAGTTCCAGCGCAGGCTCCAAAGCCACAGAGAAACCCTGTCTGGAAAAAAAAAAAAGTAACTGAAATAGGACATATTTGAGCCTACAGTTGAGAAGATATTCTCCATCATGGCCGGGAAGATGTCAGGCAGGAAAGCGAGGAAGCTGGTCATAGCCACGGTTGCAAAGCAGAGAGAGATGGCTTTTGGTGCTCAGCTAGCTTTCCCCTTTCTGCGCCATCTGGGACCCCATCCTGTGGGATGCTACTGACAACACTGAGGGTGGGTCTTCCCATGTGGGTCAACCTAGTCCTGATAATCTCTCAATGATGCACAGCCGGGTGGTGGTGGCACACACCTTTAATCCCAGCACTCGGGAGGCAGAGGCAGGCGGATCTCTGTGAGTTCGAGACCAGCCTGGTCTACAAGAGCTAGTTCCAG
>JAQHUG010000404.1:418902-429480 GCA_028555095.1 Dicrostonyx torquatus | reverse complement strand
CCTTGGTTTAACTCACAGTTTCAGAGGGTTTGATTATCACTGGGTCCCATGGCCTTGCTTTAACTCACAGTTTCAGAGGGTTTGATTGTCACTGGATCCCATGGGCTTGAGTGGAAGAACATCATGGTGGCAGAAGGACAGAAGAAGAATACTGTTGACTTGTGCCTGACCAGGAAGCAAAGAGAGGGAGCAGGGCATGTGCTCAATTGACTGTCCCCTTGTCCCCTTTTGTTCTGTCCACCAGCTGCGGTGAGAACCAGAATTCAAAGTCACCCTAGGGTTGAGGAGATGGTTCACTTGGTAAAATGCTTGTCGTGCAAACATGGGGACCTGAGTGTGATCCCCAGAACTCACATAAAGAAAAGTCGGGCATGGTGACAAGTGCTTGTAATGCCCCAGTGCTGGAGGAGGAGATAAATTGATCCCTAGGGCTCCCAGACAGACCAGCTTCGTGTAAGCTGTGAACCCTGGGCCAATGAGAGGCCTTGTCTCTCAAACAATATGGAAGGCTCCACATTCAGGATGGACCTCTTGCCTCTGCGTGAATACCTCTCTGCACGTGTTCTTGCACACACTGGAGCACACAGAAATCAATAAAAACTAAGTGACTAGACGGGCGGTGGCGCACGCCTTTAATCCCAGCACTCAGGAGGCAGAGGCAGGCGGATCTTTGTGAGTTCGAGACCAGCCTGGTCTACAAGAGCTAGTTCCAGGACAGGCTCCAAAGCTACAGAGAAACCCTGTCTCGAAAAACAAAACAAAAAAAAAAAGTGACTGAGGCATTTTTAGCTGTACGTACCAAGCCCCCAGAGCCCCCACCCCACCCACCCCATTCCACATTGCCCTCATTGTTAGGCTAATGGTCCAGAGCATCGTTCCAGGCCAACTCTAGGACTATCCTACTCAGTGCTGTCTGCACACATTAGCCTCTGACAGACCGTCAGAATACAGAGAATATTCAGATCTGCATTTTACAGGGGAGAAGTCAAGGGCAGCTGACTTCCTGTGCTCACGTGCCAAGAAGTGACTGACATGAAGGAGAGGGCCACATCCTCCCATGCCTCTCTGTGGGTTTGTTCCCACGTGCTCCTCTTAGCTCTGTGGTAGCAGCCCTCAGCCCTGCCTCCCTTGCTGAGAGGGAAGGCTCACTTGCATTCAGTTCTCCCATTCCTAGCACGCTCCTGTAATCCGGCATTCTGGAGGGAAGACGGGAAGATTGTAGCATGTCTGTGCTCTGCAGATCTAAGGTCCGTCATTGGTAGCAGCTCTTGGCAGTTGATGAGACGCGGGTCTGCATTTAGCCCTGCAAATGAACTTAGCGGAGTCAAGTTGCTAAGAGGGTGGCGGCCTTACCCTTGTTTTTACCGCTGAGATGCAAGGTCTTCTTACAAGCTGGAATGAGGGCAGGGTTGCCTGTGTGTTAGTGACTCAGAGGGAGAGCGAGGGCAGGGTTGGAGGGAGGCTGCTTGTTGGTTCCTGATTGTTCAGCCCCCCAAAATATCACACAGAAACTGTGTTAATTAAATCACTGCTTGGCCCATTAGCTCTAGCTTCTTATTGGCTAGCTCTTACATCTTAATTTAACCCATTTCTATCCATCTATATATCGCCACGTGGCTGTGGCTTACCGGGTAAAGTTCCATCCAACTCTGGCAGGGGCTACGTGGTTTCTCTCTGACTCTGCCTCCTTTCTCCCAGCATTCAGTTTAGTTTTCCCCACCTGCCTCTTAAGTTCTGCCCTATCAACAGGCCATGGCAGTTTCTTTATTCATTAATGGTAATCACAGAATACAGAGGAAAATCCCACATCAGGCACAATTAGCTCCTGGGTATTAGTGACTTTCCTCATCACTGGGACCAAACACCTAACAAAACTTAAGGATGGGTTTATTTTGCCCTGGAGACAGGGACGGGGCAGTTGGCCAAAGTTTGAGGCAGCCCATCCCATTGCAGCTGCCGTCAGAACCAGAACCCTGGCACTCTGTTTTTCTCCTTCCTCTACAGTCAGGCCCCGGGCCATGTGGCTGAGGAGACGGCTCAGTGAGTGCTTCTGAACAAGCATGAGGACCAAAACTTGGGTCCCTGCACACACGTGAAAGTCCAGGTGTGCAGGACTCGCGGACACACATAGCAATCCAGGCCTGCAGGAGTAGCAGAGGGGCACAGGGGACCCACCTCTGCCTAGGTAGCTGCTGGAGGAGCTGTGGATAGTTAACTATGAGGAGGGAGAGTCATTTTCCTTTGGGGGGGAAGCCGCTGAAGCCGCCCGTGATCCACTAAGTCACAGGACACGTGGACACGCATGAGGCCCTAGGGAAGCTCAGTGGGTTACATGACAGTAGCAGCGGTTCCAGAGAGGGTTGGGGAAGACAAGAGAGAGGAATGCAGGCATGACTCTGACTTTAAAACACATTGTATACGTGTGAGAAACTATCAGAGAATAAACTAAAAATTAATTTAAAGGAGAAAAAGAACAAGTTTGGCCACACATATACCAGTGTAACCTCAACACTGTGAGGCTCTGAGACAGGAGGATTGAGACAGGCAGGGCCTTACTGGTGGTCAGCCTAGCTCCAGGTGCAGTGAGAGACTTTGTCTCATAGAAATGAGGTGGGGCGTGATGGAGTGGGATGGACAGCTGATATCCTCTTCGGGCTTCTGTCTATATGGGCACATGCACATGTGCACCTGCACACACGCGTGTGCGCATGCACACGCACACACACACACACACACACACACAAATAGAATAAAAGAAGCATAAGCAAGGGTTCAATGATTGAGCGAAATTAGCACATCTGGAATTGCAATTCAAACACAATTTGATAATTGCTATAATTAATGTACAAGCCCAGAATCAGGTAACCGGAAGGTGTTCTGAATCCCTAGACTCTGGTTGTCTGTCTGCCGGAGCCTTATGCGAGGGGGACCTCAGGGGTGCTGTGTGCTGGAGCACTGAACCTAAGAAGAGGCACGTGGCCTCTCTGGCACTCGTGGGCCCAGGCCCAGGCAGGCTTCCTTTCCCGGTGCACTTCGATCAATCTCACTCCCCGTCCAATCAGATGTGGTAGGGTTTTAATTGCTTTGGATTGATTTTTGCCAGTGGTGCCTTCCAAACCCCCAGCCTGGGGACAGAGAGAGATTAGTCACGTCAGAGGAGGCTCCCCGCTGACAACGGTGAAAACCAGCAGGGTGTGAAGACAGCTTAAAACTAATCTTTGGAATCAGGCTCCCGGGTGGACCCAGGGTGCCTGTGGCCAGCGTGACAAATGGCAGCTGTGTGCCCCCGGGGTCACTAAAAGCACTGCAAAGGGGGCTGGGGATGTAACTCAGCTTTCCCAATCCCGAGGCCCTGGGTTCTGTCCTGGGTACCACGTAGGCAGGGCAAGATGGCACACACCTGTCATCTCCGCACTTGGAAGGAGGCAGCAGGAGGGTCAGATGTTCAAGGTCATTCTCAGCTACCTAGTGAGCATTGGGCCAGACTCTGTGGCTCCTTCAAGGTCTGGTCTTCACTTCTCTTTTCTCTCTTTTTGTTTGTTTGGCTTAGTTTTCTCCTCTTTTGCATTTATTTGTTTGCTTGCTTGCTTGTGGGGGGGGGGCAGGGGAGATTGCATGCCACAGCTTACCTGGAGGTCAGAGGACAACTTAACATTGGTTAGACTCATGCTGGTAAGCCACAGTCAAGTGGCGATACATATTCTCAGAAATGGGTTAGTTTTAGATGTGAGAGTTAGCCAAGAAAAGGCTAGTGATAATGGGTCAGGCAGAGTTTAAATGAATACAGTTTTCTTGTGGTTATTTTGGGCATAAACTAGCAGCCGCGGCCGGGAGCCAGGCGCAGGGAACAAAAGGGCCCACGTTCCACTCAGGTGCTGGGAACACAGCCTGCATCTCTTACAACAGGATTGTGTCTTTATGTTTGTGGGTACTGTGATAATACCCGAGACGGATTTATAACGCATAGAGGACTCTTTTTTTTATTTATTTATTTATTTATTTTGGTTTTTCGAGACAGGGTTTCTCTGCAGCTTTTTGGAGTCAGTCCTGGAACTAGCTCTTGTAGACCAGGCTGGTCTCGAACTCACAGAGATCCGCCTGCCTCTGCCTCCCGAGTGCTGGGATTAAAGGTGTGCGCCACCACCGCCCAGCGCATAGAGGACTCTTTAACTCACAGTTCTAGCTGGTAGGAAGTCCACGAATGAAGCACTGGCCTCTGTCAGACCCTCTTGCTCCTTCACAGTGTTGAGCGGCAAGGCAGAGCTGGCAGGCCATCCTAGATACCTCTTTTTGTTCTTACAAAGCCCCCTACTCCGATCTGGGGGACCTTCTCTCAGGACGTCATCTAATCCCAGACTCCCCTCCGTAACTCCCGTTTCTTAGTGCAGTGAACACGGGAGTTTGGGGATTAAACGCCCAGCAAGCGACTCTGGGGGGCTGTTTTCAGAAAGGGGTACATCCCTGGAGTTGCCGTTAAAACAGTGATAAAGCCCAGGCAGCCAAGAAGCTTGGTTTTCTGTTCTAACTCCTTCATTTAGCTCCTGCGACATCTGACAACATCTGGCAGGCCGCTCGGCACTGAAGGCTCACAGAAGGTGAGCTCTGGGCTGAGATCGCCCAGGGCCGTTTGTCAGATGGACACCATCTGTCTGTCAACTTCCCCCACTCTGGGTCTCCTTTGGGATCGCAAGTGAAGTGGGGTGATCAGACACACCCTGCAAGGGGGTTGTGATGTTGTTTGTGTCTGCACAGAAGAGGGTTGTCCGACCAGCCCTTCCATGGGAACCCCTCACATATCAGCCAGCCCCATGCTAAGAAGGTGGAAGCATTGCTTATCAGCTTAAATGCCAAGCTGCAAGCATCCTTTTTTTTTTTTTTTCGATAAATTACTCCCTTAGTAATGCGTTGACATAGCTAGCTGGGCATGGTGGTGTGTGTCTGCACGCTAGATTCAGGAGGAACAGACAGGACGGGTCACAACAAGTTCAAGGGCAGTCTGGGCTCCATAGAGAGACCCTATCCAAAAATAAATAAGTAAATAAAATAACAAAACTCCGTACTGACACACCTAACAAGAAACCAGCAAGTCAACACTGGATATAAAGAACTGAATGCCTGCAGGGGGGGGGGCTGTCTACCTCTGTCTCCCACCCAAGGTCAGACCCACCTTCTTCCACACCAAAGTCCAGAGATGCCGAGAGCAGCTGACTTTTGCAAAGAATTGTAGAGGCAGCTTCTTCCGGTATGAAAATAGCTCACCATGGGACGAGAGCAGCTAATAAGATGGTAATTGGAATTGCTTATTAGGACCTGTCTTCTAAGGTTCGCCTGTGCTTTTAATAGAATCTACAACACATCTGCTTAGCAGGGAAGACAGATCACCCTGGCCCGGTGTATTTTAAAAACCAGGTCCCTGCTCTCTGGCATACCCTACACCCCTACTTCCCCCATCTGTGCCGTCTGCTGTGGCGACAGCCTGGCCCTGTGCAAGATCCCGGATGCTGAGACCAGTAAACACGCTTCTTTATGCTCAGGACCCTTTCCCTCCAAGCAAAAAAGTTTGTGGTCTCTGCCCCCCTCCCCCACTGAATACCGATCTCTTCCAGAGCCTTTGGCTTGGCTCCGAAGTCATCCTGGTGGAATTGTGTCCCTTGGATTCATGGGCACCTTGAACCTAGGGAAATGACTTTGTTTGGAAAGATGACTTTGCCGGGCGGTGGTGGCGCACGCCTTTAATCCCAGCACTCAGGAGGCAGAGGCAGGCGGATCTCTGTGAGTTCGAGACCAGCCTCGTCTACAAGAGCTAGTTCCAGGACAGGCTCAAAAGCCACAGAGAAACCCTGTCTCGAAAAACCAAAAAAAAAAAAAAAAAAAAAAAAAAGATGACCTTTACAGACAGGTAGAGTCAGGTGGAGTTCACCCTGGATTAGGACGAGCCCCAGTCCAGTCTCAGGGTCCTAATGGTAAGACCATATGGGGGAATATAAAAATGCCTGTGACTGAAAAGGCACAGGGTGAAATGGTGACACCACAAGCCCAAGACTGCTGACATCACCAGAATCTGCAACAGGCTGAGAGAATTCTCCCAGGACCTCCAGGCCAGCACCGTGAGACAGAATGCACACCCCTGTCCTTCTAAGCCACACTAATTGGTGACACCTTGTTACGGTGACCCTGGGAAACGTTTCTCTGTTCCTGTATCCCAGGCTCCTACCCTTACAGGTGATAGCTACTCCGTCTACTTGGGACCTCCTTTGACCCTCCATACTCTCTTCACCCTGCCCATTCATTCCCAGATCACCTAGCCAACCCACTTAGGACTCAGGTGGGATAATATGCCTTCTTGGATTGTCCAGACCACCGAGCCGTTCATCTTCGATGTTGCATAAGCAAGAGGACCTTCTTAAGCTGATAAACTGATGTTCTGGGTGCTACAAACTGTGCTGTGAGTTGGTCCAAGCTTTCACTACCATCTCCACGTGTCCCTGGCTCGACCACAGGATGCACCATCCTGGTCCTTTTAACTAAAGGTTCTGCAGGCCTGCTTGCTGACCCTTGCAAATCTTTTGTTTGTTTGTTTGTTTTGTTTTTTGTTTTTCGAGACAGGGTTTCTCTATAGCTTTGGAGCCTGTCCTGGAATTGGCTCTTGTAGACCAGGCTGGTCTCAAACTCACAGAGATCCGCCTGCCTCTGCCTCCCGAGTGCTGGGATTAAAGGCGTGCGCCACCACCGCCCAGCACCCTTGCAAATCTTAATGACTGACACACGTCACCTCCATGAGGTGAGGCCTCTGTGTGGTGGGCACTTCTCCTTTGGGATCCTTGCATGGAGGTACCTAGCTAATAAAACCCTTACTTGAGTGACACCAAAAGCGTCCGACCTGACTTCTCCAGAATTCTAGCGGCGCTCCTGGCTCCATCCCGTAAGCTCCTGACCGAGACCCATGCTCACCATATTATTCCTCTGCCCCGGAGCCTGGCCCAGAGTTAGCATACGATAATTTGCTGATGGTCACTGTCGTGTATCTAATCCAAGCCTGGTGGGTTGGTTATAATATATCCCTTTAACCTTAGAATTCAGGAAACAGAAGCAGAAGGACCATGATCTCAAGGATAGCCTGGGATGAATAGACAGAACCTTTCTCAAAAGGTTTAATCCTAAAATCGGATAGACTCAGATGATCCTGAGGGTCCTTCCAGACTTTCCAGCCCTTAGGTCTGACTCCATAAGCATCCAGAAATATATGAGTCTCCAGATGCGGAACTCCCACTGACTGGGTCTGTGAGAGAGCCCTTGCTTGTGTGACAACCCAGACTGTGGGAGATCCTGGGCTATGGGATATCCTGGGCTTTGGGCTATCCTGGGGAGTTGTGGGATACTCTGGGCTATGGGAGATCTAATACTATGGGATATCCTAGGCTACAGGAATGTTTCAATTATGGGAGAACCCTGGGCTGTGGGTCATCCTGAGCTGTGAAAAGCTCCTGCAACTAAAATGTCCAAGAATATGTGAAATTGTGAGCTGTGCTGTGGAATTGTATAGGAAAGGCAGAGCGGAAGTAGGAGGCTGAACGAGAGTGGTTACTTCCCATCCCCGTGGTGGACTTCTGATCTTCCATGCATTTCTCTCGGGTCTAAAGTCCAGCATCATTTTCGCGGACTCCCTTAAGCATAGCACTTGGTCAGAGCCCTCTGCATGCAGAAGCACCAGCTACATCTCGGACCAATCAACAGAGCGTGGGCAGCTGTCATGTGGGAGCCCTCTGTTCCCCTCCCTCTTATGCATGACAGGCCTGCTGCTCTGGGGGATTTGCAGGGGTGGTAAGGTTCATTCTTCATTAAGACTGTACATGGAAAAAAAAAAGACTGTACATGGGTTTAGAGGAAAACATAAAGCAAATTTGCACTTGACTTTGACGAGGGAACCAAAATAGAAATTTCCCCAGTGCTTGATCCCCTAGGATCAGATTCCAGCCACAGGCCCGGCAGCAGACTTCTCCTGGGCCCACGGTTGTCTCTTCATCACACAGAACTATGATATGAGTAACTGAATGGCTTCTACTCCCCAGGATGTTGGTAGGATGAAATGACATAAATGAAGGTATCACCTAGCTAACGTTAGGAGTCTTTTGTGTAGATCATGGTAGCAGCCATCACCATACCAAGTGCCTTCACGCTTCCCAGCTGGACAGCCTGGAGCCTTACTGGGTCAGTGGGATCCCCAGCTACCATCCTTGTCTTCACACAACCCTCTGAAAATTGAGGAGCATCTTGTCTATGACCCAGTGGTGTTGGTACTGGAACAGTTCTAAACAGGAAAGCAGACCTCATCACCCATCCTTGTTAGAACCTTGGGAAGCACTCCTGGTGGGACTAGCATTTGGCTCAAGAGTAACTGGGTGCTCCTGTCTGCCCAGACCTTGTGCAATCAAAGACTCTTTCTCCCAGTATCCTGCCCACGATACACTCCCATAAACACCGAGTCCCTGGGGACTGAAAGGATGGCTCAGCAGTTAGGAGCACTTCCTACTCTTCCAGAGGACCAGAGTTTGGTTCCTAGCACCCACATTGCTCAGCCACCTGTAACTCCAGCCCCAGAGGACCTGAAGCCTTCTGCTGGCCTCTTCAGGCACCTGCATGCAAAGGTGCTCTCTCTCTTTCTCTCCCTCTCTCTCTCCCCTTCTCTCTCTTTCACACATACACAAACAAAAAAAATTAAAAACTATTTTTTTAAATTCTGAAAGTTCCTGCTCATCTTCGTTGTTATTTGTAAGCAGAGACTACACCCTCATTTTCCAGCCAACCAGACCCAAATAATCACACAGAACAATATTAATTACAACACTGTTTGGCCAATAGCTCAGGCATATTCCTACCTAGCTCTTATATTTTAAATTAACCCATTCCTATTAATCATCTGTGTATCGCAAGAGGCTTTGACTTGTCAGTAAAGTTCTGGCATCTTTCTTCTTCCGCAGCTCCATGGCATCCCCCTGACTCCACCTTCTTTCTCCCGTTTGGTTTTCCTGCCTAGCTCTATTCCGCCCTGTGATAGGTCAAAGCAGCTCCTTTATTAACCAATGGTGATAAAACATAGTCATAGCTTACAGAGGGGAATCCCACATCAGTTATTGTTGTTGTTTTGTGTGTGTACATATTTAAATGTGTGTACACACGTGTGCATGTTGTGCATGGGGGGGTAAATACATATATGGACATGTATGTGCATGTGTGTGTACATGTACTAGCATGTGTGGAGAACAGAGAACAACTTTATGAGTCAATTCTTGCCGGCCTCCCTGTTTGGAGGTGGGAGCTCTCATTTCTACGTCTGCAGGGAAAGCTTCAGGTGAGCCGCCCCAGAGCCTCTAGCTGGGTTTCCTGACTCCGCCTCCCATCTCAACATAAGCATCCTGAGACTGCACATGTGCCACTGCCTCTATGTTTTTTTGTTTATTTGTTTGTTTGTTTGTTTGTTTTGTGGTTTTTCGAGACAGGGTTTCTCTGTGGCTTTGGAGCCTGCACTGGAACTAGCTCTTGTAGACCAGGCTGGTCTTGAACTCACAGAGATCCGCCTGCCTCTGCTTCCCGAGTGCTGGGATTAAAGGCATGTGCCACCACTGCCCGGCTGCCTCTCTGTTTTATATAGGTTCCAGGACTGAACTCAGGTCATCCGACTTGCAGGGCAAACCCTTTTATGTACGGAGCCATCTCCCTAACCCCTCTGCTTTTCCTGACAAGCCCGATTTGAGAAGTTTAATCTCCATTCGCCTTTCAGGCACTCTCCTGCACTTCTGGGGTGGGGGGCTCTCAGTGTTGCATGCCCGTCGCCCCTGTTCTACCCCCTACCCGCTCCGCTCCAACCATGCACACACAGTTCAGGGGGCAGAAGGTAGGCTCTTTATGGAATCTCGGTGCAGGATACCTGCAAACACAAATTCAGCCCAGCACAGCCCTAATTACCGGCAGCACGCCGGAGACCGGTCATTTTGTGAGTCATTAGAGATGCGCGGCTGGCTCCATAGAGTATCTCTGGGTGAGTTCTGTAATTTTCCTATCTTCACCTATCAGGGTGTTTTCAGTGAAGTGGAACATGACAACGGGGCTGGTGGATGTCACATCTCCTGGAGGATTTCCAGGTCTAAATGAAAAGGGTCTTTCCCTCTGCATACAGAGGGGAGAAATATTGATCAGGACAGGGTTCCGGGTTTGGAAAGCAGGCCTCGGTCTCTGCTTCCCTGCTCATCGGTATTCCGGGGCTTGCGGGCGATGTTGGAACGCTTGTTTCTGCTCGCCTTCGTGTTGGGAGGTCCCCGTCCCGCGCAGTGGCTGTGAGGGGCAGGTTTAATTAGCGCACAGACTTGCTGGAAGAATCGAGGGCTATTAAGAGTGTGTCTGTGAGCGGCTGCTGGACTGTGCCGGGCTCTCACACTCAGCCTCTCCCTTCCTACAGCTGCCCAGCACCCACCCCACATGCTTTGCCATTCGGCCCAAGGTATCCCGAAGGAGTGAGAGAGATAAGAGAAATCACAGGGGGCTGGAGAGATGGCTCAGTGGTTAAGAGCACTGACTGCTCTT
>JAQHUG010000404.1:280025-306338 GCA_028555095.1 Dicrostonyx torquatus | reverse complement strand
TCTCTGAGTTGCTAGTGGAACTACCACACAGCTGTTGTTTGGGGGCGTGTCTTTTAAGTGGCACCTTTTAAGTGATGAAGTATTTGCAGTGTGGCTCTCAGGGTCAGACTCTCCAATGGACCTGAGGCGGTGGGCGCAACTGAGTTGGCAGTCAGGAGTGCTGAGTCCACAGCCGGGCACGCTGTGTGCCCAGACTCCTAACCTAGAGAATGGAAAGGTGACAATATTCATTCAGGGCCCTTGTCATCGTGCCCCACCTCCTAGTTCCTACAAGCAGCGAGGCGAAGATCCCTGCATGAGGACCGGAGCCCGTGGAAAGGCCAAATACAGGCTGCTGTGGACACGGTAAAGGGTGGACCCATAGAGGCTGCTGCCCTCGTAACAGCAAATGACGGTCCAGGGTTCTGCATGGCCGACGTCGGCCTGCTCACTACTCCTGGAGGTCTGAGCATGAGATTCCGAGGAAAGGCAGAGGGCTTAGTTAGAGCCCTGAGCTCAGGCGCTGGACCACGCCCGGCGTCCAGGTTCCAGGAAGAGCTGAGCAGGTACTGGCTCGGATCTGCTGAGCCACCCCGCAGACAGGCCCAGCTAGATGACGCTGGGGGAGCGGTTGGCCATCTGTTGCCAGGAACTGTCTCCTGCCCTGTGCCTCAACTTTGGTGGAGCACCTGGCTGGCAGAGCCTCAGAAATGGGGCCTGACCCAGAGCTCACATTGAGTCCCTGGGCTGGCCTCCCAGGGATAGTTAACCCTTTAGGGTCTGTGGCACCTGTGATCAGGCCTTCAGAAGACCGGCTGGTTTTTTCAGTCTTTGGCTTGAGCCTCCTCTCCTGTCCCCGCCGCTGAAAAGTGAGAAGGTTGGGATGAAGAATAAACCAACCGCCGGGCAGTGGTGGCGCACGCCTTTAATCCCAGCACTCGGGAGGCAGAGGCAGGCGGATCTCTGTGAGTTCGAGACCAGCCTGGTCTACAAGAGCTAGTTCCAGCGCAGGCTCCAAAGCCACAGAGAAACCCTGTCTCGAAAAAAACAAAAAGAAGAAAAAAAAAAAGACCAACCAGATATGGGCCTGTGTCCAAGCTTAGCCCAAAGGTGAGGCTCAGGAAAAGGAGAGGGAGGGGAGCAAGGGCTCAGGCTCCACGGTTCCACTTTAGATTCCAGAAGGTCCTTTGGCCTGAGAGGTGTCCCCGAGCCCTGGTTTTCTGGTTCAGTGACCTGTGAGTCCTGGGATCTGTGGAATGTGACTTCCACACTAGCCGGTGCTGCCCTTCCTCTTCAGGGAATTTGATTTTCACCCTTCCTTCAGTGCAGAACAGACGGGAATGACCCTGGCAGCGCCCAGGGTGGGCAGGTCAGCCTGACGGCTCTGTTCAGTTGCCAACACCTGGCAGGTTCCTGAGAAACTGTCCTCTGGGGAGCTGACTTTGTCCTGCAGTGCCAGGCCGGGTGCCAGGCCTGACTGAGTAGGGCTCAGTATTGACCTCACACTCGATCTGAGGTACCACCATCACCTCAAGGGCAGAGTTTCTGTTTCAGGTAAGCACTGCCTCCTCCAGGGAGTCCTCCGGCTCCTAGCTGTGCCCTCTACAGCTGAAGCCCTCTCTCTGCCCTTGGCCACATGCTGCTCTGCCACAGGGTGTCACAAGATCCTCATAATTCACAGTCTCCGGTGGGCTGTTCAGGGGCCTTGAGAAGCCACTGGGACTTACGAAGAAGGTGCTCAGTTATCCCAAATGTCGTGGCTTGACCGGTGTAACAGTGAGGAGGAGGAGGAGGATCTCAAAGTGTAGTGGCGGAACAGGCATAGCCTACTCCTTCTGCCTATGGTCAGCTCTTTCTCAGTGACTGCTAGTGTCGTCCGTGTCCCCAGTGAAGCCACTTGGGGCATCTGTCTTTGTGGAATCTCTCTTCATCCAGTAGGATGTCTTTTCTGGACTATTCTGCAAGGTCAGATACACATACCCCTGAGTGACGATTTTTAGCTTGGTAGCTGACGCCCACTGAGTGGGTGACATCTATACAACCTGGAGGTTCTGGGGTGCCCAGGGCTAAGTGTGTGGAGATGAGAAAGACATTCCTAGGCAGATACTCATACGAAGACCCGTGGCCGCAGTGTTAGCAGTGGGTGGGGAAGATGCTGGTCCTTGCGGTGGATGGTGTACGGAGAAAGTGGTACAAACGAGAGGTTCTGTCACATCTCACTCTGCATGAGAGCAGGGTGAGAGAGCCCTTACCGCCCAGAAAGTCCTTGGTTTTTTTGTTTGTTTGTTTGTTTGTTTCTTGTTTTTGGTTTTGGTTTTTTTTGAGACAAGGTTTCTCTGTGGCTTTGGAGCCTGTCCTGGAACTAGTTCTTGTAGACCAGGCTGGCCTCGAACTCACAGAGATCCGCCTGCCTCTGCCTCCCGAGTGCTGGGATTAAAGACGTGCACCACCACCACCCGGCTTGGGGGCAAAGGCTTCTGAGGATGGACTGGATGTGGGCGAGTGAGCCCAGGGGAGTGGAAGGTAGTGTGAGATGTTAGCTGGGGTTACAGTTGCTGGGTTCAAATCCTCCTCGTACTTGAATTGGTACAAATGGCTGGGCCTCCCTGCCCCTTGCCGGCAGCTCAGGTTCATGCCGCCCCTTCTCGTGGTTGTAAACACGCAATGAGATCGGTGGGGTGGGAAGAGGTTAGACCAGCAAACACAGCACCTGTTTGTCACACATCACCTGCCGTGGCCTTATCATGACGCTTTTGCTGTCTTAGGGGGAGACTGTAATTCAGTTAGGGTGCTCATTTAGTATACAGGGAGCCCTGGGGTGCATCCCCAGCAGCATATTTGGATGTAGGGGCACATGCCCGCAGCTTCAGTACTTTGGACGATTAGATGGGTCAGCCTCGGCTACGTAGCTAGTCTGAGACCAGCCTGGGATATGTGAGGCGTTGTTTCGTTAAAAATTAAATAAGAAAGGCTGACTGAGATGAGATTGCTGCCGAGCCTGACCCACCTGAGTTCGGCCTTCAGTACCAGTTTGGTAGGAGAGAGCCAACTCCTGCAGGTTGTCCTCCAACATCCCTGTGGCATACATGTGTACACATACAAACACACAAATATATGAATATATAATGTAACATGACTTTTTTAAAAAGTCTGAGACAGGGTGTGCTGGCCTCGAGCCCAGAGAGCCACCTGCCTCTGTCCCCCCCCCCCCCCCGCCCAGTGCTGGGATGAAAGGCGTGCGCCACCACCACCTGGCTATTATGACCTCGCTTTAAAGAGCGGACACAGTTTGTCTGGGACACTGGAAGAGAGTGGCGGGAGAGCGAAGACTGTCGAATGCTGTGCTGGCACAGCAGGAGCAGCCTAGGTCCAGTCCACATGGGCAGGATCGCTACCCTGGAGTCAGGCTGCCCGTGGGAGGTGGTTGTCAGGCGTGCAGGAGTGGGGGAAGCTGTCAGCAGAGGTGGAGGCTGGATACATGCACAGGTCATCAGGAGGCCGGGGTCCACTGGCTCCCCGCAGACAGGAGAATCTGTTTCTATCCGCACCCCGACTCCTGAACTCCGTAGCGCACCCCTCTTGCTTCCTCTTGTCCGTATACTCTGAGGCTCCCCACTCCAGCTCGGCACCTATGATTTATAAAGGCATAAAAGGTGACTCAACTCTTTATGGACCTGAAAGGGCCCATCTCTACTGTGACAGGGAGGCACTGGCTTCTTGGAAATTGTCCTCGTGCCCTCGGAGACTGGTGGGTGCAGAGGTGTCAAGGGGGAGCCATTAAATCACAGGTCACATCCTCAATGACGCCAAAGTGGCAGAGCTTTTAGGGTCTAGCTCCCTCCTAGAGGAAGCCAAGGGACCTGGAACAGCTGGAAGAGGCTGGTGTCTCCCGGGTGCAGCTTTCCATGGAAACCTTAGCAACACCAGGTGACTTCCTGATGGCTGCATAGCAACCACGGCCCCTCGTCCCCACAGCCCTTGCCTCTCCCTGGGTAGCATTGTATTCCTGGGGGTCAGGCTGTGGGCCGGGCATGGCAGTCTCCTGAGGAGCAAGGGAGATCTGACAGGTCCAGGGAGGGTAGGCCAAGTGGCTTCTGGGAGCAAACGACAGGAACCGGCTCGTGGAGTAGCAGGCGGGACTTGCTCCTAACTGCGCATACTCAGCAGTGTCCTAACTAACACTGTCTGTGTCTGAAGTCGATTTTTAGATTGTCTACGCAGCAAGGACCTCAGCCCACAAAGGAAAGGCCAGTTGCCCACCTGTGTGTTAGAACAGTCGTGAGATGCTGGCTGAACTTCCTTCTTGTCCACACGGTGTCTTTGTGTAAACCCGAAAAAGGCCCGTTACAGACAGAGAAGAAAGGACAGCTCCTCGCCTTGAACACAGTCCTGCTGATGCGTGGCTGTAGGCAGGCAGTGGTACCTGCATGTGACCCCCAGCTCCGAAGGAGGTGCAGCCAGTCACAACACCATCTCAGCTCCTCCAGCTAGCAGGCGCTTTGGGGGGCAGTGGACACGCCGGGCGACTGTTCAGACCGCCCTCGGTACAACTCATGGCCATCTCTACTGGTTGTGATTGGCGTAAGGAAGAATGTGTCTTTGATTCTTGTCCCAAGAGTGTTAGGATAGGCTTGGGTCCAGTGGTCCAGGACTGTAATCCTAGCTACTAAGGAGGCTGAGGCTGGAGGATAGCAAGTTCAAGACCTGTCTAGGATAAGAGAGTTCCAGGCCACTCTGGACAATGTCGGAAGACCCTGTCTCAGAATATAAAGCCAAAAGAGACCCGAGGCTGTAGCCTGGAGGTGTAGACCATGTGTCTAGCGTGCACAAAGGTCCTAGACTCAGTCCCCAGTACTGATCAAAAAGATTAGGCTTGACAAGGTGTAGCCAAGACTTCCTGCTGAGTTCTACACCAAACCCTCAATTTTGCTCAGACTAGAGACCCCGCCCACGTGCTAGGCATGGTTTGTCCTCCACGGTGTCCCAGGGGCTTATCCTGGCCACTCAGCGGAGGTCTTCATGGAGTCCTGGTGTGCGGTGAGCATTTATTGAACTCCTACTGTATGCCAGGCTCTGCGATGATCATCACAGTAGGCCTGCAGGGTGGGTTTATATTATTTATAACCTCTGCTCTACAGTGGAGTAGCTGTGGCTCCAGGGACGACGGAGACTATACCAGAGACACCAATGGCCAGTGAAGGAGTTACAGTCAGCCCTCGGGCCACCTTGTGACATGCTATGACTGCCAAACACCTGTCTCTGGACAGGTGACCTTTCTCCGAGCCCTTCAGCATCAGCCCTTGGGTGGAGGAGGCAGGCTTGAGCCTGGGGAAGATGGGACTGGTGACCCGTGGCTTCAGGGAGACTGAGGCACAAGGCCAATCTTCCCAGGATATGGGAGGCACAGGTGTCAGCTGAGGACGCAGCCCTCCCATTGCTGACACACGTGGTGTCACAGGAGCCCACGGCCTCTGCTTGGAATGCTGTGAATAGACTCAAGCCCTGTAGCTCCTTCTTGATCATCAAAGCGAAAGGCCAGGAATTTGCTTTCGTTTCTTGAAGGCAGCAGGGAGCCCTGTATTCCACAAATGGGAAGAACATGCTCCAAGCTCCTCTGAGAGATCCGTGAGCTCCTTCCCCCACTGCAGGTACCAGAGGCCAGCAGGAACAACTCTTGCCTGCAGCACTCATTGGTCAGCCCTGGTGGGCCGAAGTGGGAGTCTGTACACTTCCCGCCCCAACGTGTCTCGCATTTGGAATCCAGGGCTAGAGCCTTGACCTAAGGCATGGTGATTAAACTTGACCTTAGGACAGAAACCTTGCTTGGTCCAAAGCTTAGAAATTGGATTCTGGGCTGGGGCGGTGGTGGCGCACGCCTTTAATCCCAGCACTCGGGAGGCACAGGCAGGAGGATCTCTGTGAGTTCGAGACCAGCCTGGTCTACAAGAGCTAGTTCCAGGACAGGCTCCAAAGCCACAGAGAAACCCTGTCTCGAAAAACCAAAAAAAGAAAAAAAAAGAAACTGGATTCTGTGAATTAGAGGGTTTGATGGAGGCGGAAGTGGAAACTGTTGAGACACGCTCTCTCCTCGGATTGGCTGACGCTGAGACCGTGTCAACAGCTGTGCTCCCTCGGGGAGCCTTCAGGGACCTCACAGGAGGTTGGTAGAGGTGCAGAATGACGTGACCCCACGGAGAGGAATCTGTGTCTAGCAAGATGGCTAGCGAATCTACCTTTGCTGCAAGCAAAGGGAAAGATGAGCGATTTTTCTCTGAGTAAATAAATCGTCAGATAGGAAGCGAGGAACCGGATGCTGGTGGCAGGATGCACGCCACGGAGAGGAGGAGGAGGAGGCAGGTTTGAAATCCACAGCAGATTTGCCAGTGCGGCTGAAGTAGTCATTATGAACCCTTGCCCCCGGCATGCCTGGTGCACACTGAACAAGTGAGGGCAGTGTCGGAGTGCAGAGCTAGGCCAGCGTCACCGCGTCACGTGTCTGTGTGTCTGCAGGGAGCGGGTGAAGTCTTGAGGGAATACATACTGTTGACTTGCACCTCCTCCTCCTCCAGCTGTGTAAAAACAGTGCTGAGCTTCCAGACCGCCGGTGTCGCCATCGGAGCGCACCCTCCAGCAGCGTTTCTGTGCACGGGGTTATCTGTAGTTTCTTCATTCCCCATTACCCTGACTGGTCAATCATAGAACTGAGCACGTTACCATACTCCTTGTGTGGGACCCACAGGACCCCCGAGGGCGGAGATAACCCTGGCATTGCTTTGTTCTGATGGCCTTTTAGGAATACGGAGCTCAACTGTCAGTCCGAGCAAAGGGGTCAACCGTTGTTAATGGCTCTGGTGGGGTCTTGGCTGGTCGCCTTCCTTGCACCCAAGCACCGAGCCTACACTTACCCGCGTCATTAATGCTCAGCCCACAGACACAGCCTGCTGTTTGTCCTTTCTCTCGGTTGGGTTTAATCAGACCGGCAATTACAAGCCTTCTGTCAGGTATCCGGACATAGATTATCTGTCGCTCATTCCAGAAATAAGGATTGGCACCTGCCACAAGCCAGGACAGAGCGGGTGACTGGGGGGTGCTTGATCAAGGCGAGCCCAGTTTGGACTGCTGCACACAGGGTAACCGGGTTATCTTGGTCCCTCTGGAGCGAGGACCTTCAACAGACACTAATGGAACCGCCTAAGCTTCAGGAAGCACCCCGGGAGGCACCACAGGCCTGACAGGGGGTGAGGGATGAATGGGCTATGAATGGGCTCTGCGTGAGGGGACGTGGGGGCTGGAGACAAGGAACTGGAGGGCGAGTAATGAGAAGTCCTGGAAAGGAATGTGGATGGTATCATGTGCCGGGCAGGTTGCTGACAAAGCCTCAGGCAGCTTTTGCATTAAGAGTAGACTGGGGATGTGTCAGCCCGGGGCAGGTCATCCAGTCCTCTGACCACTGTGGGCATTAGGTGGGGAATATCAGGATCACCTTGGAGGTCTAGGAAGATATAGGGAGGTGGAAAGGAGAGCCTGGTCTGGGAGAAGAGGAAGAGGGAGAGGAGGAGGCCCGTGAGGAGTGGGAGGGCCCCTCATGCTGAGGAAGACAGGGACCGCCTCCCCGTCATGCTTAACCACACTCCGAACCTCGGCTACCCACACCATCACTTTCTCTGCCCTTCCTCAGCTGGGGCAGCAGGCCAGGCTGGAATAGCGGGGTTCTGTACCCAAGCAGAGGCAGCATCGTCTGCACATCCTATCTATGCCTCTGGGTCCCCAGAACAGCTCTGCTGGGGAGATCATGCGTGCAGAATGACATGCCACTGGTACCATGACTCCTGGGCTCCGCTTTCTACCATGCCGGAAAGCCTAGGAAGCCGGGCGAGCGAGCGTTCAATGGCTAAGACATGGTGCTGTTAGATTTGTTAGTTTCTCCCCCCAGCCGTGTCTCTGAGGGCCTCTTCTTATTTTATGTGTACGAGTGGTGTTTACCTGTTGGTATGTATATGCAGCATACGCATGCAATGTCCAAGGAGGCCAGAAGAGGGCATCACATCCCCCGGGATCTGGTAGTTGTGAGCTGTCTTATGTGTCCCTTAGTATGTGTTCTTAGTATCTTTGGGCTTGGAGGCTCTCATGGCACCGAGCGCTACCTCACTGAAAAGGAGACTCTTGACCTGGAGAGAGAGGGCAGTGGACAGTTAGATGCCCAGCTCAGACGTAGCAGCAGAGACTCCCAAACTGACTTAGGCCATGGGAAGACAGAAAGAGATCTGCAAAAGGGCTCGTGGGCCATGGCCCTCAGAGATTTCCCGGGCCTGGCAGCTTTGGACAACACTCATGCCACTGCATGCAAAGTCACCTCCTGTCCCCAGGACTCTGGGACTCTCTGTGCGTGACCTTTGTGGGTTCGGGCCATTCATCCTATCTGCCCACGAAGCCCCAGGCATGGGGTCCATAGTGACGGTGGCACTCTTTTCCCCTAGGACACTGAGAGAAGATGGTGCGGCATTGGGTCAGCCTGACCATGTCCCTCGGCACTCTGGGCAGCGGGGTTGCATGTTGCTTGCTTGTCTCTCCTTTCCTCTCGGGCAGTGCTCTGTCACTAGTGCCTCGTCCTTGGGCATTTTGTTTGCACCGTTGGAGGCGATGCCCCCGGCGGACTTTGCTTAGTTTAGACCCAGGACGTTTCAAAGGCGCCTGTGTTGCAAGTGTCCTCATGTCCTCAGGCACTGTAGTTAGAGGTGGTGTAACCTGTCACAAGTGTTCCCACCACAGTGCGCCTCAGTGCAGGCCCAGAGCAACAGGCTTGAACCTTCCAAACCATGGGCCAAAGTAACCCTTTCTTGCGTAGATCTCGTTTCTCCTGGTGTTTTGTCATAGCCACGGGAAGCTAACAGATCAAGCCCGTGGGCTCTGGCTTCAGTCCTTGGCTTTTGGCCCATCTCCTCAGCCTCACCTGGAGCTTGGGGTGTTCCCCACGCGGGAGACTCTGAGGACCCCATCATGGTGTGATTGGGAGCACTGAACATGGGTTCCAGACTCCCGGGAGTGGCATCGGGAGGCCTGGCAGAGTTTCTCTCGTGCCTGACCTGCTTGCAGGCCACAAGTGCCGAGCCTCAACAGAATCCAGTGTGTATGCTCCCAGAACAAACAGCAGTGGTGCCCGCTGTGGAGAGCACTTTTTTTTTTTTAGAAGCAGGGCAGTCAGGAGTTAAAGTTTAGCCAGCACCTAGCTGTCTGGTCTCCACAGGACAGTCTTATCAGCGGCCACACAGATAAGAGGTCAGGAGAGATTCAGGCACCGGCTCCAAACCACAGTTTCTGATCCAGTTGTAGGCCTGACTTACTCCAAAGCCTGAGTTTGTCCAAAGGGGAAGGGGCCAGTCTGCACAACCTGGCCCACAGGCCAGATCCAGTTCCCCACCTGTTTGTGTAAATAAGGTTTTATTGGCACACAGCTGTAGCCCTTAGTCTCCCTGTGTTCTAAGGGGCTGGTTTCGTGCTGCTTTGCGGAGTTGAGCAGTTACAGAGCCAGGTGGTCTGTAGACACACTGCCCTCTGGCTCTGTGCAACCAGTGTTTGCCCAACCCCCACCCTAAAACGTGCTGGGTACAGGCTAGCCTGCCTTACACCTGGCAGAAGCCATGTGTTGACGTTCTTAGTCCACAGGAGCGTGAGACCACCACAGACGTCCCTAATGGTAAAGCAGCTGGGAGAAGGATGGGCCCCGGGGGTCATGTGACTGACCAAAGGGGAGAAATGTGGGCACAGAGTCAGGCCCAGGGAAATGCCAGGCAAAGATGATACAGTGTGGTGTCCCCGAGCCCAGGAAGATCAAAGATGGCCAGCAAGCCACCCACAGTGGCTTGGGAGTGGGAGGCTCGTGGCTGCTCACTCCCTCCTTCTGATACAGCCCAGGATCCCAGCCTAGGGAATGGGGCCACCCATAGTGGGCAGGTCTTCCACCTCAGTGACCCTCATGGGGATAATTCTCCCTGGGCTCTTCACTGCTCCGGCAGTCCCTGCCATTGATTTCTTCTTTAGGGAGAGGAATAGGGGTGCAGGAGGTCCCCCCAGGTTAGCTGCTTTTTGCTTACCTTCACACCCCCACTCTTACCTAGAGAGCCACGCACCTAACTACAGTGTGCCCGGTTGCACCTGCGCTCAGGACTGGAGGGGCTCACCCTGGGGTGTCAGCGTAGAGGCGTCATGCTCTCCTGAGTCGTGTGTGCATCCCAGGTATCACATCTCAGTGTCTCTGGGATCCTTAAATACTCAGACCCCTAGATGCCTGGCAGAGCCTAGATGCAGCTCTCTGACTGCGGAATGTCCATAGTCACAGCTTCTCCTCATCCCATCTGGATGTCCCTTGAGGCTTTCTGATGACCATAGGGTGGCCTCTTGACCATCCCGATGACAGGAGATGCTTCTCTTGCCGAGGACTCCGGTTTGGTTCCCAGGCTGGTCACAAGTGTTAGCCATTCCAGTTCCAGTGGGTCCACCACCTTCTGTCCTCCTCGGCCATCTGCACACACACATACAGGGCACATACAGTAAGCGGACACACACTTAAAGAAAAAAAAATAGTTCAAGTGGGGGGCTGGAGAGATGGCTCAGTGGTTAAGAGCACTGACTGCTCTTCCAGAGGACCCGGGTTCAATTCCCAGCACCCACATGGCAGCTCACAACTGTCTGAAGATCCAGTTGCAGGGGATCTGACACCTTCACACCAGTGCACATAAAATAAAGTTAAATAAACCATAAAAATATTTTTTAAAAAATAGTTCAAGTGGCAGCTGCCCCTGCCGAGACCCAGTTGTAGGTGCTCATGGCCTGTGCCCCACTCCTCCTTGTGCCCACTGCCCTCTCTTATGAAGTGACTGACGATGCTGACTGGTGTGTGGGGACAGGGATAACGGCCCTTTTGAGCCCTTCCTCGGATCCTAGAACAAGTTTATGAAGTCCGACCTAAGGAATTCTCTCCCAAAACCGGAGGCAGAAGAGAGACATTATCTGTAATGTGGCATTGGCGCCTGAAGGACACGGGGAGGGGTGGGGGAGGTGGTTTTTAGTGAGTAGGGTATGCGTAGACAGGCACTTCCAACGGGCCAGGGAGGAGAGCTGTTGGGCTACGCCTTCCTGTAACAGAAGGCCTCCTCTGAGGTATGGCCGCCTCACCTGCTGGGACTTGCCCTGGGCATCCCAGGGCATCTCCCTCAGCTCCACTTTGGTCTTGGCCTGTGGAAGCAGGTCCTCTCTCCAGGGTAGCTTCATTAAGAATGCCCCTTGATGACAGGCCTCCTGAGCCGGGTCAGGGAGCAGGAAAGAAACCCAAGAAAAGATCAACCTTGAAGGCTTTAAAGCGCTTGGCCACCTAAGTCTGTCCCACCACACACACAATGCTGCCGTGCCTCCCAGGGGCTCTGGGCTGCCTGAAGGGGCCTTTGCTGGCTTAGGCAGTTTGCACATGTGTGTGCACACCTGTGTGTGTGTGTGTGTGTGTGTGTGTGTGTGTGTGTGTGCCCTGCATGTCCATACATACACACATTTGTGCCTCAACACTGACAAGTGTACTTGAGGCCCAGGGCATGGGGGAGTCTGGGGACTTCCCACCTGAGACAGCATGTCCCTGTTGCAGGGGCACCCCTGCCAGGTGGGCTGGGCTCAAAGGTGAAGGCCTAACATGTCTAGTGACAGGTGACTGGTTGCTCTGGGAACGATCCCCTTGGAGCGTCCTGTGACCGGTTTGGCTTTGTCTTGCCCATCCTCTGTCAGCTGTCCCTCGGCCTAATCTCTGGGGGTTCTGGGTTCAAATCCTAGCTGATATCTGGGGCCTGTGGGCTGTTGCGCCAGTCCCTCTTAGCCACTGCTCAGCCAGACCCCTGCACCCTTAGGTGAGGACCCAGGACAAAATTGTCACCCTAGGCAGCGTCTCCACCACCATTCCTTCGCTGTGGGAAAGGCTGGAGCCACAGACATGGCCCTGGGTGTGCCCCGTCAGCTCCCACAGAATAAAACCGCCAACTCTGGCATTCTTAGGGGCTCCACTCTCTTCCCTCTAGCCTCCCACTCAATCTAAGTGCCTTGCGTGTCAAGGGCGTAGCCACCATTTCCATGTGTACCCTCATGGCCTCGGCCCCAAAACTCACGACCCAGGGTGCATTCTCCAGAATTGTCCCTTTGAAAGTTTTCAGATCTGTTCCTCCCCTCTACAGTCAGAAGCTTGCAGACTTTGTCTTTTTTTTTTTTTTTGTGGTTTTTCAAGACAGGGTTAAAAAGCTCTGTAGCTTTGGCGCCTGTGCTGGAACTAGCTCTTGTAGACCACGCTGGTCTCGAACTCACAAAGATCCGCCTGCCTCTGCCTCCTGAGTGCTGGGATTAAAGGCGTGCGCCACCACTGCCCAGCTTGCAGACTTTGTCTTAAGAAATAACTGGACTCGACACCTGGCCTTGTGCTGCCGTCAGCCATGGTGTGGCTCAGGGGCCAGCTAGAGCCAGCCTCTGTCTGTGGCCCTCCGCAGTCCCCTCCCTAGGCTGCTGTGACAGCTGACATGCGTTCCTCACCTTACTCCCAGGGAGCAGACCTTCTGACAACAGAACTCACTCGATCAATCTCCCCTCCCCCACTGTCCATGGCCCCAGCATGGGAATGCGTGGGGACCATGCTCTTGTATTCCCGTGGGGCTCCCGCCACCCAGACCGGCCCGTGGTGATTCACTCTTCTCTTCCTCTGTCCCTTTGGCGTGGGTCTTGACACGCTGGCTTCTGGAGCTATTGGGCGTGTGGCTGTCACGGGGGCAGGGTGACAGCTTTAGTCACCCATACCATCAGCCTGGAGTGGGTGCTCCGGTACTACAGAGGGTGGATAGCGAGAGGGAAGGAGGCTGCAGCACCCCACTGGGCCCCCTCCAAGGTCCCCTGACTGTGCCACTTCGGGTTGGGGTTAAGGGACTGTGATAACTTGACTCTGTAGTGTGTGTGGTGTCCTTTGTGCAGTTGGCTGCCAGCCCCTCCCTGTCCCTGGAAGGAAGTGTTGATCTTTCCAAAGACAAGCCACTTCCAGGAAGACTTCTGAAGCCTCCCTTGTTCTGTCTGGCACCTTAGAAAGAGAACACAGACTTGTTAGCTCCTCACGTGACCCATCGCCCAGCTCCCTGCCTGACCTCATCCAGGTCCTCTCCTATCAGAACTGGGTCACCCTCCCTTGCCCTTTCTGTCCCTCTCATTCCTTGGGGGCACCTCTATGCTTTACTGAGTTCTCGGCCTGGAATGTTCTTTCCCAGCATTCCTTGCCTCCCACTGTGCCTGGCTCTTTCTCACGCTTCACAGACTCTGCTTAAATGTCGCCTGCTCCAGTGAGGTCCTTGTGGAACTTTCTGTCCCTGGAGAGATCTACCTGCCTTAGGGGCTGCAGCTCTCTCCCCAGCCCTGCTGGAAACCCCCCCCCCCCCCCCCGTAGCTTGTAGTTAGTCAAGTGGCGATTGGCTCCTGTGGTCAATTCTTTGTACTCCCAAAGTACCACAGGAAAAGCCTGCTGGAGAGAGAATGGGAAAATGTCCCACTCTGCAGCCCCCCCCCCCGAGACTGGGGAGGCTGCAGGTCGAGACCTGCCTTCTTGGGCTGCGTCTGACCTGGCTGGGCACCTGGGACCCAGCTTCGAAAAACAGAGGCAAGAGTCCAATCCCATCCGGTCCTAGCACAAGCACTGGGTCGCTGTGTGGCTTTGGGGAAATTATTGAACCTCTCAACTCCAGCTTTCTTATCAGCATTCCTATCCATAATAATCCCCCTTGCCCGGACAGTAATGGACGAAGCCACCAGGATGAGCACGAGGCGGGCTTGTCACCCTCGGTAATGAGCTTGGTCCTAGTGTTTGGTTCAGAAAGGAACAGACAGGAAGTGGAGCCCTGTGTGAGTCTGTGGCCAGGAGCGGGGCGGGCCTTGGACCTGCTCCAGCCTTTGATCCTTGCCTTGACAGCTCCGCAGCTGACAGGGTGGGAGGTAAGCCTGCCCCAGCCGCTGCTTGATAGACTCAAAGATAGTTTTTGTTCTAAAAACTGGCCCACGGGGTTTTAGGCATCATGTGCTATCTGGATATGTAGGTTTCTCCCTGCCTCTCCCCAAAAATGATAAGACAGAGAGAGCCTACCCAGAAAATGAGGCTAGGGACATTACGGTGTTTGGGGTGATGGCTACTCCCTCTGGGGGCGGCCCTAGTCCTAAATCCTCACGGCACCCCAAGGAGGTGGTGGATTAATTATTAATTGACTCCACCTGAGGTAGGGGGCGCTGAGGCATGGAAAGTTGAAAAGACACCCCCCCCCAGTTTGTCACCTGGGTTCACATCTAAGCTCCGAAATCATCTTCAGTGCTTGTCAAGTTCACAGGCTGAACTTCAAAAAATTGAAGAGAGAAGAAAATGCGCGGGTCCTAGCGGCAGGTGAACCTTCTTTGGAGAACAAATAAGGCCTGGGGTAGCAGACAAGTCCTGCCCCCAGGGAGGCTCATAAATGTGTTTACTGCTTTCCCTCTGTTCTCTCCTGTCCCGTGCCCCAGACGTTGGCTCCTATCCAGGCCCTGACCTTGGCCTTGAGCTTCAGGAGAACTTCGGAAATGCTTTTGGCTGCCCCTGCAGAGCCTCGCTTGCAGACGGGAGGGGGGGGGGGGGGGCGGGGGGTGCTCTCCAGCACCCCTTGCCAAGCCTTTCACGTCCTGGCCTCACTTTATGTCACAAGAGCCCCAGCATTTGTTCAGCCGTGGGATGGTATTTTTAGAGCTCACAAGTAATGCTGCGTTTCGAGGAACTGCGGGCGGCCTCTTGAGCCAGGCCTAGACCAGAGGTGCGTGCGTGCGTGCGCGCGCACTTCACCCTTGGTCAGCCACATTCTGTCAAATGCCAACCTACCCGCTGCCCCGTCCCGCTGGAGCTTACCTGCCCCGATGCCCCCCCCCAAACTGTCCTTGTGACATGTGTGGATGTGCGACCTCTTATGATGACATTCGCAGATGCCATCGATGACCTAGAGACTTGGAGGCTAAGGTGATTGCCCCAGTGGCTCTCACTGGTAAGAGAGGCGAGGTCAGAGAGTCGGTGCAGCTGTAGTGAGGCCCATGAAGCTGGAAGGGGCCCCCAAGCCTAGGTTGCAGACACAGAAACCGGAAGTGGGAAGCGGGCTTTCCCCTACAGCTACGGAAAGGAGCCTAGCTTGCTCTGCTCAGCTCTCACTCAGGCCTAGTGACGACCGCAGACTTCGGACCCCTGGAATAGTAAGGTAGGAAGTCTGTCTTGCATTTTTGTCCCAGCACCCCCCACCGAAGGTCAGCTGGGGCTGTGCCTGGTACAGAGGGTGTAATGAGGGGCCCAGGCCAACTGTGATTGAAACCCATTGGGCTGCTCTTGCTCATGAACAGACCCATTCTTTCTACAACTGGAGAGTATTTTTAAATTGAGAACATGAAGTTCCCAGCCCAGGCTGCGGCCTGCAGCAGGAACGCTCAGATTCCTAGGGCTTAGGTGCCCTGGCTTCTCTACAGAGAGAAGAAAAGGGCTGGCCCAGTGACTAGCTGACCACACTCTGAAACCTGGATTTGAACCCAGCTCCCCCAGCCAGGGAAGTTGATGGGGCTATGTAGGTCAGGGAGAATGACGGTTGTCCCCAGGCCTGTGGTCATCACCTCATTCCACATGGGGCCGTTCAGGGTGGGAGCAGTTTCTCGTGGCAGTGACCGACATGGTCCCACTAAGCTGAATCCTAAGTGATAACTGCAGAAGCCGTTCCTGCTTCCAGCTGGGGCCTCCGGGGTCACCTGCCCATCTCACACTCCCTGGAAGGAATCCTCCAGGGACACTACAGCCACCAGGACATTTGTTGAGCACTGAGGTGTACCTGACAGAGGGGCTGGGAGCTGGGACTGATTATTGTTGGGTGCCCCCTGCCCTGGTCGGGATTCGCTGGTAGCGTTTGCACAGAGCGTCACAGGAACCAGCTGAGAGAAATGCATTAAATGTGGGCAGAGAAATGAGAGTGTGTCACCTGCCAATAACATTAGTGAATGACGGGGACGGAAACCCACTACTCTGCAGCCTCAGTGGCTGGATACCCAGTGTCCTCAAGCTCACCATTCCGGTACCCGAGACAGTGGCATGAGAGTGGGAACACTATCCTTGAAAACCATCTGTTCTAACCTGGCTGGATCCTGTCTGAACAAGTGTGAGCAGATCGCTGAACTTCCTAGAATCCAAGTTCCTCCTTGAGGGAGGGAGGGAGTCGTCATCCCTGCTAGTGTCATGCTGGGCGGGCACTGTCCTGAGTCCTGCAGATAGATATTAACCTCCAAGACCCATTCTTGGTTGACAGAGGGGCACAGAGAAGCCAAGGGAAGCCCCCAGGCCGCATGACTGAGAAGCGGCAGAGACTGGCACTGTGGGTTGAGTGTGACATGACCCTGTGGTGGTTAAGACTGACTGTCCACTGACAGGATCTAGAATCACCCTGGAGACGAACCTCTCTGAGTGTGTCTGTAGAGGAGTTTTCAGATTATGTTAGCCGAGGTGGAAAGAGCCACCCTAAGTGTGGACAGCACCATCCCATAGGCTAGTGTCCCCCATGGGAGAAATGGAGTTGAGCACCCGCATCCGCCCCTCTCTGCTTCCTGATAGTGGTTGCCATGTGACCGCTTGCCTCTGGGCTCATCTCACCAGGTTTTCCCTGCTTTGGATTGTGAGCAGAAATAAGTCCTCCCTCCTTCTCTCCCTCCCTCCCTCCCTCCGCTCTTGTCAGATACTTTGTTGCACTAACAGGAGGGGTAACTAATACAGCCCCACAGCCTGTCTTCCAACACTGAGTTTCCAGCAGCTGGTGCTGTGTGAGGAAGTGGAACCTCTGGGAATTAGGACCTATCTGGCAGGTGTGGCCACCAGGGACGGGCCTTGAGGGTTCTTGGCCACCTCTGTTCCAGCTCCCTGCTTCCCCATCTGCCCAGATGTGAGGAGGAGTTCCAGCCTCGCATTCCCACCATGGCAGGTGGACCCACCCCAGCCGCTGTGCCTTCTCCACGATGGACTGAACCCCCTGAAACCATGAGCCCAAATAGACCCTCCCTTAAGCCACATTTTTGTCACAGCAATGAGAAAGGTGACATTCTGGTACACTAGGGTTTAACTCTAGTTAATGTGGAACTTATCTGTGTAGCCTCGGCCTCAGGGATGATGTGGGGTACCCTGACCACTACACTCTAGAGCCCTTTTTTCCCTTTCCTTAGGTAGAGTCTGTGCAAAGCGCCCTCACCATCTATTATCTGTTGCCATCACTGCTGTTCTGTTTGGTAACTTGCGGTTGGGGTGTGGCTCAGGGTTGGTTGGTCCTTCTGAGCCACTGACCCACCTTGACTCCCGGTGTTATCACGGGTTTCAGGTGTGTCCTGTCAAACTTACCTACCACGCGTGGGTTACATTCCTCTTATTGTGTACTAACACGAAACATTTAGAAAGCAGAAGTAACAAAGAAAAGAAACCCGGTTCTTGTAAGGCATCTCCCCATATAAGGATGCTTCTTCTCATCCCTGCATCCTGGCAGTGTGGCAGGAACCATGTGCACCGAACTCAGAGACGCAGAGTGGACTGGCCTGGAGTCAGTTGGGTCAGTCTGCGGGAGCCTGTGCCGATCCCTTAGTCTGTCCAAGCCTCAGTTTCCCCCATGCACATAGTCAGAATGAGGGTCTTTCACCTTTGCCAGGCTGGCAAGGAGCTGAAAAGAATGTACCAAAGATGTCGCTCAGTTGGTAGAGTCTCTGCCCTGTAGTTGGACTTTCTCATTGGTACCGTCGGTTTCCCCAATAATGGCACAGAGACTTATTATTAATTATGAGAGCTCAGCCAATAGCTTAGACTTATTTCTATCTAGCTCTTGTAATGTATATTAGCGCATAGCTTTTAATCTGCATTCCTTTCTGGGACTCAGTTACCTTCATTCCGTACTGCCCGTGTTGCTACCTCCACGTCTCTGCCTTTCTTCTTTCTCCCAGCATCCTCTGTGCCTGCCTACCTATTGATCATTAAGCCTTTTTTTTTTTTTTGGTTTTTCGAGACAGGGTTTCTCTGTGGCTTTGGAGCCTGCGCTGGAACTAGCTCTTGTAGACCAGGCTGGTCTCGAACTCACAAAGATCTGCCTGCCTCTGCCTCCCGAGTGCTGGGATTAAAGGCGTGCGCCACCACCGCCCGGCACCAGTAAGCTTTTTACTAAGCCAATCGGAGTGACACATCTTCACAGTGTACACAGAGATTGTTCCACAACACTGCCTAGCCTGCACAAAGCCCCAGGGTCTGTCTCCAGCACTGCTTGAGCTGTGTATGACGATGCATGCCTGTGAGCCCAGCATTTGGGAGTCCTGGCCCTCGCTGTTGGTGGCCCACTGCTCCATTAGATATCGGAATGCAAAACTTGCAACATTCATTGGTTCTGTATCTTTAAGCTAGGTGTTTATTTAGTCTCCTGCCTCAGTTTCCTCACTTGTGAAATGAGGGCAGGAGGGGTAGCTATCAGACCTGGGGTCAGTCCCTAGAATCCCTGATTAAAACGCCAAGCATGGGAACAAGGGCTCAAAATTGCATCGTTAAGGAAACAGGGTCCCCAGCCTGTCACACCTTTCATGTTTGGAGAGTTCCGGGCCTGTAGAAGACCCTATCCTAGAAAAGGAAAGTGGGTGGCTCTTGAGAGGTGACACCTGCTGGCTGTCCTTTGGTCTCTATACACATGCACGTCTCCACACATACGTAGGTGCCTGGAAACATGTAAACTAAACTGTGCTCACGCATGTACTCACACACATGTACTCACACACATGTATCTGCCCACATATGGGCCACTGCACACACGTATACACACAGGTTGGCATAATAATAGACCATCCACCCAGACCAGTGTGGCCTGTCTTTCCAGGCACCCGAGAGCTCGGCTTTCTGCAGTGCCGCCGTCCATGGCCAGGATTCCCCTGGGTGAGGATGCTGAGCTGAATTTCCCCTGGGGTCTGCTGGGGGCCTCGCAGCCTCAGAGAGGTTGAGGAACGTACAAGCCCAAGCCTGGGAAGGTCCAGAGGCTAGGTGACCCTCATCTCGAAACAGTGAGATTGTCATCCAAGGCAGAGGTGCTCAAAAGGTGTCACACGTTGGATTTAGAGGAAACACGCCGCTAACTGGCCCCACAGATTTGTTTTTTTGCAGGTTGTAGGGGAGGGACCAGGTCTCCAGAAGTTGGGCACACCACAAATGTTTGGTGCAGCCACAGGGCAGGTGCCAGCGGCCTGTCAGTCCCACTCCCTCGGGCTCCAGAGTAGCCACATTGTGCTCATCACTTGTTCCTGAGCCTGTACATGAACTGAAGACAACCCGTGCTGGGAAACTACTGCCCCAGTCTTCCCCCTGCAGGGGAGTGGCATTTCAGGGGCCCTGAGTGGGCACTAGCAGTGTTTGACCTGGGTAGTGGGGGAGGCTGGAGGATCAAAGATCAGAACTCAGGAGCTTGGAACATCCAGGCCTTATGCCCTCAACAGTGCTTGCAGATTCGGCTCCTGCCATACCCACCCAATGGCCAGGCTCGAGTCCTAGCGAAACCCTTATAGCTAAAAATCAAAAGCCAAGGCTGGGCTCCAGCTCGGAGGCAAAGGCTTGTCTGCCATGTGAGGTCCCAGGTTCCATCTCTCCTGCACACAGAAAACCAACAGCTGTCAGGAAAAGGCCAGGCCCTCAGAGTGTGTAAAACATGTTTACTCTTCGTGTCTTTTCAAACAAAGTGGGAGGGAGAGGGAGGCCTTCTCTCCCTGCTCAGGGGGTGCCGACCTGGGACGCAGACCTTGCTGATGGAGCCACTAAGACAGGGATGGATGGGAGCCAGGAAGTCCTGGGCTGGACAGGTCCTAACGGTGGTTCCGCTGTGTGCAGTGTGACCCTCTGTGGAGGAATGGTGTCTTATTCCTCTCTTTGTTATACTGGATCCTTCGCCCAGCACCGGCTGCCCAGGGATCAGTAACGCCCAGTGGTTTGGGCAGAGCACGCGGCAGCTCACTCTTCACTGGCCGCCCACTCGATTCCCCACACTGTTCCAGAGGCCAGTGATACAGCAAATGGCAAAACAGAGGGCCACGGAATCATTAAAAATAATTAAAAATAGCCCTGGTGGTGAGAGAGAAGAAACAGCAGGGGAGGGCAGGCTATCCCGGGGATGGTAACTGTAGAAACTTCGAGAAGAAAGGGACACTGAGGGTCTGCACTCACTTGGTACATTCTGGGGCCAGGCTCTTATGGGAACTCAACAGATACATGTGGGACTTAGTGACAGTCTTAAAAATAACCATGGAGAAGGGAACCCTGCAGGACTCCGGATCCCGGAGACGGGGCACGGATAGGAGCCCCGCATTGAACACCGGTGCGACCTCAAGGCTGTTTGCGGCATGGCTGTGCACACTGAGGTCTCGAGAGACAGACAGCAGCACCTTCTGTCATTTGAGAGATCTGATGAGCTAATGCTTGCAGCAGCGGCCAGCCGACATGCAAGCCCATGCACGGTCACACCTGGACTGGTGTTATTATCCCCACTTGTTGTTAGGAAAACCGTCGCCTGGGAACGGCAGCTGGGATTTGAACCCAGAGCCAGTCCTGCAGGTGATTCCTAGGGCTAAGAACGCAGTGCCTCCTGCTCAATGCCACCATGCCCTGCGAAATGGGCCCGGTTTGCGGGCGGAAATGTCAGAGCCCTGCATCATGGCGGTGGACGGTAGGGCTCGATCTTAGGCTTCTGTCTGGACTCGGAGGAAGAAGTGGATCATGGGAGGGGTTCAGACAGAACCTCACAGGATGCAAGTGGGGCTTGGCTGGCATCCATGGGGTGGTGGGCGGCCCCTTCCAACCTTTCTCTCTCTGCTCTATAGTGGTGGCGCCTGCTGAGCTCAGGACCCTCTCACCACCCGCCCAGGGCCCCACGGCACTTTTTCCTTTTTTTTTTGAACAAGTGTTCGCGTATCCCAGCTACCTCCAACAACTATGTAACTTGAGGATGAACTTGAACTCCTGACCCCCCTACTAATACCTCCCAAGTTCTGGGATTGCAGGTTGCAGGTATGCACCGCCTCATCCGGTTGATGCACTGCTGGGGACTGGATCCAGGGCTCTGTGCACGCCACATCCCCAGCCCAGGGCGGTTGCTGAAGAATCATATCTAAAACGTAGTTTGCCCAGAACCTTCTCCTGCCACTCCCAACCACTGGGATCTTCTCCCAGTACAGAAGGCTGGGAGGCTGGTGAGCAGTGACTGGCAGCAGGTGAGAGAACCATGCCGTCACCCGGCCTGGGTAGCCCTGGCAAGCCAGCCGAGCTCCAGAGCGTCTCCTGCCCACTTCCCTTTTTAGTGCAATAATCGTTTTGCCCAGAAGACTTAAGGAGAGTCCAGGAAGCGCGTCTTGTTTTGAGCTTGTGGCAGCCCTGCTGCTTCCCTGGAGGCCGCGCTCCAAGCCCTTACAATAAGCCCCGCACAGTAACCAGCCTCACCATCCAGACGCACCCAGTCTGGGCCCCCGTGGCAGGGTTGCCAGGGTC
Organism: Dicrostonyx torquatus; assembly: GCA_028555095.1. Classification (NCBI taxonomy): domain Eukaryota; kingdom Metazoa; phylum Chordata; class Mammalia; order Rodentia; family Cricetidae; genus Dicrostonyx; species Dicrostonyx torquatus. The sequence goes on along the minus strand of JAQHUG010000404.1, from coordinate 284,779 downwards.
ACGGAGAAGGATGTTTTGCAGGGTCGCTGCAGGTCCAGGGTCATGGTGGCCTTAGTTAGGCCTGAAAGTTGGAAAATACGACCGGCTAGCAGCTGTGTGAGCAAAGGCAGGTCGTTCAGCCCTGCAGATCCTCTCTTCGCCCTGTGTCGTGGTCGCACAGATACTTACCGATTGCCACGAGAACGAACGAATCGTTTGGGTAAGGAGTGACAGCGCCCCTCCCTATGTTTGCCACCAAGGTGACTGGCGAGCCTTCAAACCCAGACCAGGTACAGTCAAAGGTCAGGTGTCAAGAATTTGCAGGCCCTAAGCCTAAGGCTCTTTGTAGCTTCCAAGTTCAGGTTACTCCTTTTGTCCTGTCACCCCAGGTCCTCGATGGTTCCTGTGAGACAGTCACAGACAGGACAGTAGCTGGGAACATAGTTGCCTCCACCCCCTCACTGCCCCACCCCCAGCTCCTCCCAGGTCCCCGGAGCTCCTCCCCCCCTTTAGTCATTCAAGGTCGTTTGTTACCAACCTCTGTGATCCCCCCCCCCCCAGCGCTAAGCCGGAAATTCTTCACTCATGTTTCCGTGAGCAACACCGCTTTTATCCTGCACGCTGACTCAGCACTTTCTCAGTCCAGGCCTGCAAAGCCGAAAGCAGCCAGAATCCCCTTTCCCCAACCTCATTCAGCCCCACCCAAGCCACGCACGGTCTTTAGGACCCGGGCTGAGCCTCAGTGCCACTCCCGAGACATGCCCAGGCACATTTCATACCAGGCATTTCTTCCCTCTCAGACCCCTTTGCAATAAAAAAAAAAAAAAGAAAGAAAAGGTAGTGCTGGGTCCTCCTTTGAACAAAGAGCCCTGGCATGTGGCCACCTCAGTTCCTGAAGCCTTAAGAAGAAAAGGGAGCCCTGTCAGGCAGGGACCCCTGGCTCCAGAGTCACCCTCCACTCTGATGAGCCAGGCCCTGTCGAAAAACACAGCGACTTGGTGCAGGTGCATCAGGGGCTGGTGCTGGGGTCCTAGGCTGCCAGCCCGAGAGGCAGAGGGCAAAGGTGGCCAGATAGGGCAGCTTTGCAAAACACTAGAACCCGGCTAGCACCTCTGCTAGCCTTGGTGGTAGGGAAAAATTCACTCATTCCCAGAAGCCCGTGCAATGATGTCACGAATCTGGCACCTGCCATTGGCCCCAACTTCTGTTACTTTTTCTCTCCCTCCCCTGCCTGCTCCACCCTCTTCATGTTACCTGGAAGCTGGTCCCAGCCACATGGTGACATGCCAGGTCTTTGCTCTGGAAGACAAAAAAACTTTCAGAACCAGAGTCCGCCGATACCCACGTGAGCAAAAGGCTCAGCACATAGAAACTCATTTTCTTTGTTTGCTTTTATTTTGCTGGAACCAAGATCCGGGTTCTATGTTCACAGTGTATTGAGTTGCATGGTCTTGTAAGTCAAAGGTCAACAGTGAGCGCCTTCTTCGGCCACTTTCTACCGCAGTTTTTGAGACGGGGGAGGGGGTGTCTCTCGCTGACCTTGGACCTCACTATTTCCGCTAGACTCGCTGGCCAGTGTGGCCCCTGCTGGTGAAACTGAGGGAGACCTCTCCTTCATCCCGAGACCCCCCCTCCCTGCACCAACCACAATCCTCTGTCTCCTTTGACAGCCCGCCCTCCTCCCATCCTTCCCCTTCTCCCATTCCTCCCTTTCCATCTCTTCCTTGTGTCACAGGCCTCTCATGTCAACCTGGCTGGCCTCCAAATGTAACTGCGTAGGTGAGGGTGACTTTGAACCTCTGATCCTCTTGCCTCTGCTTCCCCAAATGCTGGCACTGCAGGTATGTGTCTTTATACCGAGTTTATGTGGTACTGGGACTCGAACCCAGGGCTTCACGCACGCTAGGCAAGTATTCTACCTACTGAGCTACATCGCAGCCCTTCTAAGCTTTCTGCGAACCGTCCCCAGCATCTCCCAGGCCTGAGTGTAAATTCCAACATGGGAATCAAGGAAGCGGACAGTTGCAGGACTGCACACTGATCTTAGGAGTGATTCCTTCCCTCCATCCGGCCCGTGGCAGCGGATTCTCAGCATACCACCCCTGGAGCACACACTGGCTGCCCCAGGACCTCCTATGCCCTCACTGAGACAGAGCTCCAGCTACATGGAATCTATTGAGGTGCCCAAACACTCCCCTCGGCCCCCCCACCGCCATCTCCAAGTATCTATGGCCACAGAAGTACCACCCTGCCCTGGAAATTGTGCCAATTCTACTCCCCCAGAGGCACCTTCTGACCCCTACCTCTCTGCCGCCTGCATATACCCCACCCTGGGACCATTTTTGACTTTTGCAGTAGTTATTCAGATAAACTGCTCTGCACCAGGCCTGCCCTTAGGACCCTGGGAGGTCAGACAGTAAATCCACTTGCAAAATATGCAAGATGCCCGTCAGGTAGGGGAAAGCTGTCTGTCGGAAACAAAGGGTGAAGGGAAGAAAAACAGCGGGGTGGGGAATGTCTGGAAGCTTTGCAGGTTCAGGGGGCTGAGAAGAGCCAGCAAGGTGGCAGTGAGTGAGGGGGGGGTGCAGGGTGAAGGGTGCATTTCAGACACCATGAGCTGTAAGTGTGAGTCGCGTGCCCTTTGGAAGGACTCTCTGGCCATTTGTGCACTTGCCCACCCCAGCAGCTCCCAGAACAATGGAGGAAACGGGGACCATGCGCAGGGGCTACCTGCAAGTACCTACAGCAACCGGAGCCCCTTTCGGGAGAGGGTTGTATCACGGGGACCCGCCGACTCTGGCTCAGATGCCAAGCGCCGATTTGCTCTTGGGCCCAGGAAAAGGGCTACTGTCCTGTCCTGTGGGCCCCTGGATAGTGAGTCCTGGTGTCTGCAGGGCCAGCCACACAGGAGGCGATGAGGAGAGACTTTGTCTTAAGGACTCTCAGAGCCTCCGCTCCCACACCCTGCTCCCCATCCCCATCCCCTGTGAAGCTGGTCCCTGAGTCCCACTGGCCCACCAAGAAAGGCAGGGCTTGCCGGGTGGTGGTAGCACACGCCTTTAATCCCAGCACTCGGGAGGCAGAGGCAGGCGGATCTCTGTGAGTTCGAGACCAGCTACAAGAGCTAGTTCCAGGACAGGCTTCAAAGCCACAGAGAAATCCTGTCTCGAAAAAAAACAAAAACCAAAAAGAAAAGAAAAGAAAGGCAGGGAGTGTTTTGGCTATCATGGTTCCCTGTGGCTGCAGCCAGCTGTGGTCCCTGCTGCTGCTCCCCGCAACTGTCACCCTCCTCCTCATTGTCATTTCTCCACAGGCCAAATCCCCAGATTGACCAGTCAGGCTCTGCCATTAACTTCCCTCAGCGTGGCATCTCCAGCACCAGCCCTGTGCCACCGGCATGGAGGGTGTCACCGGCTCCTGTGCAGCACTGGTCTTTGTCCCTTCCCCAAAGCTAGTCTCCTGGGAAATCTTGGGACGTGCCCCCAGCTTAGGGCAAAGGAAGGCTAAAGGTTAGTTGTTTATGGGGGCCCACAAGGAAGCAGAAAGCAGGGAAAGCCCAGCATCCTTAGGAGAAAGCTGCCTTTCCGCTGACACCAACTTTGCCTTCCGAAAGGTGCCACTCTGCTACCTCAGGACCTTTGCACAAATTCTGCTGCCGGAATGTTCTTTCCATCCCTGCTGCGCTCAGTCTTCGCCACCCTTCTCCTGGGGATTGTTTTCTTTTGTTTACCTCTCCATATATCTAAAGCTTGAGCGCTGTACTTAGGTAATAATTAAAAAGGTGTCCTGCGCGTGTCTGACTCCCCTGTGATGGATTTCCCTCAGAGTGGAGCTGCCCCCAGTTTGCCACACTGTCACCTTAGCAATACTCCTGGGCCCTGCAGGTCCACCAGGTGACTCATTTAAATTTTAGTTCTGCATGATCAGACTTAGAGCCTTAGAGGTTCTGGGGGATACCCCAGAGTCACCCCCATATGCCATCTCGCCCCAGCCTGTCTCCAGGGCGTATGAGAGCCGCGGCTGGCTGCTCTCAGGAGTGAACTCTCTAGCCGTAGACTTAGGTGAACTTTCATAGCCACTGGCTCATTTGGTCTTAGCCATCTCCCCTGATCCTTGGAGTCTTCAGGGTCCTCTTCAGTGATCTCCTTGCCCTCCCCTGGTCGCCTTTTGAGGCCACCTTTCTCTGCCAGGCAAGTCAAAGACCCACAGGCCCGTTGGTGTGTTTACCTGTGATTTTCCAGTAGGAGGTTTTATCAGTCCTAAATATATATTTAGTGACAGGCTTGGCTAATCTCTCAATCTAATTATACTCATTAACATTGAAATGTGTAATCACTGTTACACCTAGCCACGGCAGTCTAAATATTTTATAGAGATCTTTAGTACAGGAGATTTTCAGTATTGCCATGAAACGATCATCCTCCCATTTTAAAAGATGGCGCCAGGTGGTTCCAGCTTGCCCCACCCGTACACTGGTTGGCGATGTCTGGTTCCTAGAACAACAGCAGAGAAGCAGGGACGGTTGGAGGGACAACGATGACACTGTGACAACCTGCCCTATGACTTCATGGCATGTTGTTACCTGTCAGTCAAGGGCAGTGGTGGGAGATTCTTAAGACAAGACCACGGGCCTGGCGATGGTGGCTCATGCCTTTAATCCCAGCACTCGGGAGGCAGAGGCAGGCGGATCTTTGTGAGTTCGAGACCAGCCTGGTCTACAAGAGCTAGTTCCAGCGCAGGCTCCAAAGCTACAGAGAAACCCTGTCTCGAAAAAC
>JAQHUG010000404.1:251395-268055 GCA_028555095.1 Dicrostonyx torquatus | reverse complement strand
ACCTAGCCATCTCTCCAGACCCAACAGCTGCCTAGACAGGGTTTCTCTGTGGCTTTGGAGCCCGTCCTGGAACTAGCTCTTGTAGACCAGGCTGGTCTCGAACTCACAGAGATCCGCCTGCCCCTGACTCCCGAGTGCTGGGATTAAAGGCGAGCGCCACCACCACCCGGCTGCCTTTTTATTCTTGAGTTGTGAGGATTTATTTTTTTACATTTTCATTGCATTTAATTTAGTGTGCATGTGTGCGTGTATGTGTGTATGTGTGTGTACACATCACGTATGCATTACCGGACACTTACGGCGGTCAGAGGACAGCTTATGGGAGCCAGCTCTGTTCTTCCACCAGGTTCTGGAGATTAAGCCCAGGTCGTCAGTCTTGATTGTGGGCAATGTTTACCAGCTGAGCCATTTTCCTGGCTTGGGTTTTATTTTTTAGATTCTGGATGTGTCTTATTGTATATGGGATTCGCAGGTATCTTTCTCCCTCCTGAGGTCTGTCTTTCCCTGTTCTCCATGTCTCCCTGTGGGCACAGAGGTTTTCATTTGTCAGAGTCCAGCCCTACGTGACCTGTAATGTTCGGTGTCTTATCTTGCATGTCATTAATACCCTTACATGTTAGAAGTCAAGTGGGGCTGGCAAGAGAGTCTTGGCCTGGGCTGAGCTGTTCTGTGGACTGGGGTGGTGGATGACCCTGGGGCTCATTTCAGCCATCAGGTTGGGACCGCCCTTCGTATGAACCTCCCCCCCACTAGCCATGCAGTCCCGCAGGGCCTCCGTTGTAGATACTCAGATCAGAGAGACGAGAAGGGGGCCTGGCTCCCAATTGCTGTGGTGTGGGGGTCCAGGAGAGATACAGTAGCGAGTGAACCCCACCTTCTCACCCGACAAGGCACCCAGAGGGACAGATAGAGCGCCAGGGGCTAATCAGTGCCCTCCGTTGTCCGCAGCCATGAAAGCCGACCGGAAGCGCTTAAAGGGCGAGAAGACCGACTTGGTGAGCCAGATGCAGCAGCTGTATGCCACCCTGGAGAGCCGCGAGGAGCAGCTGCGGGACTTCATCCGCAACTACGAGCAACACCGCAAGGTCAGTGCCTCCCTGGTCCCCTGCCCTCTCCTGCCTTGTCCCTGCCCTCCCCTGTCCCCTGCCCTCCCCTGCCTCGTCGCTGCCCTCCCCTCTCACACATACACCATCCTCCTTTCTTCTCTTGGCCAAACACGGTCTCTGCCTTGAATCCCAGAGCCCTCTTGGCGACTCTGCTGTGTGCTTCCAATCTGGACACTCCAAGAAAGGCAGCCCAGCTCCCCACTGGGCCCTATGTCCCTAGGTGAACAGGCCTGGACAGCGTGGACTTGGGAATCCAGCTGCTTCAGTTCCCTGCCCCTCTGGGCATACCCTTGGACCTCATCCTAGAGCCTCCGTTTCCTCTTCCGCGGGAGGTGCGGAGCTGTTGTGAGGACCGAGATACTGAGCACCGAACACACCTCATCTGTAACACCTTAGCGGAAGTGTGAGGAGTTAGCTAGGAGCCAAGGGAGACAGCGGGGCCTGCTGCCTGCAGAGAGGCTGCTCAGAAGGCTGCCCGAGGAGGTGGCACTATGTCACTGAGTTGGGCTCCCTAGAACTTGCTTTGCTCTTAGTGAGAAAATGCCTGCCCAACAAAAGCAGTTTCATGGGGGAGGGGTTTGTTTTGGACCAGGGTTGGAAGATAGAATCCATGCTGGTCGGAGAGACGGGAGGTGGCTGGTCACATGGCTTCTGCAGCCAGGAAGCAGAGAGAGGTGAATGCTTCACCCATGTTCTCATGATTCGGTTTGGAGCTTTAGCCCATAGCACAGTGCTGCCCACATTCGGGGTTTGAATTCCCACCTCGTTTCGCCCCATTCTAGAAATTCCCTCACAGATCCAGGCTCAGAGAGTCTAGATTCTGTCCGGTTGGCAGTCAAGAGTCACCGTCCTGGGCTCCTTGGGATGAGGAGGCGTTTGTAGATTGCATGGCTGTAGGAGTTGGGTCCGGTCCGTAAAGACTCAGTAAGAGTGTGTGGTGTAGATGCCTCCAAGGGGTAAGTGAGGCCCCCGTCAGAGGCCTCTGTGAGCCACACTGTTGAGCTGTTTGTGCCTACCGTCGTGCAGGTCAGAAAAACTGGGCCCGCAAGAGGGCTCAGAGGGCAAAGGCGCTTGCTGCCAAGCCTGGCGGCCTGAGTTCAATTCCTGGAACTCACCTACTGTGAGGGGAGAGTTGGCTTTCGACCTCCACGTGCCTTGTGGGCTAGACTGCTATTGAGTTCACGGACGTTTGATCACGGATGTGTTCCCCGTGTGTCACCGTGTCCCCAGTGCCTGGCAGGAACAACTGGAGGGAAGGACTTATCTGTACTCGTGGTGTCGGACCATCATGGGGTGGGAGCTATTAGGGGAGTTAATGGCAGTGGGAGTGTGTGAGGGAGGCGTTCACATCATGGCTGACCGGAAGCGGGGTACAAAGGCTGGCGGGAAAACAACTGAAGCCGAGTGCTGTAGGTGGAGCCTAGGCAGCAATACAGCTCTCAGAGGCTCTCTCTCCTCTACCTGCTTCCACCCCCCTGGCCCCGCTTCCTGAAGGCATCACATTCCCCAAAGCGTGTCACCAGCTGGGGGACAAGCTTGCAAAACAAGAGCCTGCGACAGGCATTTCCAGTTTGTATCTAACAGTTCAGCCTGCAGCTTTGGGGACGGGAGGGTTGAATGGCCGGCTCTACAATAGCAATGGTGGCAGACCACGCGAGGGGCCCCATCAAGGGGGCCATTTCTGAGCTGCAGGTAGAGGCCAGGTGGCAGCGGCTGGGCTGGAACTGACATGGCGGTCACATGCCTACTGTAGTCATTACTAGCGACACTCGTTGTCACTCCCCCGGCATGCAAATCTCTTCCTCTCTGTGGTCCAATGTCTCTAAGCAGCGGGTACAGGGGCCTCCTGCCTGTTCTGTGTCCAGCTGCTGCCCACTGTGTGCATTCGGGTTGGAGAAGCCAGGGGAGTAGCATCTGAACGGCCGTGGGTCACTGTGCAGACGGCAGGACTAAGATGGTTAAGGGTCTGATGACTGATCAAGACCAGGTATTTGGCGGGCTGTAGAGATGGCTCAGTGGTTAAGAGCGTTGCCTGCTCTTCCAAAGGTCCTGAGTTCAATTCCTGGCAACCACATGGTAGCTCACAACCATCTGTAATGAGGTCTGGCGCCCTCTTCTGGCCTGCAGGCATACACACAGATAGAATGCTGTATACATAATAAATAAATAAATAAATAAATAAATATTTTTTAAAAATAAAAAGACCAGGTATTTGTTTTTGTGGTGTTCAGGATGAACTTATGCAGGTACTTCACCACAGAACTGGCACCTCAGCCCCCCACTGGGGGATTCCAGGCAGGCACTCTATCACAGAACTGGCACCCCAAACCCTCACTGGGGGATTCTAGGCAGGCGCTCTATACTTGGAGATACTTTGTAGAAGCTAAAGCTGGAGCCTTGGTTTCATCTGGCAGACGTGATTTTCATTTTATGCAGGGACCAAATGAACAGTGCTAATAAGAACTCTGGCTCCCCAGTAACTGGGCCGCAGGCTCTCAGCCTCCCTTGGCCCACTGGCTCTAGGACCCCCCACAGACCCCAGTCAGAACAAGTAGACACAGCGGGGACTCCGAGATGCTGGCAAAGATAGAGTTGGCCTGCCCAGAAAATTTTTCAGAATTACAGCATCCCAGAAAACTGTGCCAGAGACACACTCCCTGTCCCCTGGGTGCAGCTGAGGACGGTCCACAAACCCAGCTGGAAGTGTCCTCATAGCGGTCCTGGCAACCATTTCAGAGCTAGACACAGGGTGATCCTCGGCTGCCACCACCTCACCACCCCTTTGTCCCCTGCCTGTAGCCTCTCACCACTGTCCTCCTCAGGCCTCTTAATTGTCGCCGGGCGGTGGTGGCGCACGCCTTTAATCCCAGCACTCTGGAGGCAGAAGCAGGCGGATCTCTGTGAGTTCAAGACCAGCCTGGTCTACAAGAGCTAGTTCCAGGACAGGCTCCAAAGTCACAGAGAAACCATGTCTCGAAAAACCAAAAAAAAAAAAAAAGAACTTAATTGTCCTAACCTTGTCCTGCCCTTGTACGCTTCAGTCACCTATGACCCCTAGGCCCTGTCAAGTGTCAGATCCCCAGGGAAGGAATTCCATGGGTCTCTTTCTTACCTCCATGATCAGTGGGCTGAGGGCATTTCTCCTCTGAGCCTCAGTTTACACCTCTGTGAAACAGGAATAAATAATAAATAAATAAATAATCTGCCTCACGTGTGGGTGTTCAAATACAGGCAAGCACGCACAGCCTGCGGCACTGCCCAGGACACCCTGCGACCGGTGCTGCAGAACCTGCTGGCCTCCGCCTGGGAACAGTGTTGTGGGGACATAGGTCCAGTTCCTCAAAACACCTGAGACCCTTGTCACCTAGCCCAGGGTCTTCATCTGCTCAGAGCAATCAAGACGGAGATGAAGAGGATCCCAAGGGTCCTAGTGGGTCTCTTTCCTAACTGAAGATCACCAGTCAGCCCTCAGGGACGGTCAGCTCTGCTCTGGATCATACGAGCCCAGCTTTGTCTGACTGTGTCTGCCTCAGGTCTCTGTTGGTGGACTAAGCATCAGGTCTGAGGAAGGACTGGAGAGGGCACTAGGTGGTCACCCTAAGCAGGTGATCTGGGAAGGCTACTTGGAAGAGGAGGGGGTGACAGGGACCTTAGAGAATGAGAAGTTTCTGGGCCGAGCTGCAGGTCACAGGGACATCCCAAAATGCATCCAGGGCAGATGGAGAAACTGGTGACCTGTAGGTATCTGCAGAGCCAGGATTCTCTGAAAAACCTCAGCCACGGCTGTGCACTGTGGAAGCCACATCTATGAAGAAAAGCTGGTCCCGCTTGGCCACCTGGTCTGGCCATCTTGACTGACCCTTAAATACAGAGTTAACATGTCGGACAGGATGGTGGCCACTGTCCTCTGCACCTGGCCGTGGCGGGGTGGGGAGGATGACACACCCTCACATCAGCTTTAGGTGTGTGGTTTGGTAGGGTAGGTCGGGTTCCCTCCCCCCGCCCCGCCCGGACTGCCCTCTAGACAAGAACACAGTTGCTCAGAGGTCAGGGTCAGTCACAACTCTTTCTGGGGCCTGCCCCACACCTGACTGGTACCACCCTCTGGGATCCATGGTTCGTGCAGGAAGCTGAGAGAGGCCTGTGTAAGGTGACAGGAACTTCCTCTCCTTGTGCAATATGAAAAGGGCAGGCTCCTGAGTCTCCCTTCAGCTGTGACCTTGTGCGGTGGCGGCAGGTGGCGGGCCAGACAGTCACCACTTCCGGTGCCTCCTTGTACCCATCTTGCTCCAACATAGTTCATCAAGCAAGAACAACGGCCCCAGGAGCTGGGAATGTGGAGTTGGCAGAGGGATTGCCTGGCATGTGTGAGGCCCTGGGTATCCCTAGCACCACAGAAACTGGGCCAGCCCTTGGGAATTGGAGGCAGAAGGATCAGAAGTACAAGCCTGGACTTCACAGAAACCCTGACTCAAAACACAAAATGCCTCAAACAAAAAACAAACAAACAAACCCTTTCACCCCAACTTTTATCAGATCACACCCCCATGTGAAGTTGTTCCATCTTAGAAAAAAAACGGCCCTAGTTTACTCCGCCCCCAGTTTCTATAGAGACACGCATCACCCAGGTTCGCCTGTCAGGAAAGTGTTCTCTGAAGGAGTCCAGGATGCTCACCCCATAGCCTCCCCATCTCCCACCAGGGCCTCCGGCCACGTGCCGGCGCCTCCCCATTTCCCTGCCCACCTCGAGGAGCCCTCCACCCTGTGCCGCCCTGCAACCCACCCCTCTCTCTCTCTCTCATCCCCACCCCAGGAGAGCGAGGACGCCGTCAAAGCGCTGGCTAAGGAGAAGGACCTGCTGGAGAGAGAGAAGTGGGAGCTGCGGCGGCAGGCCAAGGAGGCCACGGACCATGCCGCGGCTCTGCGGTCCCAGCTGGACCTCAAGGACAACCGCATGAAGGAGCTGGAGGCCGAGCTAGCCATGGTGAGCTCACCGTCCACTGCAGTGGCCCAGGCCATTGCTAGAGCTTTGAGGTTGGCAACGGAGGAGCAACCTGGGCCACCCAGAGCCCCTGGGGGAGGAGGCAGTCACGAGGCCAAGGGAGAGCGGTGGGCTACGTGGTACTCAAGCGCAGGAGCATAGGGACCCTAGGAGGCCTCGCTTGACCACACTTTCCCAGTGGCTGCTAGCGAGTAGAGAGATGGGAGGATGTATTTTGATTCAAAATAATCATAATTGTTTGAGGAAAATATCCGGGAAGAAATACACAAAAGGTACTGACGTGTCTGAGTCTAGGATTACAAGTGGCAGTATCTGCCTGTCTGTGCGTGAGAACATGTATGTATGTATGTATGTATGTGTGCATGCAATGTATACCTATATATGTATCAACTCTTTATTTATGTAGGGTATTTAAAGGCTTTTGGTCCAAATGTATTTGTAGCAAAATTGTCTTTCTTAGGTCATCAGGGGAAAAATAGATGGGATTTGTTGTTGTTTTTTAATAACCGAAAACCACGGAAATCCATCGAAACAAGAAGACGTGTTTCAAAAAGACGCGTGGCACGTGCGTGGGGAATCAGAGCGTGTTCTGGGGTCTGACAGAGGTGGATGCGCCCCAGACTTCAGCCCTGGCTGCCAGTGTGACCTGAGCCGTCCCCTGTGTCATTTCAGTTGTTAGGACAGGGTCTTCATTTCACCCCGCCTTCCCCGTGACGTGGCCGGGTATAGCCAGAGCACGCAAAGCTCCAAGGGCCTTTGAACGCACCCTGGATCCAGTGTGACAGTGGCCTGTAGAGGTTGCATGGTGACTCCTGTTGACTCTTTATTTTGTTCTAATTATGTGTGTGTGTGTGTGTGTGTGTGTGTGTGTGAGAGAGAGAGAGAGAGAGAGAGAGAGAGATCAGAGGACAGCTTGTTGGAGTTGGTTCTCTCTACCATGTGGACCCTGGGATTGAATCCAGATCATCAGGCTTGACAACAAGCATCCTTTCCCAGTGAGCCATCTTAAATTTTCCCCTCCTCCTCCCGGCATCCCACCCTCCTTGTGCGACTCTTTAGTAGTGGGCCATATTGTCCTGCACGGTACCGGCGCCAGCCAGTGCAGTTACAGACCTCCGTGGGGATGCTCGACCTCTTGGGCCTCCATTCTACTTGGGGATCCTTGCCTATGCCCTGTAGGTCTTTAGGTAGGAGACAGCTACCATGGCATCTGTAGAAGGTGATGGCAGGATAGTTTGCACAGCGAGAGTGACGCCTACCCTGAGCAGGGCAGCTGCCTTGTGCAATGCTGACCCCTAGTGGTGAGAGCCCTCCAGGCAGGAAGACTACCTCCTCCTCGTGGCTTGTTGATACCTGATAGGGGATGGGTGGGAAAGACCCCGTGTGCCCACATCACCCAGGTCCCCCTGGACATCTTGGTACTTTGAGCCCTGGCCTCAGTGTCCGATGGGTTCCCTGCTCCTCCCTATACTAGGAGCCAGCCCCTCTGGCTTCTGCTCCCGACATACTGACACAGAGCCTGCTTTACTCCCTCCAGACCCTCCGCTGCAGAGGGAAGCGTTTTACGCGGCCCCCGCGATGGCCCCCTCTCCTCCAGGTGACCCTCTGACAGCCCATCCCCGTCATCCCTTGACAGACTTCAGGCTGTTGCTGTGGACAACCCCAGACCTTTCTGCTCTGAGGTCAAGGCCGACTCGGGCAGCCTCCTCGGAGAGCGTTAGTCGCAGAGATCCTAAGAATCAGGGGGCAGCTCTGCCTGACAGAAGCACGTGGGCATTCCGGAAGGAAGTCAGGACCTGCACGTGCAGTAGGAGGTCAAGGGATGCTCAGGGTCACGCAGCAAGTTCCAGAGCAGCAGAGGTCAAGCCCGTCACTAGCTGGACTGTAGTCACATGGGCACAGTCCTCCCAACTCAGAAATCCCCAGGAGCTCAGTGCTCCAGGTTTAGGGTGCTCAAGGGGAAGGTGGGGACCCAGAGAGGAGAAATGGGGGGGGAGGTCAGAGGTCAAGAGGAACTTCCGGCGTTGAGTTGTGGGTAGTGGAAGCGATTAGTCAGACATGCTGTGTTGATTGCTGGTGGGAGATGGTCTTCTCCGCCTGAGCGGGCACAGCCTGAGGGAACACAGGCCTCTGAGACTCACCTCTGCCCAGGAGATTTTCTTTTCTTTCTTTCTTTCTTTCTTTCTTTCTTTCTTTCTTTCTTTCTTTCTTTCTTTCTTTCTTTCCTGCTTTCTTTCCTTCTTTCTTTCCTTCCTTCATTCTTTCCTTCCTTCCTTCCTTCCTTCCTTCCTTCCTTCCTTCCTTCCTTCCTTCCTTCCTTCTTTCTTTCTTTCTTTCTGGAAATCTTTCTCAGAGATTTCAAGGGCTGCGTGGACAGCAGGAGAGACTCTCCGGTCTAGTGCCTAAGGGGTCTAGACACGGAAGCCCTAAGGGATCTCTCACTTCTCAGGTAGTGATGTCCTACCCCGCACAGAGGGCCCACCCCTGGCCCAGCCAGCGGTGAGATCCTTCATCCCCCGGGGGGAGAAGGAGGGTGGGAACGGAAGGGCATCTCCCTCCTGGGAAATTGCCCTGGGCCTCTTCTTGTGCCGCCCGGAAAGGCTGCTGGTTCTGTGGGTCGGTTTGGGTGCTCTTCTGCATTCTGTGTTTGTGCCTGGGATATTTGTAAGAGGGGAGGGCATGATGGGCCTTTTCCCTGTCTCCTTGCACTCCTCATTTAGTGTCCTCTGCCCCGAAGGAGCACTAGAGAGCTGCCCAAGCCATAGAAAATGGCTAACTAAGAGTAAGCGTAATCCCCTGTCCAATGTGTGCACACACCCCCAACCTGGCAAACTTTAGATCCTGTCTGATAAACTCCTGCATATCTGGGTAGAGTCGGGGGATAACTCCTAGATAAGGGGTCTCTGAGGCAGGACAGAGAAAAGACCCGTGGCCCTCGCAGAGGCAATCTCGCTACCCCCAACCCCGCATAGTGCCTGCGGCAGTCTCCCCAATATGGGCCTCGTCTTGTTGAGCCCTTTTGCCAGCCTTGTCTTTCACCAGCTCAGCTCTTCTCACTGATACTTCTGTGTGTCCCCCATGGCAGCCCACCCTTTCTGCCGCCAGCCGGAGCTAGATGACTGTAGCGAGGCGATCCTGTGCATTGTGGGGTGTAGGCTCTTTCCTGGCAGTCTCCGGACTGCCTTCTGTAACCCGTGACCTTCAATTCTCGCAGACTCAGTCTCAGACCTGCATTTTACAGGGTTTACCAAGAACACGCCCTACGCCATGTTCTTAGGTCATCAGAATCCCGGCAGGGGTCGGGGTGGCTCCTGTTGACAAAATGCGTGTATCTCAAGCGTGAGGACTTGTGTTCAGCTCTTTAAAACACGTGGTAAAAGGTGGAGGCAGGATCCCTGGGACTTGCCAGCCAGCCACCCTTAACCTAATCAGCCAGTTCCAGCGAGAGGCCATTGTATCCCGGGCACATGGCCCGCACCACACTGCTGGTGCCTCACTGGCGTGATGGTGAGAGGTGCCCGGGTAACCGCACGAGAGGTGCCCTCTGGTTACATGTTCTTCTTCCCGTCTCCCGCTCTTTCTCCAGGCCAAGCAGTCCTTAGCCACACTGACCAAGGATGTTCCCAAGCGGCATTCACTCGCCATGCCTGGCGAGACGGTGCTCAATGGCAACCAGGAGTGGGTGGTCCAGGCTGACCTCCCGTTGACTGCTGCCATCCGTCAGAGCCAGCAGACGCTCTACCACTCCCACCCTCCCCACCCTGCAGACCGGCAAGGTGAGTCCTGCCCGGCCTGGTCCAGCACTAAGGGAAGGTCCTGGGCCCAGCGGGAAAGGCGGCTTCCTTGTTCACGCTTCATCGGCCCCCCAGGACAGACCATGGCGCGTGCTCATAACTGAACCCACTAAGAGATAGGCTTCGGGCAGAGCTGAGTCCAGAGGCTCAGCTGGGCCTAGGGAGAGCTAATTACCCCAATCCGGCCAGCTTGGGTTACATGGCCACCCCAGAATGAATGACAATGTCTGGGAGAGCCAGCGCTCCGATTGGTCAGCCTGAGTCACCTCCCGGCATCCTTTGGCAGGGAAGGTACCAAGCTCCCTGAATGACAGCTGTAGTAGTCCATAAGTTATATATAAAAATTATAAATGTCACACGCGCTTGCTCCGGGTACTTAGTCCACGCCCACCATCTGTGGCATACTCTCCAGACTCCTTGCCATCCCTCTGCGTCAGTGAGAGCCACCTGACTCTATTACGGGTGCCTGTAGGTGCAAAGCTGTCCCTCCAGGTGCCCACAGCCGGTTACACGGGGCCACAGACAGCCGGTTACACGGGTCCTGAGCTGCCTGTAGATGGAGCGTGGAGGGTAAGGCGGTTGGACAGCAGGCGGAGAGATAGAGGCGCAGGTTCACAGTGAGATCATATCCTGGCCTCTGACCCCGACACAAGGGTCGTCTGTTCCTAAGGTAGAGGGATGCTGGATTCTTTCTTAATGCCCAGTATGTACTACATGTCTGTTTGCTGAGCCCTCCAGGGTTGCCAGAAAGGTAAAGTGTATAGAACTCCCACGTCGGGGCCTTGGTAAATATTAGCTGCCTCTTCCTGTCAGCGCCGACAGGGGATACACAGGGTTTCAGACTCCTTTCTGTAAACAGACCTTGAACTTGTCTCCGCTGAACGGAGACAGCAGCTGGGTTCTGCTCACCCAAGCAGGGATACCCTCCCCCCCCAATACTCCCCTCACCCACCGCCGCTGCCCGGGGGCAGGGGAGATAGAGCAGGCCTTTGAAGCCAGAACTGAAGGAAGACCCCTATCAAACACAAGTCTAGCTCAACCTCTGGTCAGCAGGGATGCTGAACCCCGGGGGTAGCTAACTACCTGGTCGGTCCCGAAATCCAGGTGTGCGGATGGCTCCCTAGCCTCTGGTCCGCCTTGGTGGCAGGAGGCAAAGGTGTTGTTGAAGGTGGGGTAGGCGGAACCTGCGACAGTTTAGGAATTAGTGGATCACTGTACCTGCAGCTGCAGGGCCTCGCCTGGGTGGGGCTGACGTTGAGTTGTGGTTAGCCAGGGCCCGGGATCCACCCTCCTCAGAGATGCTTCCTCCGGGCGCTCTCCCTGGCTGTGTCCCGGGCTCGTCCGTTCTTCTATAACTCGGTATTTACCTGCACGGGGTCACCCACCTCCACACCAGGCCATCGCTGGGAAGGCCGTTGGCACGTGCCCCCTTTTCTCTCCCCACAACACACACCACAGTAGGCGCGTGCCCTACCCCCACTGCTCTGCAGAAGGGCCGTCACCACAGCAACGCTTTAGTTTGCTATGTGTTGTGGCGAGCTCCGAGACAGAAGCACCTCGGAGAGGAAAGGGTTATTCCGTCTGACCGAGTACAACCTCATGAAGGGAAGTCAGGCCAGGAACTCCAGGCAAGAACCTGGAGGCAGGAACTGAAGCAGAGACCGCGGAGGAACACATGGCTCGCTCAGCTTGCTTTCCTATACCACCCAGCCCAGAGGCGGCGGCACCCACAGGGAGCCGGGCCCTTCCACGTCAATCATCAATCAAGAAAACACCCCCCCCCAACACACACACACTTGCCTACCAGCCAATCTGAAGGAGGCAGTTTCTCAGCTGAGGGTCCCTCTTCCCAGATGACTCTAGCTTGTGTCGAGTTGACACAGAAAACCAACCAGCACAGGCACCTCCGTGGCTCAGATAATCAAATTGGCTCAAGAGGGTGAGGAGCATGCCCTGGACCATACAGCCTAGAAAGGAATTCGCCCAGGTTAGAACTGACCCAGAGCCAACAGCCAGCGGCTTTCCATTGGGCCCCGTGGTCATTGGTGGCAAGGACGGTCTGTCAGGAGTGCCTGCCTGGAGTGGATGCCCGGGTAACAAGGGTCCCTCTGTGTGGTACTGGCGCTCTCATATGGGAGAGATCTGTAGCAGGGTCCAGTGGGCTTCTGAGCTGTGGCTTCTGGGAGAGACCTTTTATCTACCACCTTAAGTGTTTACTGAAAGTCCAGGAGGTGAATGTGTCCAATCGGTGCCAGACAGACAATGCTGTGTCAATAACGTCCCGCAATAAGACCCACAAAGGGGACTGGGAGGGTGGCTCGGTTGGGAAAGTTCCAGATGCAGAAGCATGGGGACTTGTGTTTAGACCTCAGAAGGTAAGAAGCTGGGTGTGACGGTGTACACCTGTAACCACAGCCCTAAGGAAATGAAGACTGGGGTCCCGGGGTTCACTGGCCAGCCAGTCTAGCTGATTCGCTGAGCTGCAGGGTCAGGAAGAGACCCTGTCTCCAAAAGCAAGGTAGATGGGGCTGGGCAGGTGGTTCATAGTTAAGATCACTGGCTGTTCATGCAGAGAACCTGGGTTCAGTTCCCAGCACCCACGTGGAGGCTGGCAACCTGTGACTCCAGTTCCAGGGGATTCGCTGCCCTCTTCTGGCCTCCACAGGCACTGCATAGACATGCGAATATACACACAAGGAAAGACCCCTGTCAGCCTTTGGCCTCCGCATGTATGCATGCACAAGTGTCGCAGGGAGTGAGTGACTGAGCCCTGGCTGCTGAGGTGCCCAGGGTTTCTGCACGCCAGGCTTCATAGGCCAGGAGGGCGTGTACTTTATACCCTGACGGTGGCCAAAAGCCTCTGGCTGTGACGTCAGTGTGAGTCGTAGAGGCAAGGAGGCCACCCTGGTCTTCAAGGGAACAGATAGAAGTTGCCATGGGCCAGGAGAGTAGATGGATTTGGCTGTGTTTCAGGGACACTGAGGAAAGAAAGGAGCTGGTCATAGCTTGGGGCGGGGATGGGGGATTGTCCAGGACTCTGCTACTGAACTGTGGTTAGGGGTGCATAGTGTCTCAGTCGATTCAGGGGAGATTTTATAGACCCTGACCTCCCCCAGGTGAGGAGGGGCTGAGACGGATCAAAAGGAAGGGGGAGGGTCTCCCCAGCAGCCACCCCAAGGACAAGCAGACCTGTGGTACAGAAGGGAAGAGTGGCCACCATCCTCCCCTTCCCTCTGGCTCTGCATCATTGTCCCTATAATGGGTGTATCAGGTTGTCCCCTCCTGTATGGCTCACTCACAAGCTGCCCCTGTTTTCCAGCGGTCAGGGTGAGCCCCTGCCACTCAAGGCAGCCTTCCGTCATCTCCGATGCCTCTGCTGCTGAAGGTGACCGGTCATCGACACCGAGCGACATCAACTCCCCACGACACCGGACGCACTCCCTCTGCAACGTAAGGCCAGCAGCAGCAGGGCCTGGGCACTGGGGCCCTTGCCCAGACATGGCGGGGCCGTGGGGTGGGATAAAGATGTGCCCCCCTCTTTCCTCTCGTCCACCCAGGGAACGCTGTGGCGAAGGCATTTCCCGTTCTGTTCTTTCCTTATGCGAGAAGCAGTGGATGTGGGGAGAGAAAGAAATGAGGCCCGTTTCTTCCTGTGTCCGGGAGGGCGAGGAGGGTCTGCGCAGCCTGGAACCCCGCCAGGTGCACCCCATCTTGGGGCCTGCCTGGGACCTTGGGCCTGACTACAGGACCCCCTGTCCCCTGTTGCACCGGCTCTCATCTTTTACCCCGAATGAAACAGATTGCTGTGTTTTAATTAGGAGATTCCAGTAGCTTGGGACACATTTGGCCTCTGCAGAGAGGCCCTGTGAATTTGTCTTACTTTTTTAGTCAAAGTTGGTTTTGTTTTTTTTTAATTATGTACTGACCCCAGCAGCTAAAAGACATGAGTCCTCCAGGTAGGCTCTATCTAGTCCGCTTTTCATTTACTGAGAACAAAATGACTGAGGCTGGGAAGCTAATGAAAGACATGATTCCCGTTCCGCTCAGCTCTTAAAGACTCCATTACTCCCCACACCGTCACACTGGGGACCAGGCTTTCAATCCAACAAACCTTTGGAAGATGCTCTGAAGCCACAGCCCCGCCACTGCAGGCTCCCAAGCTGGTGGCCCCAGCACCAGTGGACGGCTGAAAACCAAGTCAGCCTCCAAGAGAAATGGAAAGTCAGAGGTGGGAGCCACTTCAGATTTCTGTCCCATCAACATAGTGGATAACCCAGAGGGCTTCCCTGCCATGTCCCAATGACGGAGGTGCCACACTGAAGTATCTTTGGGTGCATAAGATCTTTCTTTCTTCTCCATTTATTTTTCTTTTACGTGCATGAGCGTTCCGCCTGCAAGTGTGTGTCGGTGCACCATGTGTGTGCGTGGTGTGTGTGGAGACCAGAAGAGGGCACCAGCGGGTTGTGAGCCACCATGTGGGTGCCAGGAGCTGAATTGGGTCATCTGTGGGCATAGCAAGTGCTCTCAACCCCTGAACCATCTCCCCAGCCCGGGGAGGCATTTTTAGCAACTCAGGGTAGCATTGCTTTATTAACCAGCAGAACTTGCTAGCTGTGTGGGCATCAGTCCAGGACACTCAGGAGAGGGACATGCTATGAGAACCCATAATAAGCAAGTACATAAGGTTATGAATGACAGCGACTTTCCTGGGTACGGGCGAGAGGGGACCCCGTCCGCAGTAAGCATGAAAAGTAGCTATGATTCCCAAGAGCTGGCGAGATGGCTCAGTTGTTGGAGCACTCGCTATGCAAACGCGAAGACATGAGTGTCCATGTAATCCACACAAAGAGGCCAGGTGCAGGGTTGTGCGCTGGTGATCCCAGCACTGGGGAGGTCGAGACAGGAGGATCCCTGGGCCTCCCTGGCCGGCCAGCCTTGTTTTATCAGCAAGCTCAGGCCAGTGAAAGATCCTGTCTCAGAATACAGCGGACGGCACGGCCCCTGGGAATGACACTGAGGTTAGCCTCTGGGCTGCACAACGCACTCAGACACCCACGTGCATACACACGTACCACAAAATCGCTAAGACTAAACTTGAAAGAGGCATCACAGCCTGCCTGGGTGTGATTACTGGCCCAGAAGCTACACATTGCCCATGGCAGGCCTAGGGTCCCTTCTTTTCCAGGGGCTGTGACAAAGCAGTGTGACTTCTGTCCACAGTCTCAGGGATGAGGCTGACAGACCAAAGACAGCAAGGAGAACCACGCCAAGGTCTCTCTCCAGTTTTTTTTTTTCTTTTCTTTTCTTTGGTTTTTCGAGACAGGGTTTCTCTGTGGCTTTGGAGCCTGTCCTGGAACTAGCTCTTGTAGACCAGGCTAGTCTCGAACTCACAGAGATCCGCCTGCCTCTGCCTCCCGAGTGCTGGGATTAAAGGCGTGCGCCACCACCGCCCGGCTTCTCATCCAGTTTTCAATTAAAAGGACCATAGTGGACATGGCCCTGCCCGACCCATGCGGGTGGAGAGTCTCGGTCCTAGGCAGACACCCTTTGACAGGTGTGCTCACCCTCAAACAGGAGCATCTTCCTAAGGGCCACGCTGACCTTCTCCTGGTGCCCTGGGGATAGAAATGCTGCTGACAGATCTACCCACAGGAGGACTCCTAGCTCCCAGACGGCATTTGACACAGGCCGACCTCTTCCTAGCCTCAGCACATACCGCTGCCAGAGGCAGCATAGCTTTAGGTTTCTTTATATTTAGAGAAGATGGTACTCCCCAGAGGAACTGTCTCAACTCCCTACAGAATGGGTTTTATTTGAAAACCTTGAGTCTGTACCACAGGCCGAATTGCCATGTGTCCTCTCTCTCCAAACCCCCTTTATTCCACATCTCAACAGGTGCACACATAGGTAAGCTAAAAAGCCAGAAAACGATTCCAGGTAGTCCTCTGTCCTCGGGGATCTCATCTGCTACCACAAGTTCAACACTGATCAACAAGACTGGGTTAAAGATTACCTCACATTCTGACCACTAATTGGAGCAAAAGTGAAGCCTCAGTACCGGGAAATTGTACATTGAGATATTGGTCTACATCTCTGTTCATAGGCGATTCCGTGCCTGCAATTCCAGAAGCAACCACCAGGAGTCTCCCCAGTAATGCCTTTTGTAATCTCAATGTGCTTTCTGCTCCTTGGTAGAGCAGGCGTGATTCACAGATGTAGTAAAAACTTTTGCACCTTCATGGGCTATATTAAGGATTCCTTTTTGGAATACATTTGGCAACCATGGAAATGTCCCCGCTACTGGGACATAGTTGGCAATTCATAGAAATCTACCTGCCCACAGGCTCCCTGATGTTCCCAAGAAGGAATTTGAGAAGAGTCCAGACCTGTGTGAGCAGGTTTCCAGGCAGCCAGGACCCAGTGTGTACTTGCTGTGGACCCTGCCTAGAAAACAGAGCCAGAAGAAATCAGACACCCCAAATCCGAGTCCCACCTCTACTTGTTCTCAGCTCTGTAAGAGATTACAGGCAGACCCCTGCTTATGCCTAAACCCGACAGCCACAGACTGTGCCAGTTGCTGTGTTGGCTTTAGGGTATTTTAGCAACCGTGTGGTCTCTTGAGTCAATTGTTTAGTTTGCTGTTATACTCCCACCGCCCTCTTTTCAGGGAACAGAACCCGGGGCTTGCTAGGCGAGCGTCTGTCACTGATCTCAACCCCCTCCCCCTTAGGATGCTTTTTCCATTAAAACTGATGTCT
>JAQHUG010000404.1:138297-148770 GCA_028555095.1 Dicrostonyx torquatus | reverse complement strand
AGATGGGTGGAAGCTAAGACCCGAGGGAGGATGCACACTACAGGAATAAGGTGGAGGATAAGGAGAAGCTTGAGAGAGCTGTTCCCAATATCTCCTCTAAAGTGCAGAAGCAGAGCCCTTGCCTGGTCTCACAAAGGGTACGTGACATTGCTGAGGTCACCATTAGATCCTGTGATGTCTTTATGACCAGAGACCCCTCTGGCCTGGCTGGAGCCCGGCTAGGAGGTCAGGTGTAGGGGAGAGCCAAAAGGGAAGAATAAAAATACATCCATCCCTTTTGTTTGACCCTGGATTTCTCTGGCTTGGTCCTAACTTCTTTCTCATCCCTCATGCACCATCTGGGGGTTTGTCTGCCATGCCCAGCCAACTCATGAGGCTCCTCACGGATTCACACTCGGTGAGCA
Organism: Dicrostonyx torquatus; assembly: GCA_028555095.1. Classification (NCBI taxonomy): domain Eukaryota; kingdom Metazoa; phylum Chordata; class Mammalia; order Rodentia; family Cricetidae; genus Dicrostonyx; species Dicrostonyx torquatus. The sequence continues at coordinate 148,366 of JAQHUG010000404.1, read as the reverse complement.
TCAGAAGTCTGGCGTGCAGCCCAATTTCACTGCCTCTCAGAGAAAACCTCAGCTAATATCAGAGGCTCGTATTACCACCCCCTCTGCCCTCACACCCCCGTCTGCTGCCTTAGCTACGGAAGCTTCCTCTCATCCCCGCTGTGTACCGTGGCAGGAAGAGCCGGCACTGATAACACGCCTGTCCTGTGGACAAGGAAGCTGACCGTTGGCAAGGTGAGGTCGTGTGTTATTTTGCATGGAGCTGTGACGAAATAAACACCCAACAGATGTAACTTAAGGAAGGAAGAGTTCAGTTGGCTCACAGTTCAGGGCGGGGCGTGATGTATCCTGGCTGCCGGAGAAGCAGACGGCTGGTCTCATTGCATCTGCAGTTAGGAAGCAGAGACAGATAAATGCCAGCACCCGCTTTCTCCTTTTCATTAGGATCCCAACCAGGGGATGATGCCACCCACATTCGGCGTGGGTCCTTCCCTCCTCAGTTAAATCTCTCTGGAATCTCCCTGACAGACATTCAAAAAGATGTCTCCTAGGCGATTCCAAACCCAGTCAGGTTGACGATGGAAAGCCATCGTGAGAAAAGTCAGGGGACACACCTGGACTCCTGTCCCCATTGATTCAAAGATCTCTGCTGCTGCCATTGGTCCCCTAGAAGCCGCAGATGAGTGCAGAGGAAGAACTGAGAAGTATACGTTGTAACAACGCATTTTGATGTCTAGACTGTCAGGGAAAGGCTACCCCCTGGGGAGCCCTGGCATCTGGACTGTTCCCGTCTCCATCAACTTGATGGCTTTTAGCCCCAGCGTGAACAGCTAATCATTAGTCAGAACAAACCGTCCAGATCGGCTCAGCTTGCAGAGCCAAGAGAAGCAGAATGTAACATGAGCCACGACCATTCATCAGCCAAAGTGATTCTGCTGTGACCCAGACCCTCAGACGCATCTCCTCTGAATAGAGCAAATACAGACAGCAGACTGGAGGACCCCAGCCCATGGGGACAGCTGCAGCTCCCGGAGAGACCGTTAAAGGCGTGCTTTTCTTTGTGACCCAGCGATCCCAGCCCCGGGTTTGTCAAGGCCTGCGGGGCCACGTTCATTGTCGGTGGAGGAAGCAGCAGGTATCCACCAGCTGTCAGCAGGTGCACAGTCTGTGGGACGCATCCAGGATGGGCTACCGCTCGTCAGGACCGAGTGGTACTCCCTGTAGTGCGTGTCACCCGTGCGCAAGAGATGCTGGTCCTTGCAGGAAAACGTGCTGCTTCGTCCCATGTGTAGTGACAGTTAGGGCAGGGACAGAGGCCAACTGGAAGGGGACACAAGGGAGCTCCTGATGGCCAGAGAAAAGTCTCTCTCTCTCTCTCTCTCTCTCTCTCTCTCTCTGTGTGTGTGTGTGTGTGTGTGTGTAAAAACTCATCCAGGGGCCGGGCAGTGGTGGTGCACGCCTTTAATCCCAGCACTCGGGAGGCAGAGGCAGGCGGATCTTTGTGAGTTCAAGACCAGCCTGGTCTACAAGAGCTAGTTCCAGGACAGGCTCCAAAGCCACAGAGAAACCCTGTCTCGAATAAAAAAAAAAAAACAACAACAAACTCATCCAGGGCCTGTGCTTGTGGCTCAGAAGGCTTGCCCAGTGTGCACAAAACCCTGGATTAATTCCCAGCACTACACAGAACACGCGTGTTGTAATCCTAGCACTCAAGAAGTGGAGACAGGAGGATCAGAAGTTCAAGGACTTGGGCTACATAAGGCACCCCCACCCCCCCTTTTTTTAAGGAAAAAAGAAAATAAAATCTTAAACTCATCTAAACTGGGTGGCCATATCTGTCACCCCAGAGCTCTGAGGTAGAGGCAGAGGCAAGAGATGGCCCAGGGATTTGAGAGTGAAGCCGTGTCTACTGTTCTTGGGGTGTGTGGTTCCCAGCAGCTCCTTGTAGAGGGGTCGTTGCAGAATCTGCATTTGTGTGTGGGTGTGCGTGCATGCGTGTGCGTATTTAAGGGCTGGGGATGAGGGTCAGTGGCAGAGTTCTTACCTAGCAGGTTCAAAACCCTGGCTCCTTCCTTAGCACTGCAAAAACAACCAGTCAGTAACAAAAAAGGCCCCGACCACACTTAAACCCCTCACCCGCCCGCACGCTGCAGTGTGGTTTTTTGTTTTTTGTTTTTTGTTTTTTTCCGAGACAGGGTTTCTCTGTAGCTTTGGAGCCTGCGCTGGAACTAGCTCTTGTAGACCAGGCTGGTCTCGAACTCACAGAGATCCGCCTGCCTCTGCCTCCCTAGTGCTGGGATTAAAGGCGTGCGTCACCACCGCCCTGCTGCAGCGTGCCTTTTACTTTGGATAAATCACGTCCTAAGCAGAGCTCTCGCCCCATCCCTGGCACTCAGCAGGTGTGGGGTGGCTTCTCTAGCCTCCCACAAACACCACAGACAGCCGGATGCCCAGCCTGAGTGGGTATCACCAGGCCGGTGGCCAAGCCCACACAGCTGAGCGTTTGATGATGTCAGCCGCTTGCTGAGTCTATTTTTAAGCCTAAGTCTAATTAGGGTGGAGGCGACCCCAGGGCTGTCTCCTGGTCTTCTGAGAGCCCCGCACTAAGCCTCAGACAAGGCGCCCTTCAGTCACCGGGCAGCTTCTGGCCGTGTGCCCTGCATCACAGGGCCTGCGTACCAGGCGGGCAGAGGGTGGGACTTGCCACACAACTGCGGAAATCCTCCAGGCACAAGGTAGCAGGCAGGACGAGACAGGCCCTCCCTGGGTTCTGTCTGCCAGGCTGCGGGTCAAATGATAATGACAGTAATGGCAGAGGCTGTGTGTGGAGGGGCCGGCGTTTCAAATGCAGCTCTGGCTGTTTTGGTTGCTGAATGGGGAAGCTTCAACTCAAGAGAGTGGCCTAAAAGAGGCTCTTAGGGACTCTCAGCCCCTCCCCCGTACCATGTCACTCCATAATTAGCTGTGCACCTTTGTACAAAAAGCTTAACCTCTCTGAGCCTTGGCTCCTCATCTGTATAAAGGTCACGGTACACACACACACACACACACACACACACCCTTTGTCTAGGAAGCATTTTGGAAAGGTGAGATGTTGTTATAATTATTACAGCCACCGAAATACTGGAGAGCAGACGTGTGTTTGAACACCAGGTCATGAAGGGACAGCCCTTTCCATTACTGTACATGCGTTTTCTCTCCTTCCTCCCCATCCCTTCTTGCTGGCTTCTCCCCTCTCTCCCTTCTCCCCCCTTTATTTCCTCCTTCTTCCTGTCCTTTCTTCCTCTTTTCTTCCCTTTTCTTCCTCCCCAACCCCAACCCCCTTCTTAGTGAGTTCCTCAAACCATTCTGGTTCCCCTGGGTTGAAACCAGAAGGACAAGATGGCCCTTCACCATGCTGCCTGCGTGAAACCCATACGCACGTTTGGTTTCATTAATTAGAAACACGCGACCACCTGGCTGGAGGCAGACTGGAGCACACTGCAGAGCGTCCCTTCTGGAGTCAGTTCCCTGCTGAGCCCTGGCTGGAGTGACCTCTGAGATGCGCCTCTGAAAAATGGGCACAGTTTGGCACCCGCTCCATAAGGGATGACACTGGCAAAGCCCTCTGGTCATCAGCATTCCTGGACTTGGGCATTGAACAGGTCAAGCTCTGGGTGGCTGGCTGACCAGCTGTGTGGCTGAGAGGGTGACGGTGTGACAGTCCCCGAGGGACACAGAGCTACCCACTGTCTGTGACCACCGGCAGTCCCCGTGTTGGATTTGTTCCGTGTTTGGAGGGGAAGTCCTTCCTGTCAATAGTCTTGGGGACCATGTAGGTAAACAGATCTTGTTTAGACACGCGCAGAAAGCAAAGATGTCGCTTCCCTAAACGCACACGAAGAGCTGATGAGTCTTTCCGAAAAATTCTTCTCTTGTGGCTAGAGAGAGAGTTCTCTGGGTAAAAATACTTGCTGCTAAAACCGAGGGCCTGAGTTCAATCCCCAGTATCCACAGAAAGAAGGAGAGAAGGGGTGACATTTAAAGGTTTAGTGTGTGTGTGTGTGCATGTGTGTGTGTGTGTGTGTGTGTGCATGCGTGTGCCTACAGAGACCAGAAGAGGGCCCAGCCTCCTCTGGAGATAGAGTTACAGGGGGTTGTGAGCTGCCCAGTGTGGGTGTTGGAAGCTTAACCTGAGTCCTCTGAACAAGCGGTAACTATCTTAATAACTGTGTCATCTCTCCAGCTCCGGGAGTGACATTTAAGTGGCAGGCTAGTGGGAGCCACCATGATGTGCTGCAGGAGGAGAGCAGTTCCTCACAGTCCCAAGGTGCACAGGTCTAGCCTCTTGCTTCCTGTTGGCTCAGGATGTCTCTTGTTTACTTATCTGTTCATCCACTCACTTCTATTTTTTGTGTTTTTTTGGGGGGGGGTTGAGATAGGGTTTCTCTGTAGCTTTGGAGCCTGCACTGGAACTAGCTCTTGTAGACCAGGCTGGTCTCGAACTCACAGAGATCCGCCTGCCTCTGCCTCCCGAGTGCTGGGATTAAAGGCGTGCGCCACCACCGCCTGGCCCTCACTTCTATTTTTTTAGACAGAGTCTTGTATAGCCCAGGCTGGCCCCAAACTGGCTGTGTAGCTGAGGATGACCTTGAACTCCTGATCTTTCTTACTTCCACTTCCTGCTTAGGTTCTAGGCAGGCACAGCCACTGGTCTTGGCAGTGATGTTTGATGGACAGGCCTCTTTCTCCTGTTTCCAACTGGCCACCTCCAGGCCTCACATCTGGGTGATGTCCAGCCATGCCTATTGGCTGGCCGTGCAATAGGACCGGGGCCTGACCTTATGCCTGCTTCCAGCCCCAGGCGGTGTCCTTCCCTGGTCGTCACCACAGTGACCTTAATTTTGGGGGGGTTGAGATAGGGTTTCTCTGTAGCTTTGGAGCCTGCACTGGAACTAGCTCTTGTAGACCAGGCTGGTCTCGAACTCACAGAGATCCGCCTGCCTCTGCCTCCCGAGTGCTGGGATTAAAGGCGTGCGCCACCACCGCCCGGCCCTACAGTGACCTTAATTTGCAATCACCGTACAAGCAGAAAGGACGTTGTGGGGACAGTGGGGACAGCTGCCTGGAGAGTCCAAGCTCCAAGCAGCCGGATCTTGTTGGCTTTGCTCTGTTGACCTTTTTTGGGTCTCGCCGTGCAATCAGCTGCAGGTCTCCAGGGATTCTGGGTGCAGGTGGTGTTCCCTCTGCCTCATCCGTACATGGCCTCAGCTGTCATTGTGTCCACTGGGCATCCCTGTAAGTGTGGCAGTCTCTTCCCTTGGAACGGCATGCTGGTCCCCATCAGGTCCAGATCCCATTCTGTCTTTGTGAACCCAGAGGGTCTCAGAACAGAGAATCGGTTGGGTCTTCTGGGTTCTGAGCCGTCAGAGGCCACACCCTCCGGGGAACCAGAGGAACTGATTGGTCAGGCTGGCCACGCCTACTCTTAGAACCTGAAGTAGGCGGGGATAGTGGATGTTCGTGGGATCATCAGTGCTCAGGGGACAGCACTGGGCAGCCTGCTCCCCCAGCCTGGTGTGGCAGCCCCCCAGTCTTCAGAGACTCAAAGCTTGGATAACTCCACGGCCTTCAGAGATTAGAGGCATATTTAAAGAGCCCTACAGTGGCTTACTTTCTGATAACCAGTATCCTCCCATTTGGTGGTCTGAGGTTTCCTGTTTGAAGTTTCATAAAAGACGATCCCACCCATGTGGTGCTGGGCTCTGGGTTGCTCTGAGATGCTCGTCCCTGGGTCCCTGGGCCCCTGGATTACTGAGTTTGGGGGTGTTCCATAGGTGTCTGTTGAGTGTGTGACAGAAGGAGCTAGAAGGCAGATGGTGACACCTTTACTTTATGACCCCCAGGGCCCACCTCACCAGACAGCACCATCCTTGCCCAACATACACGGGGGAGGTCAGGAAATAGCAGCTGGGGTTTTATTGCTGTGGCTATGGTAACTCAGCCTGGGTGTTCTCCCTGGGCTCTGGGAGCAATTCTGCCCCTTGCTGACTCCCACGCAGCACCTTTTAGGGTTTCCATTTTCCACCAGAACATTTGGAGTTCTGTTTCCTTGGATTAGAATTTGGATCTAAACACCTTGAAGGGTTGAGGTGATGGTGATCGATGTTCCCAACCCAAAGGAAGGAGAACAGAGGACTAAAGGCTGTGTCACTGTCCAGAGCAGGCGGGAGCCCTGGGTCTGTGGTTAATCTCGACAGCTGGCCCTGTGCTGGCGTGGCTCAGTGAGGGCAGAGTCCTAGGTCAGGTAGCCCCGTGAGCATGAGCCCCAAGTCAAGGGACCCTGAACCTGGTGACAAAGAGAGCCCAGTCAGCATTCAACTTGGCTCCCCAGCTTGAGGCAGCTGATGGAAGACCCTGGTGTTCATTTTCTTTTCTTTCTATTTTTTTTTTTTTTTGGTTTTTTGAGACAGGGTTTCTCTGTGGCTTTGGAGCCTGTCCTGAAACTAGCTCTTGTAGACCAAGCTGGTCTCGAACTCACAAAGATCCGCCTGCCTCTGCCTCCCGAGTGCTGGGATTAAAGGCATGCGCCACCACCGCCTGGCTCAGTCTGATGACCTTGAAGATGCTCTTCCATAGAGTGTGTGAGCCTTCATTTGCAATCCTAAATCCACTGTATGCAGTTGCCAGGAGCCCCAGAACTACAGCGGGCAGCAGCCTCACATTAGCTAGAGGACAGTCTATCAAGGTGTGTCTGTCACCGTTTGGGCTGAATAACACCCCCCGCCTCTCCCCAGAAGGCTACGTCTTCATCCCAGAGCTACATCCCTGTCAGCCTTTAAGCTGGTGACACGGCGCGTTACCTACAAAGTTCACTTTTGAGAACCATGCAGTTGAGTTAAAAGTGTCTCACGATGTTTAAAAGTAAGTTTGCAGTTTTGTGTTGGACCAAATCCATAGCTATCCTGAGGTGAATGCAGCCTGCAGGCTGTGGGCTAGACCTACCTGTGTGGTGATGGGGCCTTTGTACATGAGACTGTGTCTTGATCTTGAAGGGAGGAGGTGCCCTTGGCTCGTCCAGTTGGCTTTGGTAGTCTCAGAGTCACAGAGGAGGGGAGCAGGCAGGGAGAGCCAGGGTGCCTGGAGTATGCTTGGAAGACGGAGAAAAGGGCCGAAGCCAGGGGATGCTGGCAACATCAGAAGGTTTTGGTGGGAAGGTGGACCTGCTTCAGTGTAGGCTTCTGGAACTCAAGGAAAACAGATTAGTGTCAACTGAATGTCTGTCCTGGCAGCCACAGGACACATCAGACCTTCTCAGTGGCAGGGAGTTGGGGGAATCCTATGACTGTCCTGTTTTCACTGTGGGGACAGCCAGGACTGTCCCTGGCACAGAACATCCCACCCGGCCTCTGGAGACCCTGCTGAGTGTCTCCACACTGCCTTCCCTCTCCTGGTCCCCAGCTAGAGGCTACTGCTATGCTGTGCCTCATCCCTGTTCCCTGGGCCTTCTCAGAGGTGTGAATTGCAGGAGAAACCCTGGGCACTCCTAATGCACAGCTCTTCCCAGGAGGGGCTGACAGTCAGTTCTGGAGGGGACCTCGGAGCCTTGACACATGGTGGTAAACACAAGAGAAACAGGACTCTGCCCCGTTGAACATGAAGCCGGGACACAACTGCAGTGTTGAGAGCCGCCTTGCGTGTCCCTTCCTACCTTGAGCATAAGAACTTTGTGATGGCTCAAGATGGCATGATGGGAAGGTTTACACCATAGTCATTGGCCAAGGCCACTGGGGCGGTCATGGTGAGACTTGAAGGGGAAGCCAGAGGACACACTTTCTATATACCACATTGATGGTGTCCTCAAGAGACTGGTACCAGATCCAAAACCAAGGATGCCCGCTCACATCCCTCCCGTAAGGATGCTCACATCCCTCCCATAAGGATGTCCACTTGCATCCCTCCTGTAAGGATGCTCACATCCCTCCCGTAAGGATGCCTGCATCCCTCCCGTAAGGATGCCCACTCGCATTCCTCCCGTAAGGATGCCCACTTGCATCCCTCCCGTAAGGATGCCCGCTCACAACCCTCCCGTAAGGATGCTCACATCCCTCCTATAAGCTCACATCCCTCCCGTAAGGATGCCCGCCTCCCTCCCGTAAGGATGCCCGCTCACATCCCTCCTGTAAGGATGCTCACATCCCTCCCATAAGGATGCCCACATCCCTCCCGTAAGGATGCTCACATCCCTCCCATACGGATGTCCGCATCCCTCCTATAAGCTCACATCCCTCCTGTCTTGTCTGCACTGAGCCTGATACATCCTCTCATGTCCGTTCTATCCCCTTGGGATGACTTCACATCCTGACACACTGTGAAGACCGTAAATAGTGGCTGAGCTTTGTTCAGGGAATGGTGACAAGGAGAGCCTGCCGCATGGGTGCAGGACAAAGCTACCCCTCACCCTGTGCAGTCCTGGGGACTGAACTTGGAACTTTGTAACCTACTAGCTAAGCGCTGTACCGATGAGTTCCATCTTCATCCCTCTTTTACTTTTTGTTTTTTGTTTTTTTTTTTTCAAGACAGGGTTTCTCTAGATAACCCTAGCCCTAGCTGTCCTGGAACTCACTTTGTGGACCAGGCTGGCCTTGAACTCTTAAGATATTCCCCCGAGTGCTGGGATTAATGGTGTGCACCACTACCACCCGACCTCTTTTTATTTTTTATTTTGAGACAGGGCTCAGTAAGTAGCCCAGGCTGACCTTGAACTTGCCTGTCTCAGCCTCACCCAGTAGCTCTGATTACAGGCCTGTGTTACCAGGCCCTGCTCAGACTGTCCTGTCCCTGAGAAGCCTGCAGCACTCTCTGTGTATGGTTGATTGAATCACCAGATTTAGGAGAGAGGCTCTAGAAGGCTGTGTGTGTGCGTGTGTGCATGTGTGTATGTGTGTATACCCTTAGAGGCCAGAAGTGGGTGTCAGATCTCCTGGCGGTGGAGCTACAGGTGTTGTGAGCTGCCTGATGTGGTGCTAGGATCCACACTGAAGTTGTCCGGCAGAGGGATTTGTACTTTAACTGTTGAGCCGTCTCTCCAGCCCTGGGAAACATCATTATTCTCATTGTAAAGACGAGGAAGCTAAAGCTTAAAGAGACACAGAGAGGCCAGATGGCGGCGGCATCCCAGCACCCGGGAGACACACGCAGGTGAATCTCTCAGTTTGAAGCCAGCCTGGTCCGTAAGGGCAAGTTCAAGGACAGACAGAGGTACACAGAGAAACCCTGTCTCAAAAAAACCAAAAATTGAATAAAGAAAAAAACAGGCACAGAGAACCCCTGGTGGTGAAGTGAAAAGAACCAGCGCTCGGGGCAGTGACTGTCTTGGTCCCATCTTTCCCTGGTGTTCATTTCCCTGAGGCCACCACCTGTGGGGCTGTAAAACCACATACCTTCCCCTCTGGCCCTTGTCCCCAGCCACCTCCAGTCTCTGCTCCCACTTTATCAAGCACCTTGACTCACCCCAGTTTGCTGGCCTCCCTGGCCTTTTATACAGCCCACAGACAGTCGTTGCCCAGTCCCTAAGGGGCCCTTCAGTGCTTCTGCAGATAGCCACATGCTTCAGGCTGATGAGCCAGCATTTAATGTCTTATCACAATCTGAGGGGCTTAAGGCCTGCCTTGGCCTGGCCCATCCATGGCTGAGCTGTGATTAGGGTCTTGGAGACCAAGGTTTTATGCTCATCTGACAGGGCACCCATTTGACAAACCCGGTGTTGTTGGAACTGACCCCACCCCTACCTCCAGACATGGGTGTGGGAAGAAAGCTGTGGTCTTTGGGGCCTTTTTCTTCTGATCCCTTGCTAAGTGAATTTCCTCCCTGGATGGTCACCTGCTTCGTCAAAGGAAAGGTGCTGAGCAACAGACGGTCCCTTTGGTCACCACGCCACCCACACAACCTTCTTTATCTCAGCCCCTTGGCCATATCCTAACTGGTCAGCAGCAAACTGTGTGACCTGCCTACTCTCAGGAAGAAAAGCAAGAACAGCAGGGGCTGGAGACATAGCCAGAGGTTAGGAGCACTTGCTGCTCTTGCAGAGGACCTAGGTTCTTTTCCCAGT
>JAQHUG010000403.1:1518847-1531473 GCA_028555095.1 Dicrostonyx torquatus | reverse complement strand
GAGCGCGAGAGTTCCCACACGTGGAAATCTCCGTTATTTTCCGCTCCTGAGACGTCGGTGTTGAGAGGAGCGCAGTTGGTGGTGCTTTCCCCTCAGAAAATTTGAGTTGCGCGTGCCCCAGGTCGCACGCTTCCCCCGGCGTCGGGTCTTGGTACGCTCCGACAGAGAACCCTCTCCCAGCCAGCGAGGGCCGAAGCCTGCGCGCCACTTTTCGCTGCTGGGTACTGAGACGCAGATCCCCCCGGAAGCGGCGTCTCACCGGCGCGCTTGCGCGGCGGGAATCCTGGGGCACGCGATCTTACTTCCTGGCGAATCCAGTCCGGTATTTCGCGGTCGCCTTCGGGTCGCACGGACTGCTCAGACACAGGGACAGCGTCCGTGCGTTGCACCGCCCTTCCCCGCCCTCCTAGGCCTCTGGTGATCGCCTTGTTTTACAGACCGCTGCTTTACTTTCCCGCGCTGTCCTGCACCTTCATCTCACCTAGGATAATGGCTACAGCTGAGGGTGAGTAGCAGGCTTTCTGACCCGCAGGTGTCCTCACCTCACACACCCTCCAGCAGGGAGTTGCATGCTTGGCGTGGACACGTGCGGCCCTGGGGTCGGATTGCAACCCTCCTTGTACACTGCCCTGCTGGCTTACCCGCGGTGGCGCCATGGGCCCAGATACTGCACACGTGGTCTACGTGCAGGGAGACCTGCTTTGGACACTAAGCACCCGGGGCCTCCTGAAATTCCCAGAAAAGGCCCCGGGATTGGAAGAAAGTAGCAGAGTGGGAAGGTGTCCCGGAGGAGAAATGGCCTAAAACTAACGAAGTGCCTAGAATCTGTGATAAACAGTCATGAAAATCTAGCAAAATTTTCCAACACAAAGTTTTGTTTTTTAATACGCCAATAATCTCCTTTAGGTTAGGCATATAATTTAATAATATGACTCCAGGTCAAGATATTTTGTTTTGGTCAAGTGCTTGATTTGTAGTCCAGGCTAGCCTGGAATTTCGGGTAAGGGGTGTAGGAGAGTACCGATCTGTACTAGTTGGTAGTCGTTGGTGTCAAGATAACTTTGGAGAGCTAAATAGAAGGAAAACTTCTCACATTTTGTTTGGTAAGTGTAGTTACGCTACTATTTTGTCTCTGCTTGGTAAGAGCCTTCGGAAAGTTGGTTTGTCGCTTTTTTTACCAATAAAACGCTGTCGTGGGCCACAATAAAAGTTTCTAGATAGTGACGTAAATTGTGTTGGCGCCCCAGCATATTCTTTCCCACTTACTAAGAGCGAAAACAACAACAAAGCGGTGCTATAGCTTCATTAATTGGGTCTTTGGCCCAGAATTTTCCTGAGATCAGGCTGCCTGTACTTTAAAACTAGTAAAAATCTCTAGAATTTTCCTCTTCGGTGCCATCACTCTCTTGTGAGAGGATGCTATGTTGGTATGCTTGAGAAGTCCGGGGTGTGTCTCTTCCCCTAGAACCGGAGTTAAATTCTTTTTTAATAGATACGGCCTTTATACTTTTTTTTTTTTTTCGAGACAGTGTTTCTCTAGCTTTCTGAACCTGATCTGGAACTTTCTCTCGTAGACCAACCTGGCCTCGAACTCAGAGATCCGCCTCTGTCACCCGTTGGGACTAAAGGTGTGGGCCACCTTTTGACTCAATATGTTGTGTGTTTGTCCTTATTGGACAACGCTGTGCTAAAATGTTTAAGGCTTAAATTTCAATTCCATTAACCGGTCTGACCTCTGTCCCTGTTTGAATTCATCTATTAATTTGGGGGTTGGTCTGTGTGTGTTGGTGTTGAAATATGGTCTCCATGTAGCACTGGCTGGCCTGGAACTCACAGATCTTGCTGAGATCAAAGGCACATACCATCATGCTCAAAATGGCCTATTAGTTTTTTACAGTAACTTTGATACTTAAAGTATGTGCTTCCTGCGTATTTTTTCTTTCTTTTTTTTTTTTTGGTTTTTCTGTAGTTTTTTAGTTTTTGAGATTATGATTCCACTTCTCTCTTCCCTTTTCTCCTTCAAACCCTCCCGAAGACACCCTCCCACCCTCCTGAAGTTCATGGCCTTTTTATTAACTGCTATTGTATGTACGTGTTTATCTACATGTACATGTATATTAACTGTAACCTACTCGGCCCTTAGAATGTTTTTCGTCCGTCTGTTTTCGAGGCTGACCATTTGGCCCTGGGCAACCAATTGGTGTCAAGGTAGACGGCCTCTCCAGATTCTTGCTCTCCTCCCTTGCCTACAGCTCTTGGTGCAACCCCATGGTGCTTCTCCATTCGCTCTGGCATATCCATTGGCACCCCCTCCTCGTTCAGCTGTGTACATTCTGTCTCGGGGAGAGGCAGAGGAACCTCTGAGTTCAAGGTTAGCCTGGTCAGTCTACAAAGGACATTCCAGACTAGCTAGTACTGTGGAGTGAGACCCTGTCTCAGGAAAAAAGAAAATGCTTTTGTATTCATTTCCTGGTACTTTCCTACTTCCACAGTGGAGAGAGTACTGACTGGCAGCAGAGACTTGAAGTAGTTCTTTCCCGAGGGCTAACTAACCCAAGTGTAAATAGAGGAAAGCCTGTGTTGTCTCCACTCTAGACTAGCAGTGGGGTGGGGCTAGCTTTAGAACGGAACCTCATAAAAATGTCTTTTGGTTTGGGATTTGTTTTTCATTTGGTATTGGGGAGGCCCAATGAATCTGGGACTTGTTTCTAGTTCATTCGAGGTTACTCAAACAAAGGTCCCACCTAGTTATAAATTGGAGAGTTCCTTTCTTTCAAGGCTATTGTCAACAGGTGTGGCTAGCTGCTGCCGCGTGCTCACTCCTGGAATGGGAAGTAGTTGGTTCCTGCCTAAAACAAAAGTCTAAGGATCCAACCAAGTTCCAGTTCACTTTATGGAAGTAACGTGGGATTCCACCCAGGGAGTGGTTGGTCTGAGGTGTGAGTGTGATGAATGTAGCCCGTGATTTTCAATTTCTTTGTAAATGCAGTCTTTTGTTGTTTTACTCCTACCTTTTGGGGTTAGGGGTATATTAAGCTGTTGGAAAATTAAACATGGGCGAATTTTCAGTACATTTTTAAATTCCCACACCTCCACTCTGGAGAAAGGCATTTGGTCGAGGCTGGCCCCCATTGGGTACTAGACTTTCAGCCCAGACCTTTTAAATGTTATGCAAGCTCCACCATCACTACCTCCACCCATTAGATTTTTTAGATGAATGAAGGAGCCTCTTACAAATTAATTTTTAAAAAATTGAAATCAAGAAATTATTCTGAATTTTCCCATTTAACTTGCTACGAAAAGTCAGGAAAAATAAAGGATGTTTCTCCTGTAAATTAATTTAAATAATGTACTGTGGTTGTGTATACAAAAATACTACTGCTAGTATTCAGGTATCTGTACTGGCCTGACCTTGGGGTGTATGTCCCCAGTTGTAGCCACTAAGAGCACCTCCTGTGCACATTCATTAACTTCCCCTTTAAAAGGACTCTGCCCACCTCCCATCTTTTTGTCTGTCTGTCTCTGACTCTTCTCTTCTGCCACTCCTGTACTCAGTGGCCAGTCTCCCCTGCCCCCTTTTCCCATTCACTTTCTCTCAATATAAAACCCCTCTACCTGAGTCCTGTCACATGGCATCTTTCTCTCCTGGGCTGCTTTTTTCTAAATTACAACTACTACTATGGTTACACTAATTTTAATTGTTTTAGTTCAGAGACAAGCTGATAAAGAAAGCACAGTGTTGATTCAGAAGATTTGGGATTATTTGTAGTTCTGCATATACTGTGTAACCTCAACTTTGTGAGCCTTAGTTTTTTTTTTTTTTTTGGTTTTTTGAGACAAGGTTTCTCTGTGGCCTTGGAGCCCTGCACTGGAACTAGCTCTTGTAGACCAGGCTGGTCTCGAACTCACAAAGATCCGCCTGCCTCTGCCTCCTGAGTGCTGGGATTAAAGGCATGCGCCACCACCCGGCTGAGCCTTAGTTTTCTAATCTGTAGTTAACATAAGTACACTAGTAAAATTATGTGATGATACATGAGAAAATTACATTGAAAAGTATAACGTTTATGCAAATGGTTTTTATAAATTTTTTATATTAATCACTGTCCATACTGTGATTCAACATTTTAACTGATTCTTTGGTATTTGGTATTTAGATTCTTCCTGAATCTGATATAATTCTATTTTATTTACACAGTACTGAATATTGGGAGAAAACTCTATGAGGGTAAGACAAAAGAAGTCTATGAATTATTAGATAGTCCAGGAAGAGTCCTCCTGCAGTCCAAGGACCAGATTACAGCAGGAAATGCAGCCAGAAAGAACCACCTGGAAGGCAAAGCTGCAATCTCCAATAAGATTACCAGCTGTATTTTTCAGCTGTTACAGGATGCCGGTAAGTGCTCCGTTTGTGTCTTTCTTATTGGTCGTTTTCGTGGGGAGAAATTATTTGGGTCAAGAACATGTTATAATTACCTGTGTGTTTTACTACATCAAATGTGGGTAACTGACTTTTTCTCTGAGAGATGGCTGTATTTGAGTTAACCTGTTTGGGAATGTCTCACAGGCTAAGCTGCATATAGGAGAATCAAGGCAAGAGTTTTTAAAGTTCACTCTGACAGTTAACTGGTTTGGAGGTAATGGTCTTTAGGTTCAAAGAAACGTTAGGCTGGGGATAGCTCAGTGATAATCTCCAATTATTGCCCACAGTCTTAGTCACTTTTCTGTTACCATGACTTATAAAATATTTAATTTGGGGTGCACAGTTCCAGAGAGTAGAGTCCATGACAGTTGTGGCCTCATGGTGGTAGGCAGGCAGGGCACTGGAACAAAAGCTGAGAGCAGAGAGAGCTAACTGGGAATAACTTGGGGCTTTGAAACATCAAAGCCAAGTTCCTCCAACAAGGCCATACCTAATCCCAAACAGTTCCACCAACTGGGAACAAGCATTCAAACCCACCTCCCACAAAGAAAACAGAATTTAAGAGAAAGAAACTAACAATTTCCTCTAGTCTTCAGTCCTGTGAATCACCAGTGTAATTTTCTTCTGCTAGGCCATCTTAGCCTTAGGGAATTTAACTATATAGGAAGCCTTCCTGGTGTTAGCAGCCCTAAGTAATAACCTGAATTTACTCCCTGGAGTGCTGTACAGTTGCTCTTTGTTCTGCCTGTTGGAGACAGTACAGACTTTTAGTCCTGCTTCTGCTTGTAAATGCTGAGAAGTATTTGAAGATAGCAATTGTGCCCTCTGTCCTTGTGTTCTAAGTGACTGGACTGAACTTAGTTAAGAGGTCCACCTTGAAAAACTATTTTTCTTCCAGTATACAGAATACTGAAGTGAAGGAGAGTTAGGATTTTTTTTATTATTTATTGGATCATGAGGCTTTGTTTTCCAAGTTTATGTGTATGTGCTGAAGCTGGCAGTGCGGGGTGGGGGGCGGGGAGTGCCACATTCATGCATCAGCCCTCTGGTTTCTGAAGAGGGCTTCCAGTCCCATGGAAGTGAACTGCCTTGTGGATGCTAAGAACCACACCCAGCTCTGCAAAGAGCAAGAAGTGCTCTAAACTGCAGATCCACTTTTCCAGCCCTAGAGCACTATACATTTAAACTGTTATCAGAGAAATCTTAGTTTCCAGAGTCACAGTTCCCATCCCAAACAGCTCTTGCCTTAGCTTTTCAGTTTACAGTCAGAAGAAAATGGAAGAGCACATATGGTGGATGCTATTTCAAGGCTTCTTTAACCATTAAAAGAAAGGGTATCTTCAGAATGTAGGAGTGAATCACAATCCTGGACTGTAAAACTTCTGTACTCTATTTAGCTTTAGAGGTAATTTAACAGCACTTGGATGATTTAAGTGCCTTCTACAAAGTTAGATAATCAATAGTAAAGAGGGGAGAGACTAGGGTGTCCTATTAAAAATAAGCCTCATAGCTGGAGGGTAAAACATGCTAAACTTGGGTCTGTAGGTCTACTGTATGGCTTGCTGTGAGATATTAAAATGAAACTGCTATTTTGATAACTAATAGAAAACACTTTATTTTCATTAGGTCTTATTAACCTTTAAATAAAAATTTATTGATTTTTTTTTTTACCCTTTTATCATCAATATGTAGGTATCAAAACTGCTTTCACCAAGAAATGTGGGGAGACTGCTTTCATTGCACCCCAATGTGAAATGATTCCAATTGAATGGGTGTGCCGAAGAATAGCAACTGGATCTTTTCTCAAAAGGAACCCTGGTGTAAAAGAGGGGTATAAGTTTTACCCACCAAAAGTGGAGATGTTCTTCAAGGTGATTGCTTTTGTGACTTAACTTATACCTTATATTAGCCCATAATTCTCTGTGTTAGTCATGTGGCTTGGTACCTTTTTCAGCATGGGAGTAACATCTTGCTTCCTCTGCGTCTGGATGACAACTGCAGACTGAATCTTTCCTCTTCCCAGAATTCTCCGGTTCTCATTGCCTCACCTCTACTTTCTGCCTGGCTACTGGCCAATCAGCATTTAATTAAACAAATACAAGAAACAAATCTTTACAGGGTGAAACTATTGCCCCACAGCAAGAAAAGATTTAGATGCTTGGTGGGCCTGGTGCTACACACATGTATTCCTGCCCAGTATTTAAGGAATGAAGGCAGACGCTGAAGAGGTGACTCAGCAGTCAAGGGTACTGACTGTTCTTCCAGAGGACCCAAGTTTGATCCCAATACTCAATTGTAGCTTACAACTATTTAACTCCAGTCCCAGAGAATCTGATGGTCTCTTTTGGCATACATGCAGGGAAAATCCCGTGCTTACTGAGAAATGAAACTTAAAGAAACGGCATAGAAAAATTACTAGTTCAAGGCCAGTCTGGGCTATGTAATGAGACACTGTCCATAGGTGTTTTGATTTTTGTTTTGTTGATTTTTTGAGACAGATTTCTCTATGTAGCCCTGCCTGGCTATCCTGGAACTCAACTCTCGACCAGGCTAAACTCAAACTCAGAGATCTGTCTGCCTCTGCCTCCCGAGTACTTGGAGTTTTATAATTTTAATCATATTATGAACATTTTATTAATTGCTTAAAAAGGAAAATTGACATTGTATCCAAAGTTGATACATGTGACGCACATATATACAGACAGAACATTCATCACATAAAAATTGCTTTATAGAGGGAGGACAAATTTGGTTTAAGTATTTCATTACCTAGAATAAGTGTCTTATCTAAATGACCTAAAAGAGCTATTAAATGTAAACAAATTAGGGGCTGGAGAGATGGCTTAGCAGTTAGGAGCACTGGCTCAAGATTTAAGTCCCAGCATCCACATGGTGGTTCATATATGCCTGTAACTCCAATTCCGGGGGATCTAGCTTTCTCTTCTGGCCTCTGTAGGCACCATACTATACAAATGGCATATTATGTGCAAGCAAAACACACATAGACCTAAAGAGAAAAACTCTGTGTGTGTGTGTGTGTGTGTGTGTGTGTGTGTGTGTGTGTGTGTGTGTGTAAGTGTGTGTGTAAAAGTAATCAAATTAGGGCCTGAATGGTGACTCAGCACTTTACTCTTACAGAGAAGCAGAATTTGCTCTCATCTCTACACATGTAGCATAACACACAAATAAAAAAAAATTCAAATAGAAAAAGTTGAATCTTAGGATGTTCTGAGAAAAGGTTAGTTATATTGAAAATATCAATTCTTTTTATTGTTGTTTTTCCCAACAGGGTTTCTCTGTGTAGCCCTGCCTGTCCTGGAACTCATTTTGTAGATCAGGCTGACCTCAAATTCACAAAGATTCTACTGCCTCTGCCTCCCGAGTGCTGGAATTAAAGTTGTGCGCCACCATTGTCTAGTGAAAATTTCAATTCTTAGGAACACATTCCAGGAAAAGGAGAGAACTTTATTTTCTCTGGAAAGTTCAAAATTCTAAGATTGAAATGAACTTGTACTGCTTTGCCTTATTTTCAGGATGATGCCAATAATGATCCACAGTGGTCAGAGGAGCAACTCATTGCTGCACAGTTTTGTTTTGCTGGACTTGCTATAGGCCAGACTGAAGTGGACATCATGAGTCATGCTACACAAGCTATTTTTGAAATACTGGAGAAAGCCTGGCTGCCCCAGAACTGCACGCTGGTTGATATGAAGGTACTGATAAAATAAGATTTAAAAATGAAGGTTGTAAATAAGAAATGTCTTTAGTAATGTGTGCTTTTTTTTTTTTCAAATCATTTCCTTGGTAATGTGCTGCTTCTAGATTGAATTTGGTGTTGATATAACCACCAAAGAGATTGTTCTTGCTGATGTTATTGATAATGATTCTTGGAGACTGTGGCCATCGGGAGATCGGAGCCAGCAGAAAGACAAACAGGTATGTAGTGCTTTGTAAGATCAAGCTGTGGCAGTGGTGAGGGGACGGGGATATTAGTCTGATAGATTGTTAAGTGTTTGCCTTCAAAAATCATGTCTCTCTGCTGGAGATACAGCACAATGGCAGGGCACGTGCTTAGCACACACAAGTACCAAAAAGTAAAAAAGTAGATGCAACTCTCCTGTGGTAGTAAGGAATACTTTTAACCTACAAAAGCAGGTTTTTGTATTATTTGTCATCTTTTGATTCTTAAACAGAAAAGGAGCAAGTGTCCTTGTTTGTCTAATAACTATCTTCACGATATGGAGACTAAGTAACAAATCTGGGACTCTACATAGCAAGTCTCAAGGGCTTAAGTCCAGTTACTTGTAATTGCTAATAAAAGCATTTGACCTTAAATGAAAAGTGAAACTTTGCTGCAGAAATTTTTTATTGGAAAAATATTTGTACAACAGGGTGCATTTTCAGACACATCTCATTATGCAAACTTGTCATAAGCTCTACTTAAGTATTTTAAGATAGCACGGTAAGATTATCTAACTTTGTATCTTACTTTCCAGTCTTACCGGGACCTCAAGGAAGTAACTCCGGAAGGACTCCAGATGGTAAAGAAAAACTTTGAGTGGGTTGCAGATCGAGTGGAGGTAATTCTTCTCTAGTAAACCTGCAATAAACAAAATGTTAGGGTTTTTTTATTTGATGGCATCATTGGGCTGAGGAAGTGGCTAGGTAGTTGGTAAAGTGTTTGCCTGCTTTGAAACATGAAGACCTGGCTCTAATTCTCCAGCACCCATATAAAACAACAACAACAACAACAAAAATGCCAGATGTGGTGACATTTGTAATCTGTCCCAAGGTTGGGATTCGGGGCATGGTAGCCAGCATACTTGGGACGTTCCAGGCCACAGACAGTCCTATCTCCAGAAGAAAGAAAAAGACAGATACAAGATGGTTTAATCACTTGTTGCACAGTTTCATGTAATAGAGGTCAAAGGAAAAGGCCAGATCCACAAAGTTCTCTGACTTCCACATTTGTGTGGACATATACACAAAAAAATAAATTAATTTTTTAAATTAAGGGAAGAGTTGGCTGGCGCCTGAAGAGCACTGTGCTGTCCTCTGCGCTCCACACCTTTGTCCATAGCAGACAGTGTTCCCAGTATGCTGACAGTCTTGGAGGCCAAGATGTGAAGTTTCAAGGTCCAGGCCAGTGTGGGCAATCTGATTAAGTGAAACTATGCAGGTTTTATTTATTTATGTATTTATTTTTTGAAACAGGGCTTTGTAGTTTTGGACCCTGTCCTGGAACTCCCTCTGTAGACCAGGCTAACTTCGGATCTCTGTTCAGCTCATTTTGTATCTTTTTTCAGTGACTTTGAAAGAAAGGAATACCTTTACAGGTGGTCCCAGCCATGCTACCTCACCAGAACTCTCTGATGTTGAGTTCCATTCACAGTTCTCATGTGGGAACCTGAGGTTCTGTTTCTAACCTCTGTGTGTCACTTTCGTTTTTATGGTATTACAACTGTGAATCCATGAAAGTTGAATGAATCATAATCACTTTTTAGAAGAATATTTCCAATTTATGTGTGTAGATAGAGCACAAAGTAGCCAACTGACAAATTTATAACCTAACCTAATTTGGTTGATTATGCTTTAAAGGTTCAACAATGCTGAAACCCCTGGGATGAAATACTTTGTTATTGTTTCCCAAATATTAAAATGCTTATTATCTTCATTAATTTGTCCAGTAAAAGGTCTTATCTGTTGGCAGGCAGGCAAGGTGGTATATGCCTGTGATCCTAGGACCCAGAAGGCAGTAGGATTGCAAGTTTGAGTCAAGCCTGAGCTGTGTAGCCAGACTCTACCTTAAGTTAAACAAACACATGTATGCATTATACAGAGGTTTGGGATGTGTTCATTCTTTTTTGAGACAGGACCTTGCAATGTAGACCAGGATGGCCACCAACTCCAGGAATCTACCTTCCTCTGTCTCTTCGGTATTGGGATTAAAGGTGTGTGCCACTGTGTCTAAGATTCTTACTATTACTTTAATGATCTTCTTGTTCTGCTTAGTTTTGGTCTGTTGAGAAAGAAAATGCCAACTGTGCATGGTGGCACACACTTTTAATACTAGCACTTGGAAGGGAGATGGCATATCTCTGAGGTTAAAGCCAGCTTGCTCTATGTAATGAGACTTGTCTCAGAAAATAAAACAAAAAAGTTATGTGCTGAGGCTGTAGCTTAGTTTACAAGTGCTTGCCTGGCAGTCCTGAAGCCCTAGGTTTGATCTCCCAGACTGCATAAAATCAAATGTGATGGCGCTCACCTGTGAGCCAGTACTCAGGAAACCAGAGGTTGAAAATCATGTTCAGTTTCCTGTGAAGCTCAGGTTGTCCGGGGCTACAGAGACAAAACCCTTTCAGAAAAGGGAAGGAAAAAATAGAAAAGCCAGCTGTCTGGGTGCCGGAGACAGAGAGGCAACGGTGAGTATCCAGAATTGACAGGCATCCTCAGCTGTGTAATGCCCTGGCTCAACATGCGTACGTACACAGAGAAAGAAAAGATACTCTCTTACACTGACTTCTTGTGGTACTCATTTTTGTCTTTTTCATGCCCATTTTTCCTCTAGTTGCTTCTGAAGTCAGACAGTCAGTGCAGGGTAGTAGTGCTGATGGGTTCAGCTTCTGACCTTGGTCACTGTGAGAAAATTAAGAAGGCTTGTGGAAACTTCGGGATTCCATGTGAACTCCGAGTGACATCTGCCCATAAAGGACCAGATGAGACGTTGAGGATTAAAGCAGAGTATGAAGGTAAACTTTATAAGTAAATGAGGATTTTTGGCTATTTCTGATTTTGGTAAATTTTAAAGATTTTAAAATATTATTCTTGAATAATAATGTTTAAAAGAGCCTTTCCATATTTCCAAGGAAAATTATGTGGCATGTCCTTGTCATGAGCCATGTTTTTGGGTGACTTCTGTCGTGGTCCAGCTGACTGGTTCGTATATTCCAGGCTAGAGCGTGTGATTAGAAATGTTAGGTAGGAGGAACAGAGATATGAAAGAAAACACAGAGACATAGGGTAGTATCTGGACAGCAGCTCAGCCAATACTCAATTCGCCTGCGTTTAATTTTCATACACTTTTATACCCTAATAAAAGAGCGGGGAAAGAAGGCAAAAGACTGCTTTAACATGACACAGAAACGCAGATTGAGTTATAATATAGCTCAGTTGGTGGAGTGCTTAGTATGCAAGAAATTCAGGATTGAACATACAACACCACATAAAACCCAGAACAGGTATCACACCTATAGTCCTAACAGTTGGAGGGTCTAGCTGAGCCTATGTAAACATGTCAGCTTTGAAATTTGTATATGCACTTTAGCTGTTGGTTTTTGATGCTGGAAATGATCAAGCCTCTAAGCACTCTAATGTCTCAAGCACTCTAAGCACTTTAGCTGTGGGTGCTTTACTATATGTACCCCAGCACTCAGATCTTGTGTATTCGGGAAGTAGCCACAACATTTTTACTCACTTTTAAATGAGTACTAGCAGCCTGTTGAAGGACAGCTCAACATGAAAGATGGCCCTTCAGCTGGTGGGGTGAAGACATGTTGCTGAGTCTAAGTAGCAATAGCAGAAGAAAGCTATGAACCATCCATTCCCTCACCTACTTCACGGCATTGACTTTATACCATAGATCTCATAAGTGGCCAGACCTATTCTACCTAGGTTATTATTTACTGTACAATTAGGTAACAAAGTACATCTTAATTTTGAATATATGTATGCAACTATCTTTTAGATACTTTTTCCATAGCAGATTGCTAAGGGATTTAATTTTATTTTTATTGTATAGGTATGTGCATATTCATATGCCACAAGCAGGCATGCAGGTTAGAGAACAGCTTGCAAGAGTCAATTCTAATTCTCTCCAACTATATGGGTTCCAGAGGTCAAACATAAGTCATCAGACTTAGAAACAAAGTCCCCCTTTCCCACGGAGCCATCTCGCCTGCTCAGAATTGTTCTGTTCCTGATGTTACCGTTACCAAAACAAATTACCTGGTTATCTTGTAATTTCCCTAGGGGATGGCATACCTACTGTATTTGTCGCAGTGGCAGGCAGAAGCAATGGTTTGGGCCCAGTGATGTCTGGTAACACTGCATATCCAGTTATCAGCTGTCCCCCCATCACACCAGACTGGGGTGCCCAGGATGTGTGGTCATCTCTTCGATTGCCCAGTGGTAAGACCCTGCAAATTAT
>JAQHUG010000403.1:1471923-1510472 GCA_028555095.1 Dicrostonyx torquatus | reverse complement strand
TGGGTTGCCATATTTATACCCCTCCTGGGACTTGGTGACCCGGCCCCCTTAATTAATTGGGGGGTGGCAGCAGGGTGTGGTCACAAGCCAAAGGACCACACCCCTTCACCCAGGTAGCAGATAAAATTATTTCTGCGAGTGTTTCTGAAAGGAAGCAGCATTGAATATAGACCAAGTAAAAATCTGTTGAAGGATAAACTAAAACAAAAGGAAATATAAGATTGCTCTGTTTGAGATGGGAAATGTCTTTGCCCTTAGACATTAGCATTCCTGGCTAGAAGCCACCATGCTTGACCTGGAACTATTAAGTTAATCATGTACAAGGTCCTGAGGATGCAAAGATGAGTAAAGTTGAACTTCTGCCCTTAGTAAGTCCTTGCTAAACAGTCCTTTGTAGTGTTTGCATGGTCGGTGGTTTTGTGTGTGTGTGAGGAGGTTGGCTTTCGTTGTTGATTTTTGTCTTTTGTGGGATCGCCCACCCCTGTGGAAGGGGTTGAACACAGGTCCCTGTGTTTGCTGGGCAAATGACTATGAATTAGCTTCAGTACTTTAAATGGCCTTAGTAGGGAATAGTGGCAAGGTACTTTTGATAGACTTTCTGATCTCTAAGGAAAAAAAAGAGAATAAAGGGGGATTAATGTCTCCTTTTATTTTCAGTCATCACCCTCAGTTTTTCATAAAACTTACCACCACCTAGTATCTTTGTTTATTGCTTATCACTTCCAGCTAGGAAGTGCATAACCCCAGTACACTGGACAATCTTGTTTTATCTCAGCAACAGTCGATTTCTAGGACAGGCATACACACGCCACTGAAATACTCAATGAATGAAAAAAATGCAAATTCCCAAAGATGGAGACACACAACTAGTGCGTGTCCAGCAGCTGTCCTCCAAAGATCCTTTTGACTGTTTAAATCCTGTTTAGAGGTGGTGGAACCTTTAGAGGTGGAGCCTAGTCAGGGTGTCTTCTTAAAGGAGACATTTGGACTGGGGCTTTCCAGCTTCTTCCCAGCAATCATTAAGTGACCAGCTTTAAGTGACTACCACAAGCTTCCCACCATGATGCTCTTCCTCGCCAAGGTTCCAGAGCAACAAACCAACTAACCATGGGTTGAAATTTGTGAACTCATGGTCCAAAATAATCTTAGTTCAGTATGAACTGAGTGGCAGGCACCATGTGACCACTGGCTAGACAGTTTCAGCCCTTGACTCACAACAAATAGGAAATAAATATGGCTTAAAAGCTGCTTAACAGCCAGGTGGTGGAGGCGTACTGGTAGCGTACACCTTTAATTCTAGGCAGAGGCAGGCAGATATGAGTTCTATGCCAGCTTGGTCTACAAATCGAGTTCCAGGGCAGCCAGCAGAACTGTTACACAGAGAAACCCTGGGGGGCGGGGAAGGACTGCTTAACAACCGCATTAGGAGAACCTGGGGTTGACTCTGGAGGAAGTGAAGGGAGGTTTGACATAGGTCTCCCCGGTTACCATAAAAAGCAGTGACAGCAAAGTAAGGTTTGTGGCCTCAGGATTATAAGAGTGAGATAGTACTTAAATACTTAAAGGATCAGTGCTCAGAGGTACAGTATGGTACTGAGTGTGTACTGATGGTAAGGGCCCTTAGCATGCACGGGACTGCTCTCCAGCGCCACCCAAGGAAGCTGACCCTTAGAACCAGAATGTAGACTGGCTATGTGAACTTACAGAAGTACTTTAAGGAAAAGTAGTTTGTTGTGTGGCATCCACATAAATCGTAGAATCCAGTTCAGAACTGGGCATTCGCACCTGATTAGGCACAACCCTCTGCTCTGGAACTGGATCTCGAAGAAGTTAAACAGTGCCTTCGCATTTGCGTCCGCACCAGAGTCAGTCCCGGGTTCTGACCACTATTCCAAGTCCTGAAATGGCAATTCTGAAACACCCCTAAGAAGCTGTGCCTCTACCTGCCTCCTTCACGCCCTGCTCCTTCACGCGATTCCCGAGGGTTTCTTAGTTACCGTCTCACGGGCTTTACTTCTCTCCCGAAGCCTGTCGCCCCGCCGCAGCCTCACCACCGTGGTCGCACCAGAAGGCTCGAGGCTTTGGGCCGACAATTTCGGTGAGCCCCTCCTGAGTCCTACGCTTTCTTCCTCCAGCCGCCTTTCGTCTGGAGTAGGGGTGCTAATCACAAGGTAAACCAATTTCTTGCCGGAAGACGAGCGGTTTTCGATGCTAACTAGCTCTGGGACCTATAAGCTGGCGGTGCCCAGTCGCCTAGCAACCACCAACTTCCTCCTCCGCCCGGCCAACTTCGAGATTCTCTTCCGGGGCAGAGGTCGCCCAGCTCCTACCCTCGTCTCCTCCAAGATGGCGAGCGGCGGCAGCGGCGGGGTGTCGGTTCCTGCGCTGTGGAGTGAGGTGAACCGTTATGGCCAGAACGGCGACTTCACACGTGCCCTCAAGACCGTCAACAAGAGTAAGTGTCGGGGCAGCCCGGGCTGTCAGGACGCCGCCGCCCGTGTCCAGCGCGCGGAGCCTCGGCACAGCGCCGTCGGAATCGCTGAGTCCTCCAGCTCAGTCCTAAGCCCGGGGGCGGGTGGCAACCCCACGGCCACCGGCGGCCCGAGCTCGGTTGCTTAGGGCCACGTGGACTTCCCTCTGTACCCGCGGGATCCGGCGCGAGGGGGAGGGGGGCCTTAAAGAGACCGCAGCGTCCCGAACCGCTTCCAAATTGATCTCGATTTCTTCTCCACTGCTGGATTTTGCAGAGACGTCAGATTGACTCTTCTTCTTCATTATCTTGAGGGACGTGATCCGTACAGTCTCGTGGAGGGAGCTTGTTGACTGGGGCAAGGGTAGGGGCAGGAGAAGCAACCTTCCTGGATACATAACAGCATGTTGCAGACAAGGTGGAAGTGTTGCAGATTCTACAGGGGAGGGGTGTGAATGTCAAGGCTCCATTTATTCGTTTCCACGTATATAGTCTCCCCTGTGGTTAGCCAGAGTGTGTGAGAGTGTGTGTCTCCGCGTAAGTGCCCCAACATTTAAAACTACATAGGAAGAAAAACTCGGATCTGTGTTTTTACCCCTTATAAGTGATCATTTCTAATTTTGCCTTCACTATGAGATTCCATACGTTGTTATTCTTCACTATGTGTCTGTAATTTGGCCATGCTAGATTCGGTAGAGTAGATGCGCTTGTGTGTTAGGCTTGGTAATGTAACTACCAAATGGTTTAGCTGCGCAAAACACTAGTTATGTAAAAGGTACAGCAGTAACCTACACTGTGAAAATAATGATGGTGGCCACAGTGCATTGAGGAAAATAGCGACTAATTAGAATCCTTGATTCTACTTGAATTAACAGTATCCCTTAACTGGGCCCCCAACCAATACTTAGCAGTGTAACCCTCTGCAGTAATACTTTAACCAGCCAGAACTGTCATTTCAGCAATATATATCAATTTTTAGAAATTGAACTCCGATAGTTGACCAGGAGCAAGGACAACTATGATCCTAGTCATTTTGGCACTAACCTGCTGTTAGCATTCAGCCTGGGCCACCTGAGTTATTTGTATATCTCTTTGATCGCGTGTCTGCGTTGTTCTTTGGTCTTGCAATGCTGGAAACTGGACTTAGGGCCTCACATATGTTAGGCGAGCTATATTCCCATTTTTATTAGTAAAAAATTGGGTAAGGAATGGATTTAAAAATGACTTTCCTAATATCGTTCTCTAGTATTGCAGATCAACAAGGATGATGTAACCGCCCTACACTGCAAAGTTGTTTGCCTTATCCAGAATGGAAGTTTCAAAGAGGCCTTGAATATCATCAATACTCACACCAAAGTGTTAGCCAAGTAAGTGGGTCAGTTAGTTGTCCAGTTACTAGAAATACTTTTGCTAGCGTTGTTTGCTTCTACTAGTCACTTACTTTCGACCTCCTTTTCTTTCCCCTTTGTTTTGTTGTTGTTTGTTTGTCATGGTCTTTCTGAAATTGGAAGAAGCAGTAGTTACTTCTCTTCTGTTCTGCTCTGCTATTAGAAGCATTTATTGGTTTGGTTTGGTTTTGTTTTCCCTGGTTTCATCGTTTTGTATTTGCATGTTTGTTTGTTCTGGGTCTAATCCTCTATAGCCTGGAATTTACTGTGTAGCCCAAGTTGGTCTCAAATTTTAAAATCCTGTTTCAGCCTCCTGAATGATGGGATGACAGGTAAGTGCCACAGTTCCCAGCTTTCTTTCTCTTGAACTACTAAGAAGGGGCAAACGACAAAGGAATGCAGAATATAAATGTGAAAAGAGCCAGGTGTATAATTTATGCTTGTAATCCTGTACTCAGGAAGCTGAGGCCGAGTTCCTAGTTTGAGGCTCTGTTTCCAAAGGTGGGATTTGGTGAAGGGTGTAAGTTATAGTTCATGGAGTGCGGATGGAGGGAGAAAGCACTCATGAATCCATCAATAGATATGGATAAGGTTAGAACATAGGCATATCTAAATTGATGGAAGGCTTTAAGGTGATGTGGCAGGCTTAGCCTGACCTTTGGCCATAACTCCATTAATTGTTGGTTTTTTGTTTTGTTTTGTTTTTTGTTTTGTTTTTCGAGACAGGGTTTCTCTGTGGCTTTGGAGCCTGCGCTGGAACTAGCTCTTGTAGACCAGGCTGGTCTCGAACTCACAAAGATCCACCTGCCTCTGCCTCCTGAGTGCTGGGATTAAACGCATGCGCCACCACCGCCCGGCTCTCCATTAATTGTTTAGGCAAGACCTTTCAGTTGTTTTAAGTTTTTGGTGGTTTTTAAATTTATCATTTCACAGAATGTGAACTTCCTGAATGGTTACTTTTTTACATTTGTTTTGATAGATTTTTTTTCTGGGTGGGAGATTTTAGTTGAAACTTCATGGTGAACTTTAGCTATCATATTAATGTGGGTGAGTTTTAAATCTGGGTATTTAAATGCTGCTTGTTTGGTTTTACTTTGCCAGTTAATTATAAATACAGTATTTTACTTCTAATTTTTTTTGTTTGTTTGTTTGTTTGTTTTTTTGTTTTTCAAGACAGGGTTTCTCTGTAGCTTTGGAGCCTGTCCTGGAGGACCAGGCTGGCCTCGAACTCACAGAGATCTGCCTGCCTCTGCCTCCCGAGTGCTGGGATTAAAGGCGTGCACCACCACCACCCAGCTCTAATTGCTTTTTTCTTTGCTAATTATTTGCTTCATGAACAAAAATAGAAACATCATATAACTTATTAGGAAGATTTAAGAAAGTTTTTTCTTTGTAGATGGCATCTCGTGTCTCCCAGACTGGCCTCAAGCTCCTGAGGTAGCTGAGGTAGAGCTTAGGTTTCTGATCTTTACCCATACTTCCCAGGGCTGTGATAACAGATGTGTACCACATCCAGTTGTGGGGTGCTGGGCATAGAACCAGAACTTCGTGTATTCTAGGCAAGCACTCTGCCAGCTGTGTCAGGATATACCATTTGAGTATTTGTGTCTAAGGCAATCGTGGATTTAGCTAGCCCACGATTGCCTTCTTTAATGCTTATTTCAAAATACCAGTAGTTTTGTTAATATTCACGAAAAAAAAGAGTCGATGAGGAAATGAATGTAGGACTTTGTGCCTCTTTAAGAGTCTGTGTGATTTGGGAGGGAAGTCAGAAAGCTTTGTTTTGACTATTAAATAGATTAACATGAGTTAAGTGCTTAGAGCAGTGGCTCAGCCTTCCTCGTGCTGAGACCCTTTAATACAATCCCTCATGTTGTGGTGACCCCAACCATAGAATTATTTCATTGCTACTTTGTAGCTACTGTTATGAATTGTATTATAAATATCTGTGTTTTCTGGTTGTCTTGGGGGTTGTAACCCACAGATTGAGATTAACCACTGGTTTAGAGCAATCTGGTATATATGGGGTGTTACATTATTAGGTAATAATCAGATGCTGGGTTTTTTTTTTTAAATTCTTTTTTTTTTCAGTAACTCTCTCTCCTTTGAGAAGGCATATTGCGAGTACAGGCTGAACAGAATTGAAAATGCCTTGAAGACAATAGAAAGTGCCAACCAGCAGACGGACAAACTAAAGGAGCTTTACGGACAAGTGGTAATTACTGCTGTAAATACTTGTTGACAGTCATCCCAAGTAAGCATGGCCTTAGCCCTAACATGGAGCAGGGATGAGGAAATTCAGCCCATCCTGATCTCAACAAAATTAGCCACCAAACCAGTTCTTGAGGTTTGGATAAATTCCCGGTTCTTGCTCTTTGCTGGAAGAGTTGTATGTATAGTATTCTGTAAGCTAAAACTTCTTCAAGGTCAGTGTATAAAATTGCAACTTCTGGTTAGAAAGGTAAAGAAAGGCCAGTGAGCTGTGTACATAGGTGAGACAGTATTTCTAATATTAACTAGTATTCTAAGTTTAAAATAGGATGATTATGAAGGGTGGGGATTTAGGCGACTTTTTTGCAATATATATTGTATTTGTAAAACTATGCCCTATGAAAATATTGTTTTGAAAATTGTTAAACTTAGATGTATTCATCGTATATATGTATATATGTGTGAGTATTCTGCATCCGTGTATTCTGCATCCGTGTATTCTGCATCTGCACCACATGCTTGCTTTGTGCCATGGAGGTCAGAAGACAGTGTCCCATGCCCAGGAACTGGAGTTACAGATGGTTGTGAACCATCATGTAGATAGTAGGGATTAAACCCGGGTCCTTTGCAAGAACAGGTACTCTTAACCACAGAACTGTCTCTCCAGCCCCTGAAAATATTCTCAAAAGATTCGAGACAAAACTCAGCCTGATCTGAAAGTGCTGTTAACAATGAGAGGACAGAGGTGCAAACTGGGTCATTGTGGGTTCCAGGACTCGGAGGAACTAGTCTCTGGACACATAGGGGCCTAATTGATCTAGAGGAGCAGCTGTTACTGCCCTTCTTGTTTGTTGATTTCATTTGAAGGAAGGTTCTTTCTTAGTATATAGCCTGAAACTTGATGTGTTGACTAGACTGGCCTTAAGCTCACAGAGATCCTCCTGCTAGGATTAAAAGCATGTGCCTCCATGCCCAGCCCTGTTGCTGCCCTTTTAGAACAGCTTGACTGAAGCAAGACTTCTGTTGTAGATACTTAGTACTGTATCATTGTGTGTGACCCCTGATTCCTGAGAAACAGAAAGTAAAGGTTGTGTATAGTGAACTTCTAGGAAATTTTAAGACTTCAGTTAACATTTAATTTTTTTTCTATTTACTGGCACTTAGTATCATTTTGTGTGGCCTTTTTTTCCTTCATTGTAATTCAGGTAGCAGAATTACATAGATTTTTATAGATTGCACAGATCGTTATAGAAAGATAAAGAACTTGCTTCCTAAATGTAGGTATTATAATACCTACAAATGTATATTATAATAAAGATTCATCACAAGCAATTTTTCTTAAAAGTATTAGCGCTCAAAACTAGTTAAAATATACAAAAGATAAACCTTTGACTTGCTCATATTGTGTTTCTATGTTCCTTCCTTACTGGTTCCAGAAAACGTTAGTGCGTCTGAAACCAAGACCCTTAGTCACCTCTGACTTCTGTGTTTTGGCCTTAGCTCTACCGCTTGGAACGGTACGACGAGTGCTTGGCTGTGTACAGAGATCTTATCCGGAACTCTCAGGACGATTATGACGAGGAACGGAAAACAAACCTGTCAGCAGTTGTTGCAGCGCAAAGCAACTGGGAGAAGGTGGTTCCAGTGAGTATCCTTCCGACCCACACAGCTGTGAAACTGTATTCATGTACTTGCGGTTTGACTGACGTTTTTCTCTGTGACAGGAGAACTTGGGTCTCCAAGAAGGCACACATGAGCTCTGCTACAATGCCGCCTGTGCACTGATAGGGCAAGGCCAGCTGAACCAGGCCATGAAAATCCTACAGAAAGCTGAAGGTTGGGAGTTTTTAAAGCTTTCTGTAACTACAATGTGGGATACATAACTTTAGATAATCTCTAAAAATTGCATTTAATATTTGTGAAATTCTGAAGTGGAAATTACTGGGGCAGTGAGAATTTTTCAGAGGTTTGTCTAGCCATCTCTCATTGGCCATCTCTCTAGTTTTGTTTAAGAATTAGTTTCTAAAGTTTAATTTTGAAAAAAAGGTCTTTGAGCGGTTATTATGAGTACTAAATGTAAATTAATTGACTCACAGCAAAACAAGTATTATAATAAAATGATTCCAGAACTAGTGAAGGGCTAGTGAAACAGCTCAGCGCTAGGGCACTTGCCTCTAACCCTGACCTGAACTCAGCCGCAGATAGCTACATGGTGGGAGAGGATTGACTGCTACAGGTTGACGTCCACATGACATGATATGCAAACACATGCTCATGTGCGCGCACACACAGAATAAAATTTATAAATGTAAGTTTAAATTTTTTAGTCATTCCATATGTATTAGTTATTATTATTATATTATTTCTACACAATACATATTACTCCTGTGTACATGTGCACATATGAACTGTACCACTTGACATTTTAGCTCATTTAATATTTTTCTACATATATTTTATACTTTGAAGCCTTTAATTTAAAAACAGGGTGGTAGGGGTACAGTTAGCATTCTACATGGTTTTGGGTTCAGTCTCCAGCTCCAAAATAGAAAAAACAAGGAAGAAGGAGAGGAATGAGAGAGGACAGAGAGAAGGCTTGGGTGATTTAAATTTAAATTTAGCAGATTTTAGATTTGACTCAAAACCATAGCTTAAGTTTATGGGATCTGTCACCCTCTTATGCCCTCTACAGGCATCAGGCACACACATGATGCACACTGTTTTATCCAGGAATTCTATTTCTAGAATTAAATAAATGTGTGTGTGTGTGTGTAGATGTATTTTGCATAAAAAATAAAGGGATGTTTGGGAGAACGAGTTTATAAGTAGCATGAGTTTCTATGTTGTTAAAGATAGGTCATGGGAGCTGGGGGGAATTATGTAGTCAATAAAGTGCTTGCCTTGTAATGAATGAACTCATTCCTAGTCCAGTCCTCACATAAAAAAGCTGTGGTAGGGCTGGAGAGATGACTTAGCAGTTAAAAGCACTGGCTGCTCTTCCAGAGGACCCACATTTGATTTGGCACCCACATGGTAGCTCATAGCCATTTGTAATTCCCGTTCTAGGGAACCAGATTGCTTCCTCTAGCTTCCATGGCCACCAGGTACACACATGATGCACACATACATGCTGGCAAAACCTACATCTAAAATAACAATTGCAAACAAACAAAAACTCTAGGTCTGAGGATGTATCTCAGTTGGTAGACTGCTTGAAAAATGCTCAGAAATTAGGTTTTGCCCTTCGAACTGTGAAAAGAATAGGAAGTGCACAGTGATGCTAATTTTAAAGCCATTTACCATTTTTCTCCTATAGATCTTTGTCGCCGTTCATTTTCAGAAGATTCTGTAAGTATTCAATAAAACCAAATTTTATGTTTTGACTAATAGTAGTGGGAAGTTTCATTATTGTGTTTTAACTTTGTGGGAAAGATGACAGCATGTACTCGGTTCTTATCCAATCAGATAGTAATTTTCTTCAGGAACTTGCCTTCAGCCAATCTGGGCATTCTGTGTGATTTGTATTGAGACAAGCACCTTTTTACTTGTTCTTCTTTTACTTTAATTCCTAGTTTTAACATTTCTCTATCAAACACAAATGAAATCCTGTGTTTGGGAATAGCATCTCATACCCACTTAGCCAGTATGCTTTCACCAGCTTAGTGCTAGGTTAGTAAAAGAGAGTACTGGGTGCTGGGAAGATGGCTTACTCTGTGAAGTGCTAGCTGTGAATCCTGACAGTAGTTTTATTTGCTGGGTTCCTGGGCATGATGCACACATCTTGCACTGTAATCCTAGCCCTCTAGAGGTGCAGCCTACCCTGATGAACAGGTTCTGAGCAAGTAAGAGACCCCGTATCAAATAAGAAAGTAGATGGGATGAGAAGATGGTACATGTACAGACATGAATATATATACTCATGGATAAAGAATATAGCCTCCTAGCTTTGAATATTTGTTATGAATGTGCGCCAGCCAGTCTTTCTGGAAGGATTGGAGAATAATCCTTCAGCATATAAATTACATTAGCTTAATCTGGGGCATCAATTAAGAAAGCCATCTACATCTATTTTTTTTAGGTATTGGGGATCGAACCAAGGGCCCTCATGAATGCTAGGAATCATTCTGCTATATGTCCAGCAAATCCAAGAGAGAGCTTTGAATTCCCTGGATATAGAGTTACAGGCAGTTGTGAGCTGCCACATCTGCATGCTGGGAAGTAAACTCGGGTCCCAATGTTAAAAGCAGTATGTGCTCTTAACACTGAGCTATCCAGCCCTGAGAAGCATGTTTGAATGTGTTTTTGCAAGAAAGCAGTTTTTAAGAATTTGGAGAGATGTCATCAAAAGCACATGTTACTTTTTTATAATACGTTTAGTAATTAATACCTTGCATTCTTGCATCTGTGACCATACTTGTTCAAGACCTCCTTTCCCATTTTCCGTCAACAGTTTGCTGAAATTCAAAGCTGATTCTCAGGGAAGATTCCTGAAGTTACATAACTTCATAAAGATTGTGTATAATTAGCCGGGCGGTGGTGGCGCACGCCTTTAATCCCAGCACTCGGGAGGCAGAGGCAGGCGGATCTCTGTGAGTTCGAGACCAACCTGGTCTACAGAGCTAGTTCCAGGAGAGGCTCCAAAGCTACAGAGAAACCGTCTCAAAAAACCAAAAAAAAAAAAAGATTGTGTATAATTCAAATGTCTGGAATACTTGGTAAAAATATGTAGCTGTTTCTTTTTATTTATTTATCCATTTCTGCTTAGGATGGGACTGAGGAAGACCCCCAGGCAGAGCTGGCCATCATTCATGGTCAGATGGCGTATATCCTGCAGCTGCAAGGTCGCACAGAGGAGGCGCTGCAGCTCTACAATCAGATAATAAAACTGAAGTGAGTTGTTGAATTGAAGCATTCCTGGGGGTGAGGCTTTTGTTGTTTACACTGTGTCTGATACTAACTGTTGCTTGTTCACAGGCCAACAGATGTGGCTCTACTTGCTGTAATCGCAAATAACATCATTACCATTAATAAGGTATGAACTCTGGTTTTTCTACATGTGTTTTATGCTGAGAACATATTATCTCAGCTTTTTTCTAGGATGTTTTCTTTTTTCCATTACAGAAAGGAATTCAGGTGTAACAAACTCATAATGGAGAGTATTTTCAACTCATAGTATTGGTGTTTTTGCCATGTTTATTCAAGTAGTAAAACTTTTTTAGTTGTAGGCCTTGGATTTTAATAAAATATTTCCTGTCTAGTTTATGCTAACAATGAAGAATATCTTTGTGTTAGAAAAGTATAAGTAGTTTGGACCTTTCAGTACATGGGTGTTTTATATTCCTTTTCTGAGTCTAAATTGGGGGGGGGGCAGTTATGGGGAACAAGATATGGGTAGGTGTTTTGTCCTACCTACCTACCCTCTGTAAAACATTACAGGAGTGGTTATAGGTACTTCTAACTTAAGAGTACTATACTAATCAAATTAATTATTGTGTGGAACATTGTTTAAATGGAAAAACAATTCAAGTTGAGATTTGAAATCAACTATGGTTTATCATGCTGTTCCTTATCTTCAATGGTAGGAGACTGAAAGAAGCTGTTTGTATGAGGGAGTTCCAGGACAGCTAGGGCTGTCACACAGCCTATTTGAAAAACCAAATAAGTAAAAAGAAAAGTCTCAAATTGGCATACATAAAGAATTGAATTATAAAAAATAGTAATAATACCTAATTCAAAAGCATGGGTATTGTATTGGGAGTAGTGGCTCACTCATACCTATAACCCCAGCACTTGGAGGTAGAGTTAAGTATGAAGGTCATCTTCAACTGCACACTGAATTCAAGGCCTGCTAGAGCTACCTACGACTGTCTCAAAACAAGAACATGCTTGCAAGCAAAAGAAACTGTCTTCAGAGTGCTTTATGGCTTAGTTGTATTACTTTCTTAAGAAATGCACGATCGATGCTCAATAATTTTAATTTTGTTTTCTATCCCTCTCACCCTCATTATGAAGAGCTGGGGCTTGAATTCAGAGCCTCGGTGCTCAGTACATGGTTGCCCTGTAAGAAGCTTTTGAAATTGATTCTTCATGTGGCTGTCTAATTGAACTTAGGAAAGGGAATTAGTGACTGTACTACATTCGTGTTGTCTGCTACAAGTGAGGTCTGTTTCAGAAACTTAGAGGTTTTCTTAGCCACAATTTAAGCAGGATTGTCACCTTCTTCACTTCTCATCTAAATTCTAAACGGCATGGTTAATAGACACTGCAGGTATGTGTCTTTGTAGTCATCTTGATTTTTTGAGATAGGGTTTTTCTATGTAAAAACCCTGGCTGTCCTGGATCTCACTCTGTAGACCAGGCTGGCCTCAAACTCACAGAGATCTGCCTGCCTCTGCCTCCCAAGTGCTGAGATTAAAAGTGTGCACCACCACTGCCCAGTATCTTTGTAGTCTTAAGTGACTAGGGTTTGTGTTGTCCAGATTTACTACTTACAGAGCACAAAACAGACAGGCATGGTGGTTCACTCCTGACATCTTAGCACTTGAGAAGCCAAAGCAGGGAACTGCTATGGATTCCAAGCTACCCTGGGCTATAGAGTGAGACCTGTCTGAAAACCAAACACTAAAAACGAAGTCTCAAAACCAGCATCCAACATTGGGAAGATGAAACAAAAGCTTGTTCTCCCCTAAAGAAGGTCATGTCAGCATGTCCATAGCTGTAAGTGGACAAGGAATATGTGTTTACATAAACAAACAAAAACTAAACTTTCTTATTGTGTTTATGTGAAATAAATGAATGGAAAAGGAAGGTGTTTGAGAGTCACAAAAGCCAAAGTGGAAGTTCTGCTAATGGTGGACAACTTTTCTTTGTCAGGACCAAAATGTCTTTGACTCCAAGAAGAAAGTAAAATTAACCAATGCAGAAGGAGTAGAGTTCAAGCTCTCTAAGAGACAGCTGCAAGCCATAGAGTTTAACAAAGCTTTGCTAGCTATGTATACAAACCAGGTAAGTAATAAGTGTTGCCTGGCTGACCTTGTACTACGTGTGCTTAT
The DNA here is from genome assembly GCA_028555095.1 of Dicrostonyx torquatus. Taxonomy (NCBI): domain Eukaryota; kingdom Metazoa; phylum Chordata; class Mammalia; order Rodentia; family Cricetidae; genus Dicrostonyx; species Dicrostonyx torquatus. Next base: position 1,497,351 of record JAQHUG010000403.1, on the reverse strand, counting down.
GAGGCACAACGGGTATTTGTATGATCTGTTTTGTCTTCTTTCCTTCTTTAGTATTACATATAAGTTTAGTAATTTTGCTAAACAAGTAATTGACCCACTTCTCTAAGCACATGGACTTAATAACTTTAGAGAAAGTTAGCAGCTTTATGGGAGGGGGTGTTCTCTTTCCTGTTTAATTGCTGGTGATTGATCACAGACTTGTACATACTGCTGAGCTACATGCCCAGCCCTATGGTTACTTTCATTGCTAATCTTTCTGAATTAAAACAGAATCATTAAAGACATCAGTCAGATCTAAGATCCAACTTCCATTTTACTGTACATAGCACAAATTAGAAATGTTAAGTGTTACAGTTCTTTTTTTAAAAAATGATTTATTTGATATTTATTATTATTTTATGTGTCTTGTCTGCATGTCTGTCTGAGCACCCCTTGTTTGCCTGCTGTTAGATTCCCCTAGAACTGGAGTTACAGTCATGAGCTACCATGTGGTTTCTGGGAATCGAACCCAGATCCTCTGGAAGAACAGCCAGTGCTCTTAACTGTTAAGTCATCTCTCCAACCCCCAAAGGGTTTAGTTCTTTATCTGTATTCCTAATTAAATTCTGAATTCATACTGTAGAGCACAAAATTTTAGTCCAAAAAGATGAGAAGCAGTAATGTTTTTATTATTTAGAGCTGAGTCAAGTTTCTTGATGTTTTAGGAAGAAATATATTTCCGTGGCTTTTCTGTTCATTGTGTTGCTTTTAGGAAGAAATTCTAAATTTCATTTACCTGGAACTTGGGTTTCAGACGATCATTTAATCCAGTGGTTTTTAACCTTCCTAATGCTGTGACCCTTTAATACAGTTAAAAAATTATTTTTGCTGCTACTTCATAACTGTAATCTTACTACTGTTATAAACCATAATATAGATATCTGTGTTTTCTGATAGTCTTAGGCCACCTCCATAGAAAGGACATTTGACCCCAAAGGGGTCATGACCCACAGGTTGAGAACCACTGATTTAGAATTTGCTTGTTGCTTACTGCTTTTAGGACTCTCTTAAACTCAGTAACTAGAAGTTTTGTCCTTACCATAAATAACGAGATGGATGCTATAAACTGATGTGTTTAACCCTACATATTTTTTCGCCTATTGTTTTAATTCAAACTGATTACCCCATCCCTTTATTTTGGATTATTTAATGTTTAATTTTATTAATACACTTATTAATAAGGAGTGCATCTTTTAGGCAGAACAGTGCCGAAAAATATCTGCCAGCTTGCAGTCCCAGAGTCCTGAGCATCTCTTGCCTGTGTTAATCCAAGCTGCCCAGCTCTGCCGTGAAAAGCAACACACAAAAGCAATAGAGCTGCTTCAGGTAAAGACATCAAGCTTGAATGTTTAGTGAGGCATCAGGTAGTTAAAGCTGTTTCGTTACACTATAATGTGCCAGCCTGTGCATTACACTGTAACAGCCTACAAACTAAGTTCCAGTGTTGCTTTAGTTGACTTTTAAGTTACACCTTCTTTATATGTTGTAATGTAAATATTTGTGTAAATCCCAAAGAATGCTTTTTCATCTGGCAGTCTATACAGCATGAGTTAGAGAGTTGAACTTTAGACTTATACCATGCTTGACCCCCATTTCAGTAATGTCTGCCTTAGTGGGTCCTACTCCATAGTCCCAGTTAGGGAGATACTGACTTGGTTTTTAGCATTCTGAAACAGCTGGCATATTAGGTAAATGTTATATATTATATGAGTTTCATGAGTTGAGAAGATGGACAGGATAAAATTAGGACCATTCTGAGAGAAAGTCGCCTAGCAGAGACCCCCAATGAGGAGGGAGTAGTTGAATGTGTCTCTTTAAAACAAGCGAGTCTGTATAGCAGGGATCGTGACATCATGGTACCTTCTTAGAGAGTTTGCTGTAAAGCATGGGTGTTGAATATAGTTTCTCCTAAGGTAAGATTTTGACCTGAACCAGGTTGGTAGCACACTCCATTAGTCCCAGTACCTGGGAGGCAGAGGCAGGCAGATCTCTGAGTTCAAGGCTACAGATCAAGTTCCAGGACAACCAGAGCTATACAGAAATCCTGTCTTAAAAAAAAAAAAGTCCAGAAACCAGAAGTTTAATACTTTGAGCTGAACTTTGAAATTTTACATAGCTGACTTAGTAATTATAATCTTACAGTTGTATAAATTAAGCATGTATTTTTTTAAAATTGTTTTTATTGAGCTATACATTTTTCTCCACTCCTCTCTCTTCCCTTCCTTCTTTCTCCCATTTTACCCTTTCTCATGACCCCCATGCTCCCAGTTTACTCAGATCTCGTCTTTTTCTCATTCCTATGTAGATCCATGTATGTTTTGCTTGGGGTTCTCTTTGTTGTCTAGGTTCTCTGGGGTTGTGGACTGTAGGCTGGTTTTTCTTCACTTTTTGTCTAAAAGCCACTTTTAAACACGTATTTTTAACCCACGACTAAAAATATTTTAGGAATTTTCTGATCAACACCCAGAAAATGCCGCCGAAATCAAGCTTACCATGGCACAATTGAAGATTTCTCAAGGTATTAATGTTTGGCTTTTAAGTTCTTTGTTCACTGGTAAAGGTTAACTGCTCTTTCAAACATACTAGACTGCGTGATGTCCAACAGATGAGTAGTGAGGAAATCGGCCTCTTGGGTTTTTGGTTTTCCCTGTGCTGTTAGAATGATTCTCAAGCCTTAAAGGTCCATGCGAGCCTGAGGCTCCTGTTGCAGAGCACTGTGCTACATCTCCTGGGCTGTCCCATGCAGAGAGCCTGCCTCACAGTGTGTGCAGTGAGAACGGAGCTCCTTCGCTTTGGACTTCGCAGTGTTTCATAGCTTGTTCGCTTTTTCTTGTTTACTTTGCTAAGCACAGAAACTTATCTCATATATTTGATACCCAATAGAACACTGTGGTTTGTTTGTTTTTAATTAAGCTTGGTTATCTAGGATTGAGTTGTCCAGTGTCCTAGATGCTCTCTTCTTGTAGCTATTTGAATTTTAAACTAATAAGAACAGAATGAACTTTACAGCTAGGCGTGGAGCACATGCCTATAACCCCTGCTGTCTGAAGATTGAGGCAGGAGGATTATGAGTTTAGAGCTAATCTGGGCTACATAGTGGGGCCTGTTTCAGAAATGTTTTAATAGTAGCCAGATAAAATTAAAGGTGACTGTGTGGGCAGCACAGGTGCTTGGACCTTGACATTACAGAAGTAGATATTAGACAGCTCAAGTTCTCAGTGGGCAGTAGCAGACTGTCCAGAAAATTTCAGCTAGCCACAGTGGCTGAGATGAAAATTTCATGGGTTGGGGGAAAATAGTTGGCATTTAGGAAAAAGTGTAAAAAGAAAAAAAAATGTTCCTTAGTGAGGCAATAATTGAAACAAGATTGAGAATTGTCTGGGAATTAAAGATGAAATTTTGGGTTATTGAGATTTGCAGTGAGCATAAAATCAGAATTTTAATACCACCAGTTTTCTATTACACTCTAGTCTGTAGTAACATATTTCAAGGCCCTTTGTGAAGTCCCCACCCCCGTTCAGGTTCCAGTCTAAAAAAGAAGAAATGTCACTCATCAGCCTAGAGTTATAAGACTTTGGATAAAAGCTTGTAGGAAGCCATGGTTCCAGGCTGGGAGCAGTGAGGGCCTGAGAGCTGCTGTGCCGCACGCCCGAGACTCCATCCTCCGAGAGAGATAGGCAGATTCCAGCAGTTGCTCACTAGCAGCCTCGTCAAACTGCGAACTTGTGATTCGGTAGCCCCTGGCTCCACAGTAGCTCCAAGGAAGACAGCCGACATCCTCTTTCCATGTCTGTGTACACAGTCGCATCCCATATGTTCAGCACACAGTCAGTTTCCTTATTTAAGAACTGAGCAGTGGGTACACCATCCAAAGTCCCCAGTGGTTATGTAGTCAGAGACACTGCAACATGCATTTTCCCAAGGACAAATGATAGGAAGTAAATTTTCTGGTATTTTTCCCACACTGTGCTTTATTCACTGTGCTGCTGGTTTTGTGTTCCATATCCTTAGGCAATATTTCCAAAGCTTGTCTAATACTGAGAAGCATAGAGGAGTTAAAGCATAAGCCAGGCATGGTAAGTTCCCAAGTGATCCTGGAAGACCATGAGAGGCCACTGTTTCCATGTCTGTGCTCTCTGTGTTCTTTCATTTCTGCTTCATGTATGAATAAGGCAGGACTAGCGTTTAGAATGGCTCCAGTTCCTCATCTGAGATACAGTTCATTGTGTGCTCTGGTTGTGAGCTGTACTGAGTCTTGTTAAAGCCTCACATTACCCATAAAGCGCAGCTTCAACCTCAGACCTGCATGTGAATTTTTTTCTTCTTGCTAGATTATCATGTCATTGTAATTTTTTGGGTTTTTTTTTATTGTTTTTATTGTTTGTTTTTGTTAAAACAACTTAAAAGTAGTGGTCAGTAAATTTGGATTTTAGTTCTTTGTTCAAATACTGCAGGTTTAAACCAGGAATGGTGACACACACCTTTAGTCCCAGCACTCCAGAGGCAGAATCTCTTTCAGCTTGAGGCCAGCCAGTACTATTAGAAGTGACCCTGTCTCAAAGAGCCAAGTTTATATAGCTCACAGTATTGCAGGTTTATCTAGGTGCAGAAGTGTCTTTTTCATAATTCACACTTGGCTGGATGATAGACATTCATCTGTTGAACTAAGAACTGTTTTCTTCATGTTTCTGGCTCTCACACAGCTTGTCCACAGCACTGATAATTGTGCACTGTCTTCGGTGCTTTCTCTTCACCCATATTTTAAGGCCTGTGCTACAGCTTTTTTTTTTTATTAGAACTATACCATTATATGACCGAAAAAGCTGACCTTTTGCTATAAGGAAAATTTCATCTGAGCTGTTGGACTTTTTGCCATAGAGGCTGTGCAAGTATTCTCTTGTTATACTCTGAACAACTGCGGGATCTCATTGGTGCACTGTAGTAAAATACCGACCAAAACCACTTTGGGTAGGAAAAGAGTTCATTTGCCTTACAGGTTACAGTAAACGAAATAAGTACTTAAGGGAAGCCTGGAGGCAGGAACTGAAGCAGAGGCCGTGGGACACCATGTACTGGTTTACTCTAGGCTCACTTTTTTTATATTGTCTGGCCATTTGCCCAGTGATGACTCCCCTCACAGTGGACTAGGCCTGCCCACATCAGTCATGAATTAAGAAAATGCCATACAAGCATGGCCATAGGCCAGTCTGATGCAGTCAGTTCCTCAGTTGAGGTTCCTGCTTCCCAGGTGCGTCATGCTGATGTTTAAGACTGACCGTCACACTTGTGTTATCTCTGTCTGACCAGTGTGGTCAGACTGTGTCAGTTTTACCAAAGTGTCTTTAAAATGCAACTGTTTTGTTTCTACTGTTCCTTTAAGTGCACAGCACATACCCATGCACACAGATAGTGTGGGTCTCCTTGCTCCCACAAGCTCACTGGATAAGCTTTTGACAGCTTAGGGGATGTGTGTCTCATTCCAGTTCAACCATGCTGGAAGCTCCCTAATCACACACTTGAATGTCCAGCAAGATAGTTTGTATAAATTTATCAAAATGCTTATTTTTCATGTTCGGATCTTATAAAACTTGACACTACTTTAGAAGTCCAATGTATAGGTAAATGCCTTCATATTTGGAAAAGACCTTATTTTTCTAAGTATTTCTAGGCATTATATTCTCTAAAAAGAATAACATTTATGGTGAATTAGGTACTGGCATAGATCCCATCAATTTTTCTTTAGTGCTTAGCGTTTTTAATTTTAAAAAACTATGTTCTGAGAGTAAATGGAGTGTCTTGTTCATTAACTTTTCCTTTGCTGGACAGGTGTCTGCCTTAGTGACCATGTACAGCCATGAGGAAGATATCGATAGTGCCATTGAGGTCTTCACACAAGCTATCCAGTGGTATCAAAGCCATCAGGTAAAGGAACGGGGTGGAGTATTATACTGGCGTATTTTTTCCATAAATAAAGTATTCTCCTGAACTAAGACTTTCAGAATCCAAGTATTCGGAGTCACTATTTTAAAAATGGAAAGCTACTAGACTCATTAATTTTTGTAAAGTGTGCAGGTTCAAATAAAATTGTTAGATATAAGGAACAGCTGCAAGATGAAACAAAACAGTGCATTCATATTTTTAGATGCTCTTTCCTGGGTAGGTCCGCGTGTACACACACTCAAAAAGTCAAGCGGGGATGGCTGGTTATTAGAACAGCAGTGTCTGGAATGAGTATGCATCATGTCTCATCTGATGGGGCATCTTCATTGTTTCCAGTGTCAGTCTCTGCATGGGTAGTATCAGCTTACTACCATGCATGCATACATACACATTACTATATACACACATTGCATTTACATGGCTATGGACTGTTAGCATCAGTTTTGGAAAGTACTATGTTGAAGTAATGTTTGAGAATGTGCCCTATCTTTTTTGGTTTGATTTTGAGAGTATATTGTTTTGTTTGGTTGGTTTTTTTCTGCTAGTGGTAGAGATGAACCACATCCTAGGCAAGTGTATTCACTACAAGACCTACATTCCCAGCTTGCTTATTTTTGTAGGTGACCAAGATAGAAATGGACTGTGTTCTAGTTCATAAATTGATGATTACTTGTTTACATACTTAGTAGAACTTAAGATGAAGAATTTAGTGAGCAGGTCCATTTTAAAGGGCTGATAAATAGAATTTCACTGACTGGCTAGATATTTAGCTCAAGACTTTATTTTATTTTATTTTGTTGAACCTGTAGCCCAAATCCCCTGCTCATTTGTCCTTGATAAGAGAAGCTGCAAACTTCAAGCTCAAGTATGGACGGAAGAAGGAGGCAGTTAGTGACCTAGAACAGCTATGGAAGTAAGCTCTGAAAAGTGGTGGGAATCCACACTTTGTCCATATGAAGGGTATGTGATATGTTTATGTTAGTGTCAATTTTATAAGCTGCTTATTAACTTTATTTCTTCTTTTAGGCAAAATTCAAAAGATATTCACACCCTAGCCCAGCTTATTTCTGCTTACTCGCTTGTGGATCCTGAGAAAGCAAAGGCGTATCCTTTGTGCACGGCTCTCCACGGAGCGCCAGAGCTCTGCTAGTAGAAATTTCAGCTCACAGACTTGATTCTGCCTAGACAAAGCAAAAGTTTCTGTCAGTTGGGTTGAAAAATACTAATGAAGTGGGAAAAGGGGTCACATGCCCATCACAAACAATGCTGATAGGATGATTTGGAGACAAGGCGCAGTAGTGTGTGCCTGCAGTCCTAGCATTTGGAAGGCAGGAGCAGGAGAATTGAGTCGTCCTTAGCCATATGGTGAGTTCAAGACTAGCCTGAGTTCAAAAACAAATTTCCATATGCTGATTGGCCAGTTGTGGTCTCTGAGTGCTACTCTGACGGGGCAGTGTCCACAGAACTGAGCTGCATATCAGATGCTCAGAAGCTGCTAGTCACAGCCTCCGCTCTGAGACAGCCTATGCATTTGAAAGCTTGGAAATCCTTGAACTCCATCACTACTGAGTTAAGATATACATGGTTACTTCTCTTTTCAGAATATAGACTGAATTTGAGGTAACTTGTTTTCTGTAGATTTAAGAGAATGTTTTGCTTTTGATAAAGGCCATCAGGAAAAGACAGTATTTTTCTGTTGGCACAGACGTCCTGATAGACAAATTGTGTGTGTTGTGTTCCTGAACCCCTCTCCTCCTCCAGTCTTAGTAAACACTTGCCCTCATCGGATAGCATGTCTCTAAAAGTGGATGTCGAGGCTCTTGAAAATTCTCCTGGTGCTACGTACATTCGGAAGAAGGGTGGAAAGGTTACTGGAGATAATCAGCCGAAGGAACAAGGGTAATGTTTTTAATTCAAAATATTTTTAAAACATTTTCTAAGGCTGGTTTAAAATTATGTAAGAGAACTTTGATAGTTTGGGATATGGCTCCGTTGGTGGTGCCTACCTAGCCAGGAGGTTCTGGTTCATCCATCCCTAACATCATATAAACTGGAATAATGACACACAGGCCTGGAATACCAGGAGGATCACGAGGTCCAGGTCATCCTTAGCCTCAGCCAGTTCCTCCATCTGGAGCTAAATGAGACCCTGTCTGAAGACAAAAACAGAAATTTCATTAGGAATAAAAGCTTGGATCTTCTGTGCATGTATTTGAGTACACCTTTCATACGTGTGCAGAGACCTTTCCACATTTCCTGAGACTGGGTCTCCTCCTGGAGCATACGTGTTCAGCTCACCTCTTCACTATAGCTTGGTTGGATGGCTGGCCCTGGAGCTCCTCTTGCCTTCACTTTCCCAGCATGCAGGGGGTTTGCCTTCTCTGTGGGTTCTAAGAATGAGAACCGCAGGTCTCATGTTTGCACAGTAAGCAGTTTACCAGTGGAGTCATCGTCCCAGCCCAGAATACCTCTTGATAAAAATTCCATGAAATTGCCATTTCTTCTTCTCTTTTGCTGTTTCCACCTTTCTCCTCATGTCTACCTATCCTGTCACATAAGAACTAACCTGTGATAGTATCAGTATACTTCCAGGTCTTTTCTCCCTGTTTACATATATATATATAATGTTTAAATATTTTTCTTAGATTTTTTTTTTGAGGTAGTGTTTCATTTCATAGCCTACAATGGCCTCAATTTTGTAGCAATCTACCTGCCTCGAAAGCATTCAAATGCTAAGATTACAAATATTAGCCACTACAGCCAGCCTTTAATCTTACTCTTTTTATACAAAATATGGAACTATGGACTAGCAAGATGGCTCTGCAGTTAATTGTGCTGTGTGCTCTTCCAGGGTACCCGAGTTTGGTTCCCAGCATCCATGTTGGGCTGGTCACAATCATCTGTAACCTCCAATTCTGTGGAATCTGACTCCCTTTTTGGGATTCCAGAGGCACTCAAAGGCATGTGGCACATGCACTCTTATCTATCATCTGTCTCTTTGACTTTCTGTCTGTCTATCTATCTCTTTTAGGGGGAGTCAGGTGCCTCACTGTGTTGCCCTGGCTGGCCTAGAATTCACTATGTAGATCACACTAACCTTGAGCTCACAGATTCACCTGCCTCCTGAGTGCTGGGATTAAGGATGGGTGTTATCATGCCCAGCAATAAAAATATTTTAATTTAAAAATTTACACTTCCTCCCCTTCTCCCACTTCCCCACTACCCCTCCTCTCTTCGCCTGCTTCCTTAAGAGAGGGCAGGTGGGAAGTCCAGCCCCCCCCCCTTCCATCCCGGCCCAGGAAGGTGTGCATCCAACTAGGCTAGGTTCCCAAAGAGCCAATACATGCAGAGGAGATAGGTCCCAGTGCCATGATCTATGGCTTCTCAGTCTGCCCCCATTGGCAGCCACATTCAGAGAGTCTGGTTTGATCGCATGCTCATTCAGTCCCGGTTCAGCTGGATTTGGTGAGGACCCATTACATCAGACACACTGTCTCAATGGGTGGACCAGCCCCTTGCGGTCCTGACTTCCTTGCTCATCTTCTCCCACTGGAAACAAGCTAGGTGCGGAAGAATGGATCAAGAAAATGTGGAATATATACACATTAGAATACTACTCAGTGGTAAAAAACAATGACATCTTGAATTTTGCATGCAAATGGATGGAAATAGAAAACACTATCCTTAGTGAGATAACCCAGACCCAAAAAGATGAGTATGGTATGTACTCACTCATTAGTGGACCCTAGTCATAAACAAAGGACATTAAGCTTATAGCTCACAAGCCTAGAGAAGCCAAATAGCAAGGTGAACCCAAAGAAAAACATATATAGATCCTCCTGGAAATTGGAAGCAAACAAGATCACTGGGCAAAAGTTGGAAACACATGGGTGGGGATGGGGGTGGGGGAAGGGGAGAGGGGGAGAAGGATAAAAATAGTTTTTAATGTTTTAAGATTTTATATTTGGGGGGCTGGAGAGATGGCTCAATGGTTAAGAGCACTGACTGCTCTTCCAGAGGACCAGGGTTAAATTCCCAGCACTCACATGGCAGCTTACAACTGTCTGAAGATCCAGGGGATCTGACACTTCACACCAATGCACATAAAATAAAAGTTAAATAAACCATAAAAAAAAAAGATTTTATTTTTGGTTCAGAATGAACAGAGCATGGAAGATATTAAACATTTCTTTTATAATTTTTTTAGGTTTTTTTTTTTTTTTGGTATGCTCCTTGTGTGTTTTGCCTGCATGTATATCCGTGTGAGGGTATCAGATCCCCTAGAGCTGGAGCTATTCACAGTTGTGAGCTGCCATGTGGATGCCAGGAATTGAACATGGGTCCTCTGGAAGAGCAACCAGTGTTCTTAACCTCTGAGCCATCTCTCCAGCCCCTATTTTCATCTTTTTAAAAATATCTTTTAAAAGATGCTTCAAATGCTACAGTGTTTCTGATTCCATTGCTTCAACTGACTCAAATTTCAAGCTTTTGGGGACAAAATAAAAAATTTAGTCTAAGTCAATATTTTTCTCTAACATAAGTGATTAGCTACTGAAAATGCATAGTTCTCTTCTAAATTCTTTCATATTTTTTCTCTTAATCATTATAATACATGTTGACTTTTTTTGTTTGTTTGTTTGTTTTTGGTTTTTTGTTTTTTGTTTTTCAAGACAGGATTTCTCTGTGGCTTTGGAGCCTGTCCTGGAACTAGCTCTTGTAGACCAGGCTGGTCTCGAACTCACAGAGATCCGCCTGCCTCTGCCTCCCAAGTTCTGGGATTAGAGGCATGCGCCACCACTGCCCAGCGACTTTATTTTAAAGATTTTCTGTGTGATTGTATGTTTTTGCACATATGTGTTCACATGGATAGGCCTGAAGATGGTGCTCAGTGTTCTCTGTCTTCATCTTGTGAGATGCCCGCTTATTATGTCCGTGCTGTGCTCTGACCCCCGGTTATTTGGTCTCCACCATCACACAGCAAGCTTACCTTAACTCTGGAGCCACTTCTTTTGAAATCGGATCTGATATTGCCCAGACTGGCTCACTCTCATGTGTAGCAGAAGATAACTTCAATTCCTGGTCCTTCCTCCACCTCCATCATGCTACTGCCTCTTTCCACCTGTAAACCAACTCTTTTTTTTTGTTTGTTCATTTGGTTTTTGTGTGTTTGTTTGTTTGAGAAAAGGTCTTTTTTTGTGTGTTTTTCTGTTTTATTTTGGTGTTCCCAAAAGCTTCAAACTTGAATCAGTTAAAATGATGGAATCTGGAACACTGTAGCATTTTCTACAAAGATGATTTATCTTGCCATGGATAGCCTAGACCATGCTGACCTTGAGCCCAGAGATCGTCCTTCCTCTGCCTTCTGTGTGCTAGGATTAAAGGCATATACCACCATGCCCAGCTGCTCTTTTCTTTTTTATATTATTCAGTGGAGGGAGACATGCCTGTGCCACTGCACTTCTGTGAAGGTCAGAACACAACTTCTGTATTGGGGAGGGGGTGTCAGTTCTGTCTTTATACTATGTTTCTAAGGCTCAAACTCAGGTCATCAGGTTTTGTGGCAAGCACCTTAACCCACTGAATTATCTTGATGGTCTTACGCTGACTTTTGAACTTCAAATTATCAGTATAGTGATTTCACTAGACATTCTTGATGCTCTTTATACTGTTATATAGCAAAGGTCTAGTTTATCTTAGACCTTGACCAAAAATTAAACAGTTAACAAATACATTTAAACAATAATTGGAGTGGAGATTTCACATGGGATTTGCTAGAAGTGTCCATGGTGGAAAGTCCTAAGAATGGCAGCGAGAGATGGAGCAAGACATCTTCAGCCTTAGTTCCCTGATTAGCAATTCTCGGCTGCTCACACATAAATATACAAAGATATGTTTTGTTTTCTGATGGTAACTTTCAGAATGTTTAATAATGGCTTTGAAATTTTTTCTTGATTTCTTCCCAGTACTTACTTTTTATTTTTGTCAGTATACTTAATAAACTGCTTTGCCTATTTCAAAAGTTAACAAATTTTTAAGGTTCAAATTTTGAAAAATGAAGCTAGGAGTGTAGTTTGGTCTTAGAGCATTTGGCTGCCTTGCAGGAGGCCTTGAGATTGAACCCTAGCACCCTCAAAATAACTTTGTTTTTAAAGATACAGAGTAGGTGGGCATGGTGTCAGCAACCTGTAATCTAAAATCTAACACTTAGAGAATGAGGCAGGTGCTTTCCAAATTCAAGGCCAGCCTTCTCTATTTAATGACCCAAGTGTGCTAGCACGTGCCTGTACTACCAGTGCTAGGGAGATAGAGGCACGGGGATCAATTGAACACCAGCCTTGGCTAGATAAGATGTGTTTTTAAGGGAAAACAATAACAAAAACAGGCCAGGTATGTCACTCAAGAGGCAGAGGTAAGAGATCTCTGTGAGTCAAGGCCAGTCTTTAAAAAGTGCAGAGTAGGCTCCTAACCCTAACCCTAACCCCTAACCCCTAACCCTAACCCTAACCCTAACGGCTTAGAGGTTAAAGTGCTGGCTGCTTTTTCAGTTCCCTTCAACCACATCATCTCATGACCATGATAATTAGATCTGGTGACCTCTTTGAGTGTGCAGACATATTAAAAAAATAAATCTTAAAAAAAAAATGTGCAGAGTAAGCCAGATGATGGTGGCGCACATCTTTAATCCCAGCACTTGGGAGACAGGCAGACAGGTGGACCTCTGTGAGTTTGAGACCAGCCTGGTCTACAAAACAAGTTCCAGGACTGGCTCCATAGCTACTGAGAAACCCTGTCATGAAAAACCAAAAAACAAACAAAAAACCAAAGTGCAGCACGATAGGGATAGATGAGATGGCTCAGAGGTTAAAAGCACACTGGCTGTTCTTCCAGAGGCCGGGTTCAGTTCCCAGCGTGGTGACTCACAACTGTCTGTAATAAGATCTGGTGCCCTCTTCTGGTATACAGGCATATATGCAGGCAAAACACAAAAATGTAAGAAATAAATAAATCTTTTAAAATAAAATAAAAAGTGAAAGGTGTCCCACCCATTCTCTCTTTTAGTTCCATGACCTATTTTCCATATCCTCCTAAAAGATTGCCTGTCCATGTTCTCTGGCAGAGAGTTTTTGATTCTCTAAAATATTGCCAACCAGTTAACTCATGAGGGCATGATAGGTTTTTGTTTGTATAATAACTTACTATTAGACTTCTATACTTTTAGGTACTTTATATATTGCTTACACTACTTACAGGATAACTGGGTTGCTATGGGACAATGGTCTTGTACCTTGTCACTTATATTGGTTTTAATAAAACACTGATTGGCCAGTAGCCAGGCAGGAAGTATAGGTGGGGCAGCCAGGCAGGAAGTAGAGGCAGGATGATGAGAACAGGAGAATTCTGGGAAGAGGAAAGAGTCAGTTTGTAGTTTTCATCTAGACATAGAGGAAGCAAGATGAGAATGCCTCACTGATAAAAGGTACCAAGGCATTTGGCTAACACAAGAATTATGGGCTAATGTAAGTTATAAGAGAAGAAGCCTGAGCTTATAGGCCAACCAGTTTATGATTAATGTAGACCTCTGTGTGTTTTGTTGGAACTGAATGGCTACAGGAATGGGCGTGACAGAAACCTCAGGCAGCACTGGGTAATTTAGTCATGATAGCTCTTTTCAAAGAATAGATAATATTTCTAGTGAAAAAGAGTTCTACATTAAGCCTAATGTATGTCATTTTAAGATTGTTTTCAGCCAGGCCTGGAGGTACTTTCAGAAGGTTCCAGCACCAGAAGCCTTGAAGCAAGACTTGGAATTTGAGGCCAATGAGGTAGCTCAGCAGCTAAAGGCCACTTGAGGGACAGTGAGGTGACTCATAAAGGCCACTTGCCTTGCAAGTCTAATTAATAATTGGAGTTTTCCCTCCAGAAGCCACATAATGGTGGAAGGTGAGAACCGACTCCTCTAAACATGTGCCTTGGCATCATTCACACAGATATATACACATAATAAATGATTTTTTTTTCTCAAGGAAAAGTTTGCAGTTTGACTGAATTGTACTTGAATTAACAATCCAGCTAGTTTGTTGAGTTTAGAGCTGACACCAAGTCTTACATATACCTTTATGAAAACATGCCTAGCTTGCTCTTTTGCACACATGTAATGAACCATGTTCTATTACAATGATGTAATGAATCTCAATTTCTTTTTAGGCAGGGAGATCTGAAAAAGAAGAAGAAAAAAAAGAAAGGTAAGATTTTAAGGAAAAAATAGGATGGTGGTGACGCACACCTTTAATCCCAGCAGAGTCAGGTGGACCTCCGTGAGTTTGAGGACAGCCTGGTCTACAAGAGCTAGTACCAGAATAGCTAGGACTGTTACACTGAGAAGCCCTGTCTTGCAAATAAAAAAAAAAACTCTAATTTCTGTATTGTTGTTTGATAGATTTTTCAAACCCTAGTTAAATGGATTACCAAAGGTTCATATATTTTTCAAGTTCTAAATGTGTAGTTATTGCTATTATAGTGGTTTTTACAGAAATTTTACAAACTAATGTTTGCATTAGTCCATTATCTTCAGAAGTCTCACTTATTCTTCATTTCTTGTCCTAGTACTTGGGTACTAATCAGCTTACTCTTACCTGGTATGTAGATATACTTCCAATAGCACAATTGTGATCTTCCTATATTAGTGTCCCATTCTTTCTTTAAAATGTAAAGTTATATCTGAAAAATGTTTTCCCTTACACATGGTGGCTCAAGCCTTTAATTCTAGCGCTAGGGAAGCAGAGATATAGGGATATTTGTGAGTTCCAGGCCAGCCAAGGCTACATAGTGAGACACTGTTTCAAGAGAAATTTTCTTAACATCTGAACATGGAGCATGCCTACAATCCCAGCAGGGAAAGGTGGGAGGATCACAGGTACAAGGCCAGCCCGGCTACATAGTAAAATCAAAAACAGACAGACAGAAAGCCTTTCTCATACCAATTTCAGTTGTGTTATTTATTCCAAGTCAGGAACATGTTGTTTGAACAAGCTTGAAACTATTCTAGGTATATTTCTCATTTACCAATCATTTCTAGGAAAACTGCCTAAGAATTATGATCCAAAAGTCACCCCAGATCCAGAAAGATGGCTACCCATGCGAGAACGGTCTTACTACCGAGGAAGAAAGAAGGGTAAAAAGAAGGACCAGATTGGAAAAGGAACACAGGGAGCGACTGCAGGAACCTCCACTGAACTGTGAGTTGTGGCTACGGAACAGAAACCTCTCCAAGTGTAGTTCCTCTGGAGGTTGACTCAAGTATTAGGGAGACTTTGTTTATCTGCTGTATGAGAAACACAGTCCTACAGCCTTGATAAGTATTTGCAGTATATATGAAAGGAAGAAAATACAGTGTTTGATTTTATTACAGATACTAAAACTGTGATTTTATTGTTAATAACTATTTAGAGCTGTGAGAACGGCTCAGTAATGGAGCCCTTGCTAGCATGTATGAGGCCCTGGGTCTAAGCCCTAGTATTACAAACCACAGACCAGTCTAGCAATCACATTTAGTTTTGAAACTAAAGATAATCATTTAATTGTGTGATAGAAAGGTGATACCTAGAAAGAATTTAAAATGTGAATTTTTTTCTACATAGAATTATAAGTCATTTAAAGTTGATTTTCTAAACTTATTAAATTTGTCATGTAGCACTTACTACATTTTCTTTAGTTTTAAGATGGTTTAAAAATATTCAAAAGGAGTAGACAGAGGTAGGGTGCACCCATCCTTAAAATACGTGAAAATTGGGGCTGGAGAGATGGCTCAGCAGTTAAGAGCACTGACTGCTCTTCCAAAGGATCCAGGTTCAACTCCCAGCACCCCTTTGGCAGCTCACAACTGTCTGTAACTCCAGTTCCAGGGAACCTGACACCCATGGCAAAACATCAATGCACATAAAATTACGTTTGTTTGTTTTTATTTTTAAAGAATAGTTTTAGGGAATTATTAGGTGTGGGAAGTGAAATCCATGCACATATATGCTTATACCTTGTCATGTATTTCTAAATGACTAAAAGCCTTTCTGGTTGGTAATTTCAGAGATGCCAGTAAAACTGTGAGCAGCCCACCCACCTCCCCAAGACCTGGCAGTGCAGCAACGATATCTTCCTCTACAAGTAACATCGTGCCCCCGAGACACCAAAAGCCCGCAGGGGCCCCAGCAACGAAAAAGAAACAGCAACAGAAGAAGAAGAAAGGAGGCAAAAGTGGCTGGTGAAGACAATGTCGCAGACTGTTCTTAATCCAGTGTCAGTGACATTAGGAACATAATAAAGGTAACACAGCAAGAGGCACAGAGCTCCCTCCTCCATCCCCAGAGTCCTGAAATGATTTCTTATACTTCAAGTGGGAAGACATCCTCCTCAAACTGTCTAATCAGATTTGGCCTACTTGTACCAAATAGCTTTACAGAAGACTGAAGACTGAGCGTGAGGCACACTGACTGTCTAAGGGTTCCCAGGATTGAAGTGGAAACTGGTGTGAAGATACGCGTTCCTATTCAAGTCTCACCTTAAATTATGTCTTAGGAGGCTGAAGGTGGAATCTTCTGAGCATTCCAAGTACTTGTTTAGAGCTATCATGTGATGAAAAGGGATCTCAGTGAATGAGTGGCCAGAAAGACTCATTGTCTAAAGTAATTTTCACCATAAACCCTGTGTCCTGCGACACTGTATTGGAGCTCTCACGTGTGTGTATGTGTACACATCTGACTGGCTCCCTTGTACCCTTGTCATTTACATCCTCAGATTATGTTAACATGCTGATTTAGTTCCATGGAAGACCTCAAGAAGATAGATCAATGTTACAAGTAGTTGTCACTTAGACCCAGCGTTCTGAGGGCAAATGGGTTTGGGCTTCTTAATCAGAACACTTAATGGCCACTATCAGGAACATAAACTTTGACTTTTTATTTTAAGAGGAAACGGGCGGTATTGAAATTCACCAGAGCTTTTGGCCCAATTAGTACTCAGATGGCGCCCCTTTCTTTATGGGGCATGGCCTTTCATTACCTTCTTCAAAGTAATGTGGTTTGCAGTCGCTCTGTGGTGTAAATGTTGCTCTTGTCTTTGATGGCTAGCAGGCCATTTTCCTACTCAAACAGTTGTGAGGCACCCCTGGGTGTCTCCCCATGTTCCGTACTCGTTTATGCCACCACGCTGCCATTCATTTTACACTTCTATTTCCTTGTGAAAGGACATTACTCTGTCCTTGTTAATAAAAGTGCTGCTGTGTTTGAGCATTATCTATGAAACTTCTTCAGTGAGTCCTTACAAGGCTTTCCTGCTCTATGGGATTACAGATGGGGGCAGCTGAGAACGATTTACACAGCTCTCCAGATAATCCTCTTACAGGAATGAGTGTCATTTAGGGTTCCATTACATGTCTATGGCCAAAGGTAATTTTCTTAACTTTACCCACAGAATCAAACTTCATCTGTATTAACATTCTGGTATTTTGTGTACGCCTTTAACCAGTAGTTCTGGTGTTTGTGTGTGTGTGTGTGTGTCTAGTATGCCTTTAACCAGTAGTTCTGGGTGTGTGTGTGTGTGATATGCCTTTGACCAGTAGTTCTGGGGTGTGTGTGTGTCTGTGTGTCTGTCTGTCTGTATGTATGTATGTATGTATGTATGTCTGTATAAACCCAGTATGGAAAGCATCCCT
Source organism: Dicrostonyx torquatus (assembly GCA_028555095.1). NCBI lineage: Eukaryota > Metazoa > Chordata > Mammalia > Rodentia > Cricetidae > Dicrostonyx > Dicrostonyx torquatus. Next base: position 1,479,668 of record JAQHUG010000403.1, on the reverse strand, counting down.
TCACTGTCACATTTTAAATTCTGCAGTCAGTGGGGGTAAAGATGTCCCAGATGTTGGTTGGCATTTATGGCGCACTTCCTTACTGACATATCTAAGAATTTCTTTTAAGTTAAATATCTAAAATTACCTCCTGTCCCTCCCAGCAAAACTACAAATCTGGTGGGATTAGGAGAACTCTGTTTAAACAATGACAGTGCAGAGGCTGGAGAGATGGCCCATCAGTTAAAGTGCTAGCTGTCCTCCCAGAGACGCTGAGTTCAGTTTCCAGTACCTACCTACATGGCAGCTAACAGCTACCTGGGACTCCAGTTCCAGAGGATCTGGCACTACGTACATGTCATACACATACACATGTGCAAGCAAAATACCCATAAACATAAAACAATAAAGCCATACTATTGGTATGTGCATCACTGAACAGTAGCAAAGTAAAGTGTTGAGCCTATCATTTCTTTAACATTTTAAGAAATGGTTTGTTTATTCTGATTTTATGGCATTGATGTTTTGCCTGCATATTTGTCTGTGTGAGAGTGTCAAATCCCTTGGGACTGGAGTTACAGACAGTTGTGATCTGCCATATGAGTGCTGGGAATTGAACCCCAGTCCTCTGGGAAAGCAGCCCACTGAGCCCCTAACCTAGCATTTTCAAGGTAACTGAAGATAGCTGACCTTAAAACCTGTCCCATCACTCAAGCCTTCTGGAACTTACCATCTTTCCTTGCCAGCTTATTTGAAACATGTGATTAAAGAAAATTTCATGTAAAAACAATTTTTCCATATGGTGGGGGAGGAACAGAGTCTCAGCATGGTAGCCTGACATTAAAACTTACTGTGTAGCTTCAGTCTGGACTAAACTCAAGCCGTCCTCCCTCAGCCTCCCCAGTGCTGGGATACAGGTACCAGGCACCCATGTCCTGATGTTACACATTTTTTTTTAACTGAGCAGGAACCTGGGGCCTTTACTCAGAAAGCACTCTCTCACCACTTAGACCCCATCCCTAGAATCCCACCTTGCTAAATTGTGAAATATTCCCAGTCTTGCCAGAAAATAAGAGAACCATGAGTTCCTCGACTAAAGAAACATGCCACCTCAGTCAGGGTGTATAAGTCACTCCGCAGTGATCAGGAATGGGATCATTAGGTTTTGATACCTGTCCCCTGCTGTCAGGACCTGCGATCTCTGTCCTTAGCTGTCAGTACTGAATAGCAGCAGTTTTTGTTCCTACCAGTGGAATTCACATGGGATGGGAGCAGGGAGATGTGTAGCTTGTGTTCTGGGGTGGTGGTTGGAAGGTGGGGGAAAGTGGGGGGTCTTCTAGGGACTCTGGTGCCTTAGGCACGGACTGGCAGAGCAAACTGGGGGTTGAAGCTGGGTTGCTGAAACTCGTAGGAAGCATTTCTCCAGCACTGTCAAATCGTGTCTGTGCGCTCTGGAGCAAGGGGTACCTAAGGACATCCAGCAAAAGCTGTCCACCTTGCCTGTTTCTCCCGTTCTCTGTTGAGGATTCACCAGGTTCCCTTAGACTGGGCATCCTAGCATCACGCCTTTCCCTGTCACTCCTTCAGGCTCAAGCTCGACCAATCAGCCGCCAGCTCTATACCAGCTAAAGCAAGTTGCCTGACTGACAGCTGCGCTCACTGGCGCGGCCTGCGACTCTGTGACCGCAGGTGTGGCTTACGCCTTCTGGACCTACGTCTCCACCTTGAGCCCCCACACCAGGGCAACACCTGCCAGGATCCAGGGCCGCGGCTCCTGCGCGCTGGCGCGCAGGAGAGAAGGGGAACAGCGGCGGTGGGGATGGAGAGAGGGAAGGCGAAGGAGAAGGACAAGTTTTCTTCTTCGAGCAGTAGGGAATCGGTAAAAGCAGAGAAGGAAAAAAGGAAAGATGTGGAAGTAAAAAGCACAGGGAAAGAGAAAGGGAAGGAAGAGGAGAAGAGGAAGTCTGTCAAGGGGAAAGAGACAGGGAAGGAAGAAGAGAAAAGGAAGGATGTAGGTCAGAAAAGCGACAGCGGGAAAGGGAAGGAAGAGAAAAGGAAGAGTGTGGACGCGAAAATTAAAGAAAACGGGAAAGAGAAAGGGAAGGAAGAGGAGAAAAGGAAGAGTGTGGACACAAAAATCAAAGACAAAGGGAAGGAAGAGGAGAAAAGGAAGAGTGTGGACCTGAAAATCAAAGATAAAGGGAAGGAAGAGGAGAAAAGGAAGAGTGTGGACGCGAAAATCAAGGAGAACGGGAAAGGAAAGGAAGAGGAGAAAAAGAGTGTGGACGCGAAAATCAAAGAAAATGGGAAAGATAAAGGGAAGGAAGAGGAGAAAAGAAAGAGTGTGGACGCGAGAATCAAAGAAAACGGGAAAGAGAAAGGAAAGGAAGAGGAGAAAAAGAGTGTGGACGCGAAAATCAAAGAAAATGGGAAAGAGAAAGGAAAGGAAGAGGAGAAAAAGAGTGTGGACGTGAAAATCAAAGAAAACGGAAAAGATAAGGGGAAGGAAGAGGAAAAAAGGAAGAGTGTGGACATAAAACTCCAGGGGAACGGGAAAGAGAAGGGAAAAGAAGAGAAAAAGAAAAATGTAAACGTGGAAAACAAGGAGAATGGGAAAGGAAAGGAAGTCAAGGAGGAACAGGTCACAGAACAGGTCAAAGAAAGCAGCAGCACCTCGATTAAAATCCTGTACCCGCCGCCGCTGGTAAGAGACCTGGGACCCGCCTCGCCTCCGAGACGGTTGTGGGCATCCAGACCCGCCGGCTCTGTTACGTCGCCCCCCGAAGTACGCAGAGAACCGGGTCTTGTCCGAGGGCGTCTGTCTATGAATGGCGGGGGCGTGTGGGGGGCGGATGTGCCAAGGTTCGAAAGTATCCCCCGCCCCCAACTTCATCCCTTCCGGCATCCCCAGGTCCCACCCGTCATTGTCTAATGTGGAAAGACCAGGGATTTTAATTGGTCCTAGTTGAACGCAGGGACCGGCTCCTGGCTCTGTCCCAGCGCTTCATACTTGGTGCGAACTATATAGACAATGCTGAAAACAGCACTGAATCCTCTTCCTAGCACGTGCAGTGAATATAGTCTTCGTTGGAAGAGATAGGGTTCCTGGACACGATGAGTACCTAGTGTGTTTGGGAGCTCCCGGTTCTTTTCTGCGGGCGGGCGTTGTAGTTTGCATGACTTTCAGAACTCGCGCGGTAGAGGAGAGGGACGCAGATTGGTCTCAGAACCCCCAGGCATTGTTTTGGTCAGAAAGGACTCTGTCGCTTAGTGTTCCCAGTTCCTTGACTGGTTCCTTCCCTCAGAGCCGCTCTCTACTTCTGAACAGTGGGAATTGTTAACGGAGACTTGATCCCTGGCAAAAGCACAGACTCCACAGAACCATAGATGATGGAAGAAATAACTATTGACAAAAACAGTGATGTTTAGAATTAGATTTGAGTATTTACCTAGCGGAGTGGTTTTCCCAGGGCGAGTCTTCTCCATTGCACTCAGGATATGTGGGCCCCTACGATTTCCCCTAATTCGAGGTACTGATTAATTTCTGGTAGTTGTGGACTAGGGCTAGATAAACGTAGAACCCAGGGCTTCAGCAGTAACCTACCACTGAGCTATACCACCTCAGCCGAAAACCTATAGTGTAGACTAAGGTATAAGAAAAATGGAAACCAAAAGTGAGTGTGGAATTTCTAGGGAAGATAGGCCTGGGGGCATGGTTAGGAGCAGGGTACAGATTTTTAGCACAATATTTTCCTAAGACTTTGGATACAAGACTGTCAAAATATGACCAACCGATATAAAATATGCCCTCATTCAGCAGTGGGAGTAGTCTTCTTAGAATTGGTAGAGTAGGTTAGGGTAGCTTGGGTAGGAATCACAGTGCCAATTGTAGGGGACATAATCCACACCCCGCAGCCATTTCTTGGTGCCTCTGTTCCTTCAAAGAGTGCAGTTTGTACAACTTCCGCTGTCCTATTCCTTACCATAACGAATTTTCAGAACAGTACTGTAACACTTAGAACTGGAACGGAAGTAAGAACTTAGAATTTCATACCTAATGAGATATGAAATAGTCGTGAGAATCCCAATTCCTTAGGGCTAGGAAGTTGGCCCAGTGGGTGCAGTGCGGCTGGAGAACTTGAATTTGGATCCCCAGCATTCATGGAAAACCTAAGTACCAACCTCTGGCCTAGCCATGCATGCACAAACACGGATTCAGGTGAGTGTACCAGAATACACCAACCAAAAGATAATTTCTTATTTTTTATTTATTTTTGCTCCAAGAACAAAAACCTCAAAGGCCTTTATAAATCATGCTTTTTACATTAAGTCCCTGTTAGACCATGCCTTAAAACATCTTTCTTTCACACAGATTTTTTTTTATTTTTTTATTTTTTAAGATGAGAGTGTTTCACTTCCAGCACTAGGGATATCAGGGCCGCTCTGGGCTATCAAATAAGACTCAAAAAAAAAAAAAAGTCAACAGACCCAAAGAGCTGCACTAGAGAGTTTGTTTTTCAAGACAGGGTTTCTCTGGGTATCTTTGACTATTCTGGAACTCACTCTGTAGACTAGGCTGGCCTGGAACTCACAGAGATCCACTTGCCTCTGCCTCCCATCTTTAACCCTCAGAGGCAGAGGCAGATAGATCTGTGAGTTCAAGGCCAGCCTGATCTACACGATGAGTTCCAGGCCAAGCAGGGCTACATAGTAAGAGCATGGCTCAAATCAAATAAGATCGTTTTCTGTGCCAGGCGGTGGTGGCACACGCCTTTAATCCCAGCACTCGGGAGGCAGAGGCAGGCGGATCTCTGTGATTTCAAGGCCAGCCTGGTCTACAAGAGCTAGTTTCAGGACAGGCTCTAAAGCTACAGAGAAACCCTGTCTTGAAAAAAAAAAAGATTGCTTTCTGGTTGGGGTTGAAAAACTCACCTAGTATGTTCAAGTTCCTGAGTTTGATCCTCAGCGCTGTGATCAATTAATAATACTTTTTAATTTTCAGATAGAAAAAGTAGAATTGTATAATTTATTGTTATTACTTTAGAAGCAGTAGCATTAACGATAATTGCTAGTGTTTAGTGTTTTGTTATTTGAGGTTTTTTGTTTTGTTTTTAGATAATCATTGTTTGCATTACAGAAACCACATCTCTGAACACCTTGAACTATTTCTGTAGTCATGTTGACCTTCCTTTCTGATCATTTGTTTATTGTTTGTTTTTCGAGGCAGGGTCTCACTGTGTAGCTCTGGCTGCCCAGGAACTCAATATGTAGACCAGGCTGACCTCAAACTCCGAGTGCTGGGGTTAAAAACATGGGCTCCTTTCTGATCATTTGTGATTAAAATCTCTAAAGCTAGAATGATAGGAGAGAGCTGTTTTCGAAGTTTGCTTCCAAATCCCCAGGTTTAATGTTGGGCTTTATAACAAATACTCCTTTTTTATTGAGACAGGTTTGGCAATTTCTAAAGCCTTAGCCTTTCTGATTAATCATGACACTTGTATCAAAAACATAAGCGAGAGCTGGGTGGTGGTGGTGCATGCCTTTAATCCCAGCACCCAGGAGGTAGAGGTAGGTGGAGCTCTATGAGTTTGAGGCTAGCCTGGTCTACAGAGTGTGTTCCAGGACAGCCATAGTTGTTGCACAGAGAAACTCTGTCTCAGAAACAAACAAAACATAAGAGAGGAGCCAACTGCTAAGATAAGACAAATAAGAGACCTTAAATGCTTCCATGTTGGGTAGAACAGTAAGTACATACTTGTGCCACAGACAATTCACTCCAGTGCAGTTACCAATAAATGATAATTCCCAGGTGCAAAATGGGTCCTGAGAAGACTCAGCAGGTAGAGATGTTTGCCTATTTAGGGCCTGACAACCTGAATTTGATCCTCAGGACTCACATGGTAGAAGGAGAAAACCATTTCCTGAAAACTGTCCCCTGACCTCCATATGCGTGCTGAGGTGCCCCTGTGCACGAGTACACACACACACACACACACACACACACACAATATGAAAAAAAAAAAGAATATCTGGAAATTGATCCTGGTATCTATTACACTGCATGGCACGTAAATTCTAAGATGTGTGTTCATGTGCATGCGAGTGTGTGTGTGTGTGTGTGTGTGTGTGTATGTGTGTGTGTGTGTACATCTATTTGTTTGATAAACTGACGAGGAATTGAACAAAAAAAGACCTGGGAGTGACGTCACAGAAGTAGGGGTAGTTTTGGTTTAGACTGGCTAGCAATTCTATGGTTACAGTTTAGGTCCTAAAAGTCAGGCACACTGTCAGAAACCAGCCACACACAGCCCTGACAGCATGAGTTTACTGATCGATTTTTTTTTTTTTTTTATTTCAGGAGAAAAGTAAGCAGATCCTAGTACTAGGCCTGGATGGAGCAGGAAAGACCAGCGTCCTCCACTCGCTGGCTTCCAACAGAGTCCAACACAGCCTGGCACCTACCCAAGGTTTCAACGAAGTTTGCATCAGCACTGAGGACAGGCAGATGGAGTTCCTGGAGAGTACGTTCTGCTTCTTGTTAGCATCCATCCCAAGCTGGAAGCAGTGTTATCTACTGACATTGTAATCTTGAGAGAAGTGGCGAGGGATGGGATTCTTTGACGCTTTTGGAAGACGCGCTGATTTAATACTCAGGTGCTGGGGTGGGGGCTGGGGAATCCACTGTTTCCTGTAGTGCTGACAACAGAGGAGGCTTAGAGGAAGGCTAAATTTAGCATGCCCTCCTGTGATCTCCTGTAATCATCCTTCGCCTTCCCTCACTGCTGCAGAAACACAGCTATCTAGGCAACTATAATGGGCATCCTTCTCAACAACAAAACCCGCTGCAGTCCCAAACCTCTTCTAGTTAGCTGACGGTCCCAGCCTCTACCATATGGCAGTACTGCCCCCACCTCCTAACAATACAGTTCCCAAAGTCAGATCAGGCCTCCAGTCTTCCCTCTATACACCCCCACACAAGACTTTTGTCCGCGTGGCCCTAAATATCATCTTAGAGGCCTCCAGAATTATCGAAGCAGTTCAAGCATGTGCAGATGTCTTCTGCCACCTCCACTTGAACCCCAGTTGGCCTTGGAGACTTACTGTGGTCACAAAACAAAACAAGCAAAGCAAGCATGATTTAGCCCCTGACTGTTCCTTTCCCTCTAGTCCATGGAGGTTGCTCTTCCACTAGGTGCTCAAGGGGGAACCCTGGGCATCACCCTTGACAGTCTTTCTCTATGGATCACTCTGCAAGTCAAGCACTGCGGTTTTATATCTCCAAAGCACGCATCAAATGTATAAGTGTTGTCCTTTTCAGCTCCCACATGAGAAGAGCCTGCCCCTCTCTTCTTTTCCTGGGCACCGCAGTCAATTGTGAAATCTTTGCTTTTGTCCAGTCTCAAAGACCACTATTTTAACACACTATTTAAACAAAGCATTTGCTAGTTTAAAAAGCCTTAATGATTGGTTTATCCACTTCTAGATAATTCTTAGCACAAAAATAAAGTATTACAGAAAAGTGGAAAAGATGGAGAACTGAGTCATTGTTAAAAACACGAGTGAAACCAGACATGGTGTTACAGACCTGTAATCTGAGCACTTGAGAGGCTGAGGCAGGAGAATTGTGAGCTAGAGGCTAGCCTGGACTATGCAGTAAGATCTTGTTTCAAAAACTCCAGAAACAATGACCAAAAAAAAAAAAAAACTACTGATGGAAAGGAGCAGGCCAAGAAAGTGTTGAAAATAGAGTAACAATAAAAACAAAG